>JAIGNY010000988.1:187500-490000 GCA_020152595.1 Chiridota heheva | reverse complement strand
TTTAAAGCCCACAAAATTGCAGGACAAAATATGATAGAATACATAAAGACTTTGGACTCTGAGGCCATGACATCACAACTAATCTGATTTCAGTCATTTCTACACAAATGAAAACAAACTTTTAACTTCGGAATAAGATTTTTGAATGCTTTTTTTACTATTTTGTTTCTTTTTGAGTCCTCTTTCATCTAAGATAGACTTCAGGGGTCAAATTTGCCGCTGTTCTGAGAACAGTGCTTTTTTATGCAGGAACTGT
Source organism: Chiridota heheva (assembly GCA_020152595.1). NCBI lineage: Eukaryota > Metazoa > Echinodermata > Holothuroidea > Apodida > Chiridotidae > Chiridota > Chiridota heheva. Next base: position 489,744 of record JAIGNY010000988.1, on the reverse strand, counting down.
GAATTTTCAAACACTACTGTTGCAGTGGAACAGTTTCTTTTCACAAGCATGTGGCACCAATGATCAATGGCTTAATTTCTGCTAAAAAAAAACATGCACGTTGTCAAACAAGGTTGTCATAAAAATAATTTCTCCCAGTATGAAAAAGTTTTTCCCACCTTACTGCAATTGTCAGCACAATAATTAAATCATGAATATACATATGCAAGGTGGCTTGTATGTGTACGACTTTATGCAACTGGATGCGATCAAGTAAATACCAATAACTGACATACAGTATTTGCACATATTATAAAGTAGTTGTAAATTAAGCCCATATTTTAAGAAAGGAATTTGTCCTGTGTTTGGCAAAAATTTGGATCAGTGAAATCTGATCCAGAACAGTATTATTTGAGAAAGTACTGTTCTGTGGAGCAGTGGCATAATTGTTTAATTTCGACCCCTTGACTTGCTTGACCCCTGAACTAATCCTTTTAATATCAATGGTCATACCACTCACAAAGACTTTTTTGTACTGTGTATACTGTGAGGCTCACCTAATTTTCAGGTCATTTTATAAAATGGTAGAGAATTCCCAACATATAGAATGAACTGTGCATTATCAAACCAAAACAAAAATTTGTCATGCAAAATTCCAAATGCACAGGATTTGGCCGCTGCTCGGCCCTTCATTCATTACGCTAAAATTGAAAAAGAATAACTGAAATAATAGTTCAACCAGAGAGTTGTGATTTAAATTTTATTCTTACCTTGGACTAGTTGAGAATAAGAAAGGCACAGTACCGAAAGACTAGTCACAATCAGAATCAAGAATATTATGTTGTAATTAAAAGCCATATGGAGTCAGACAGTTAAGATTTTCCTGAGGTGCTCTGCCACATCCAATTTTTTTTCTCTAACCTGCCCCTCACTACCTGCACCCAATGCCTATTTTGCCTCCACCCTGTCCCTCCCTACCTTCACCCTATCCCCTTTTTGGCCTCCACCCTGTCCCTCCCTACCTCCACCCTATCCCTATCTTGCCTCCACCCTGTCCCTCCCTACCTCCACCCTATCCCTCCCTACCGCCATCCTTTCCCTATTTTGCCTCCACCCTGTCCCTCCCTATCCCTATTTTGCCTCCACCCTGTCCTCCCCTTCCACCCTATCCCTATTTCGCCTCCACCCTGTCCCTCCCTACCTCCATCCTATCCCTATTTTACCTCCACCCTGTCCTTCCCTACCTCGATCCTATCCCTATTTTGCCTCCACCTTGCCTACTGTATATCATTTTTTCTCTCCATGCCCTTCATTATCTCCACTTGTCCTACTTTCCTCTACCCTGTTCTTATTTCAAAAACCATCTACCTAATTTTGTTCACAAAAATATATGTTTGAGAATTGCTTTACATTAACTGCCATGCTGTTTAAAAGTTCCCCAATACCAAAGAATGCAGGTACACTACTTGTTGCATTAATTTAAATTATATTTGATTAAGGTTTGGGATGCGGTACGTTGGAATTTAAAAAGGTTAGCTGTATTGTCGCTCTCACAAAGTGAGTTATCAACTTTGCTAGGCACATTTACAGGTGTAAAATACCCAACTTCTATATTATCTTTCCTATTACAGGCACAAAATCTTTATAATTTTTTGTTGTCGTAACTTCAATCTGAAATCTTTAAAACTCAGCAATAAAGTGTACCTGAAAAATACATACCATCAAAGCAGGGTTTTTTTTGTAATTAGTATTCAAAATTGACAAGTTTGAATAATGTTTACTAACTCTTGAACCACGCTGAAAATCTGACCCAGTTCCTCACATTGTTGGAATCACATGAAACAATAACACAGAATCTGAACAAATATCGCTCAATACACGTCTAATGAAAGTCCTGTAAGCTTACAATTGCAACATTCCCAACTTCATTTGCATAAATTTTAAGGTACTGTACTTACTAATATATAAATCATCCGGCACTTGAACCGACGTGCAGATGTAATCATCTGTCTAAAAGGAGAAAAAAAGAAAGAGAGGACACGTTAAAATATAAACAAATCAGCTTTTTACATCATCAACAGAAAATGTGGAAGCGTATCCTGGCAACCATTCATTAGATCGTTAGAACAGTGCTGGTTGCTATTAGTAACAAACTGTTATAATGGGCTTCATTTAGAAATCAATCTGTCCAGTTTCTATGGCACAAAGCGTTGTAAACCACTTTGAAGTCCTTGCCAGTATGAGGTTGGGTCAACAGCCTTACAGCAAAATGTGAGAAATTTGCACTATTGAAAGTGATTATGTCATAAAAAGTGAAGGCTTTTTAGTGTGATAAAATAATTCCTGGGAGCATTAAATGATGCTAATGCAATTTGACTATGAATGAAAACAAGGATGAATTACATACTACAAAAGAACGGAATAAAAATGTTCTGATAGGCAATACAGTATGGGCTATATTTCACATGTTAAAATGTTCTGATAGGCAATACAGTATGGGCTATATTTTACATGTTGAACTTGATATTGACCAAATTTATGTGAGTCCTCCACAATATATAGTACTGCACAATTTAGTTATTAACATTTTAAGTTTTTTTTAAATTTGCTTTTAAAATTCATCACATTTTCATTAAATAAAACTGTACATGCACTACTGTAGGTATGAACACCAGTAACCAACAGATATTTTATCTAAACATGTAGTTTTCCCAAAGTTTCTCTTGTGTGATATTCTGTGTGCTGCCATGGTTACAACAAAAACAAGATGGCAATCCACACAGTTGCTGAACTTATTTGAAAAATTATCTTTAAACGACATATTTTGCGAGACATCCTTCATCAAACCTAGCAAATAACAACTGACTTGCACTCGCAGTTTTTTCATGACATGCAACCAACCAAAGTTTACCATTCTAAATCCATCATTTGACCTCTGACCCTTGAGCTTTAAGTGATATTGTCACAGGCTCCTCAAATACTTCGGTGCCCCTTGTCAATGCCCCTGGTCAATGCACTCGAGTTAGAGTTTAAATATTTGAGAGGTCAATTAAGGTAGCTAAGAGGGGATGACGTAATACAACTTATACGAGAGGGGATTAGCCAAGTCAAAATTCTATCAATTATTGTGCAGGAGCTTTTTAAGGGAAATTCTAGGATTTTTCCTTTTTCTCTGTAAAGTAACTCGGAGATTTCAAATGAGACCACATTTTGATAGCGCTGAGATAGGAGGCCTTAGAGAGAGGCTAGTTAAATAAGCAGCTTTGCATTAAATTTGCGGCAAGGGTCTGGGAGAAGGTTGTGGAAACTGTCGTTTATGGGGGACAAGGAGTCCGATATCTTTCTTATGGGGGCGTACGGATAACCAGGAAAGACAAAGAGTGTCATCTCGTAAACCTGTAAGTTGTGTAATTTTCTTATAAGATATAAGATATGACTTATTTTGTAAAATATGTATCTATAACTAAAAAATATTCAAGAAGTAAGGTAGTCATTTACCTTTAAACAGATATGTGTTAATTAACATAAAGGCAGACAATTTTTAGAAAATTAGCCAGTCAAAGTGGCAGATGGTGAAATTGCTAAAGAAATGTCAGAAAGAAATGCTGACGTTGTTTGTCAGATTATTATGTGGTAATGTTTAAGTATTATAGAAGAAAGGTATTTTCCAAACAGTATACAAGCGAGGAAACAAATGCGATGCATACTTGAATTACAGAGAAACCATACAAACTAGGCATTTTTCAATGTGTGATAACTTATAGCAGTCTGTCGATAGCAGTTTGTAATTTAAAGAGTAAAAAGAGATACGGGAAAGTGCAGGGGGAAAGTAGCCAGGTGTATCTCCCCACCCCAATTGTATTGTGTTTGTATGTATTTACCGTAGTTTGTTGCTAAATGTAAATGGCGTTGTACAAAATGGCACCAATCTTGCAGATTCTCTAAATTGATATATATCATATGAATGTTATTAATGTATGATATTTATGTGTATGCAGGGTGCGGAAAAGCCAATTACATTGATATTTATCTGTTTATTAAATAGGATGTTAGCTGAAACAAAATGGTGTTGCACAAAATGGCAACAAACAAAATGGCGCCTTACTTATAGTAAGGCTGGGAATAATTTCGTTGTGTACTGATTTTGAGAGTGATCTCTACTGATATTAATAATGTAGTAACTTATTAATATTTTATGATTATGTGTATGCGTGATGATAAGCCATGGATATGCCATACTATACTTGGGTTTATCCATTTATTATTAAACAGGGTGTTTGGTCCAGCACAGAAGCCAGATTTGTCTGCTGCATGGTCGTCGGTTTGTAGTGTCGGCATCCTAGGAGGGGACAATGGAATTAAACAATAAGGTCCGGGCATTACGGTCTGGAAGCCTCAGCTCAGCGAAAGTAATTAGCATAACAAAAACCGCAGGGAAATCCCAAAAGGAAGCAATAGACGTGCCGGTACATTGGAAACATGGAACCAAGCAACTAAGCAATAAAACAAAAAAAAGAGGAAACAAACATGCACACACAAGCATTCTACAGTGGAAGCGTCACTTATATATGCTACAGTAATACATTTTACAAGGCAAAACTGAAGGACTCAAAGACTTTTCTTTGTGGCTCAGGAATCGTCCAGGGTTGGAATTTACGTCCACCTTGAGACAGATATGTCTTATCTTGAGCAAGACACAACTTTACATCAACCTTCATCATCAACCTACCAACTTGCACCAAGTAACAACTCAATTGCACTTACAGTTTTTCCATGACATGCGACCGACCAAATAATACCATTTTAAATTAACTATTTGACCTCTGACCTTTGAACATTAAATGTCATGCCCTATCAAGTGTAGGACACAACACTACACCACTTTCACCCAACCCACCATGCACCACCCCAATATGGTTTTCCCAGGCAGTGCAATACAACATTTGTTATTCTTAATTAATTATTTAACCTCTGACCTTTGACCTGTCAATAACCTATTCTATTGTGTGGGACATGCCCATGCTGACCCTCCACCATCCCACCAAGTAACAACCTCCACCAACCCACCATAAGGATCAATGCGATACCAATTATGTATTTGCAACGAGATGCAATACAAAATCTACCATCATTAATTGACCACTTGACTTTTTTAAGTGACATGTGACATGTTTTGCAAAACACAAGTTTACATCATCCCACCAAGTAACAACTCAATTGGTCTTTATGCTTCTATGACAAGCAACAGACCAGAATTTACCATTTGAAATAAATTATTTTACCTCTGACTTTAGACCTTTAAGTGACATGACCCATTCTATATGAGGAACAACCCTACAGTGCCTTCCACCAACCCACCAAGTACCAACCCAATATCAATTACGATATCCCCAGGAAACATGTTACAAAATTGACTAATATTGATCAATTATTTTACCGTTAACCTTGTACATGACCAACCTTGTGCGGTCATAAATTCACATCACTCCACACCATCCCACAAAGTTTCAACTTAGCTTATATGGTTTTTCCAGGAAAAGAAACCAAATTTTGTACACTCACCCACCCATCCACACACTACAATTTATGCTGTGAAAAGGTAAAAAGACAGCTATCAGTATTTGTCAAGCTGCAACTCAAGTTTCTAAAGGTTTAGACAGCCTACCTGCAAATTGTACTAATTCCATAAACAAACAACATGTATCAAACCAATGACAGCCTAGGTTATAATATACATGAGGAATTGCACATTTTCAAAAAGACATTACATTAAAAGAGAGCTTCTCCTATAAAAGAGCAATTTATGTCAGAAACCAATGAGAGTTCCATAATTTCAACATATTTGACAAAATGTCTCTGAATGATTTTTTTCATTTTGAATTAATCCTCTAAAGTAAATATGAAGGATCAGACAATTAAAAAGAAATTACAAAATTTAAAGTTACATGCAATTGTCATCTTTCTTTTTTTTTTTTTTTCATAGCAATGTTAATTTCACCCAATGAGAAAGGGAGAGAAAATTACTGTTAAAAAAAAAAAAAAAGTATTTCACAAGAAGAAATTGATAGAAATACATTATGCCAATTTCTTTCAATATCAGAAGAAACTACTTTTTGACTTAAAAAATCAATTACAGTAAAGTATTAAATGCACCATATTATCTACTGTACCTCTATAAGCATGTATGTACAGTACTAAACAGTTTGATGTCTTTTTATTTGCTCTCTAGTTTAATCACATAAAAGGTCAGTTTCTAAATAGAGCAGCTACAGTATTATGAGTTTAAATGCATTTTTATGAACAGCATTCACTTTTGACTACCGTAAACTGGTGAGGCTGTAATAAGTAAGTAATACACAAAAGCTAAATTGCAGGTTTCCAAGTTCTGCAGTGTACAGTATTGCAATAAGTGCATACCTTAGATCTGTTTGGCCTGTATAATTTATGAGAAAGATTTCCATAGGTGTTCTACCTAATCATTTTAAACTTTTTTTTTGTTTGAGTTTTCTTCAACCTTGTGATAGTACAGTTTATCTCCTGTACTGTAGCTTCTGTCAGCAGTACCTTATACAACATTTACAAAAGATAAAGATGGTGCTGAGAGATTTCAAACGAATTGAAGCAGAAATGCAACATTCACAAGACCAAAAATGTATCATCATACAAATTCTTGTTGGAATAGAAAATCTATAAATGATTTTAGCCAAGCGTAATTATGTCAGGGTTGGTTGGTTGGTTCGTTGGTTTACCAAGGTTTATAACGTCCCAACAGACCTCCATTGGAGTATTTACGTCAAAATGCCCACGGCCCTTTTGTTAACCAGTCATGGAGCACTGGTTGGAGACCCACTGGAAATCAAACCCATGATAGTAGATTAGAAAACTGAAGCTTTACTGCACTGCCACAGAGGTCTCTTTTGTCGACCAATCAACTGCTGGGAGAATATTCGCTATATTAACCAACCAATCTTATACAGTATATGATACAGAACAGTAAGATGCTTTAAGCAAAAGGTAAAAGATTTTCATCATTTTAAGGATACAAACTTAAATAAGTGAAATATGCGAAGAAGTTAACAGACGTTGTAAGCCATACGATAGCTGTTATTGTCATATAAGCCCAAACGTCAAGATATCTCAGCACTATAATCCATCACCTTATTTCATATTTGAAGTCGCAGTAAGTTTGCAAGGTCTACCGGTTTTGTAACTAAAACCAGTTTTGTGAAACTGCGGTTTCTGTCTAATTCATGTTTATAAAAACGTACAAAAGTACCAAAAAAACCAAACCACTGTAAAAAAAAATCCAAAAGATGGTAAAAATTGGTTTTATTTCAATAAAAAGAAAGTTCATGCTTTGTGTAAGAATGTATATTGAAATATCTGTTGATCTATTTGTGAAAAAAATGTGATATTTATGCAGATTAAATTAATAATACGATTGAGAAATAAGAATATTTGGAAATGCATAATTATAAATATTACATGTACCTGTAATAACAGGCTCGAATCCGCTTGATTATGTCTCTTTGTGTCTGCTTTCCGAGCTAATATTTCCACGAACACAACAACTGTATCTTCATTTCTTTATAATCCTTTCTATTTTAAGTCCTTAACATTCTCTCCCAAGTCCTTTTGTCTTGTAAAATACTTTGTTAATCCATTATAAATCCCTGTGATAACAGTATCACAAATCGCAAGACCATTCACTCATAAATTCACAACCAACCCCGCCCTACATGCACTGTGTAAGACTACATTCACGACGGCCCCTGGATATGAAACTTACAGTATGAATGGATATCATGTCTCATGAGCATACCTTCTCCACTTAGTAACTCGGAAAATGCCTTCATTTGTCAAAAAAGTTAACTTTATTGCTGCTGTATGTAAATCAGCACAGGGGTAATTTTTTCCCAGGCACCAGTGACAACAAGTTAGCGGGATTTATATCTTCTTCGCTTGCCAATAATTTATTCCATGACACTGTGTATCATATTTTCGAAAGCTTTTAAAGTTTGAATCTGGGAAAAACCGTCGCTATAAATAGCATGGTTTAGCGGAGTTAAATTGCGTGATCGTTATGGAATAACAAGATGCAAAACGAAGATGAATTATCCCCGTGCTATCAGTATCACTTACCAGGAAGCTGGTATATGATTCACAATAAGATCCCAGGAGAAAACAACCATTCATCCCCTCAAAAAGTTTCTATTCCTTACCGATCTCATTTTCATGTGTAAAATATACTTGTGAACAACTTTTCTGGTCATAATTGCTTAGATTTAAAAAGAACGAAGGATTTCATGCATTTTGTTTTGAAAAATTTCTTCTGTTTCCCTGTAATTATGTTTACTTATAATAACACTAGCGATGAAATCTTTTGTTCTAATCACGTGTCTACGTACTGTAATTGACCAATGGCATGTGTGATTCACTTCCGGTACAATCTCAAATAATTTAATTGGTTCAAAGTGGAGCGATTTTATATATGTTTTTTTGCGAACCAGTTAGGTGATAGCATGTTGGTATGCATAATTTAATAAAAGAACAAACAGAATGTTCAAATACACATGTGTTTTGCCATTTTATACGATTCTAAGTTACCAAAAATATTGTTTATCATTGTTAAATGTTTCTAATCAATGTAAAACTAAAAATCTGCAGTGCCGAAGAATTTATTTTTCTTGGGTGCGCGACTTGTGTTGTAAAAATAAAATGTTTTTATAGCTCCTTGCAAAAACAAGGTTTAGTTTAAATACAGAATACAATATAATTCAGTTTAATTTTCAGTCATGATGTATTCAAATCACGTATCGTATTATTTGTATAGAGATTGCAGGTAGTACTTTTATTTTTTTCATTTTGATGAAGAAAAAATAAATTTGGTGGTGAGTGGGACACTACTTTTCATTAGCTGGCAGTTTCTTTTCTGCCTAATTACTCTCCTGTTCACAGTTTTATAGCACTTTGAAGAAGGCGATTACCATATAAGGCTATAGGGCGGGACCCTTTGGTAGCCAAGTTACATATAATTGAAAAAGCCACCGCGATGCACAAACTGCCAATTTAAAGTAAAAGCATAGCAAGAATGATAATTGAATTCGAAAAATTACAAGGTATGCATAATAAATGATTTTATTATTTCTATTTTTAGTTGAACTATACATTTGATCAAATAGGAGCCATGGCCTGGCCATGGTTTATGTTTTAAGAAAATGTTGAGTATCAAGTGGGTGGGATCTCAACTGTAAGATTTCCTGCTGTAGGCTATATGCAATCAGCAACAATTGTACTGTGTGATCAAGTATACTATAGCTAGCATCGCATCATATTAAAGATGATGCATTTAGAGGCTTAATTTGTATCTGTGAGGTTGCGTTATAATTTTTTGTCTGGCATATTTGCTTACAACAAGCCCTTAATTTTCAGCGTATTTTGTAAATTTGCCGTCGTCTGCATCAAATTATCAAACAGTATGGATACCAAACATTTTCCGTGCTCCAGGCTTGCTTTTACACATACAAAATAATACAGGAGAAAGTAGAGTCCTAGCTAATGATATCGTTGACAATTGACAGCCTGCATTCAAAACAACATCAACATTTTCACATACTGTACAGTCTACATGTATAAACTGACTATATATACTAGCCTATAAGTATTAATGTACAGTACTTGTATGGACATGTTCAATCATTCAGCCATTAGTCTCGTAGTTGTGATATATTTTGTTTATTTCTGAGTAATTCAAAATATTTTTGTGTGAAATTAAACTTCCAAACGCATCAGAGAGGTAAGATTTTCATTTAAGTTAATAAAAACTCTAACGTAAAATTCACATGCTATATCTAAATTGTACAACACAGGTACAACATGTGTCGTAAGAAATTTCAGCCATAGCGTAACATACGACAAATTTGTCGTTAATTAAACGCTGCAAGTTACAACTATCCGACAAATTTCTTTTCTTTTAACATGAAAGAAAATTGAAATCATCACTATAAGCAATATCGTGAGCAAATAAGGGCATATTGATGGCCTGTCGACACTGCTTTTGTCATAGCTTTGTTACGTGACTGGCTTGGGACATTGGTAACTGTTTAATGCCTTTCGAACTAGACTAACAAAGGGGTAAATTCAACATCTTTTGAGGGGCAAATGGGGTAATAAAATCACTCTACACACAATTAAACAACATTAAAGTTTATTAATACATTCTATTTATCAATGCCCATTATCATTTTCAACATTATTTACATAAAATACTGTACTGTGAAAAAAACATCGTTAGCTGCTATCACAACAGTGCATGTGGTTACTGTAATGCACTTTATGTTCAGGGCTTGTTTACATTACAGGTGAAAAACGGTTTTCAGGTAAAATCGGTTTTTCAGTTAAAACCAGTTTTTGTTTTGGAATCCAAACTATTTCACTTCGGTGCAAAACCGAGCAAGCTTAGTCGCTTTAACCTTCTTCAAGCACTTATTTTAACCCCTTTCCCTATAATGACAATGCTGTACCTTGATGATGAGTTTATACACAACATTATCATTCTTTGTCGAATAATACAGTACATTACATATGAAGCAATAACAAATTTATTGTACAGATCTGTACATGATATGACTGATTCATAACAGCTCCATAAATTCTTTCATTCATAGAATCACTTCATGCAGAACTAATAACATTCCTCCCAGTAATACAATAACGTCGTAAATCCCCACGCTTGAGGAAAGCTGGTAACCCAGACGCAATATCTTTTTTAATCAAGTTTACAATCAGCTACCACATTATCTTGTACTTTCAGCAGCCCCTGCTGACTATAATAATGCCCTTTACAGCAGACAAAATAATCTACATAAGGCACATAATTTTAAGAGAGGAAACAATGGTAGTCGTATTAAGTTCACAACAAGAAGAAAAGAATGTTCTGACCATACACTATACAGAAAAAATCCCAGGTGACAATCTATCTTTTAGTAGGTGTCAAACAAAATAATTATTTTGTCCTCACTCCCCAACCTTCATTACTGAGAGCACATTAATATTTTACAGATATTACAGAAGAACTTTCAGAAAATAGGCAGCTTGTGTCCAAGTACATAATACAGGAGAGCCATACTGTACATTCAATATGTGGTTTTAATTAAATGTATTCTAGTGTGCATGTCTGTGGAGGAAATATCTAGAACAATAACTAAAAGATATCAATCACTTAATGTTTGAAATAAATGCTATGTATAAAACATATATCAGGGCATGTTTGGTTCTAATCACAGTATGTATGCATAAGAACTAATTTTTATTAAATTTACATTTTCATATTGATTATATATATAAAATTGTAGATGTAGCTAATATGTATTAATTGCTCAAACTTATATACCAATCTATTATATTCAGTAACAAAAGTTGCAAGTAGAGTGTACAGTAAGACTAAACAATTTAAATAGCCAGGTACAATCAATATACATACATTATGTTCCTAATGCATGTCTTAATATAAATGTCATTATTTCTTTTCCTGAGGCAGAATTGATAAAATCTTTTTAAAAATTGGAATCTTACGGTACATTTGAAGTGTATACTGTTATTCAAAGGAATTGTAGAAATGGAACAAAACCTAGTGTTTACACGGGTACCTGAAATATCCGGGTACCCGACCGATGGTGTTGCTACCCGGTTCCAAAAATACAACCCGGGTATGGATTTTCATAATATTACCAATTGCAGACTGTTTCCGATTCCTAATTGTATGTTAAAAGAATAAATCTTAACTTACAAGAATTATAAAGTGTTCGTTTCCTTTCTATTCCAATGCAATACAATAAAACGATCACAAAATATTGTCACAGATTGCAGAAATAATGTTGAACGAGCGATGTGGCTAGTAACGTAGGTACGCTAGTAGTACTACATGTACTAGTAGCGCAAAACTTAAATCCTCAAAACTTCGCTGTAAAAAAAAAAAAAATACAAACCAGCGCGCAACAACCAGTGTGTGTAGTATGCTACAGAAAAAAATACATTGCGGTTGTACATTACCAAACTTTTTTGAAAGCATGTTTGCTATTTGCTGAAAAAAAATGTAACACCTACTATGGACCAATAACAAGTTGTGTTCAAATGAAATTGTTACGTGCTACTGAGCGTGCACATAACGGAATGGTGGAATCGTGTATCATTCAAAAAACACCTGTCCCGTGAAATTTTGAGGAAGTGAGTATATTACTATTCTATGGTATTTTATGACAGGTCAATAAAAGAGACTAGAAACATTTGTATTTTATTTCTTTATTCACAAAAGCAAAGATAGGATTGAAAAAACAAGAAATATCACAAGATTTTACAAGGTACACTGTTAGATTTTAACACATACTACTTCCGCAAAAATTATTAAAAAGGCCTTGTCGGCACGTCGGATAACCGACCGATAATGCAGGTCAGGTACCCGGTACAAACACTAACAAAACCTACTGTACATTATGACAATACTGTATACTCGTAAGTGCAACAGTACCTGTACGTTGCCTAAATGATACTGTGCAATGTAAATGCTGAATTCATCAATCCACTGTAATATCATACACTTTCATAAAATACATATTTCTTTATAGTTTGTTTCACATCAAACTTTTTCTAAGATTGAGTGACAATTTCTGCGTACAGTAAATGTACTGTATGATAAGTTCATTTTAGAGCAGGTTCAGCAAAGAGCCACTAGACTAAAGGAAACTTTCTTATGAATCTAGGTTGCGAATTCTTGGTTTGACCATGCTTGAGTTGATAAGAGTACGTGGCGATATAATTCAGGTTTTTAAGTTCCTATTTTTATGTTTTTTTAAAGAAAGTTTATCCCGGTGGGTCTACAACCAGTGAGTTCACAACTGGTTATCAAAAGCTGTGGCCATCTTGATATAATGTCCAGCACTGGATGCTTTCGGGACGTTAAACCTTGTTATGCTATGCTATTTAATTTTTTCACTATCTAAATTATTTTCCCTCAAATTTTCTTCAGGTGGTATATCACAAATACCCTTCCTAGATTCAGATTTACTACTTTTTTGACATATCCCATGGTTTTTATGTCACAGAATCGCAGGACAAAATATGTTAGAATACATAAAGGAATCTGAGGCTATGACATCATAACTAGACTGATTTTAGTCGTTTCTACACAAATGATACCAATCTTTAAACTTAAATATCCCATTAACGAAATAAGATTTTTGAATGTTTTCTTCACCATTTTTTTCCCTAGAAAAGTCCTCTTTCAAATAAGATAGACTTGCTTGACCCCTAAACTAATCCTTTAATGGTCAAAAAAAAAAAAAAAAAAAACGCAAAAGTCTTCATTCTTTCATATCTTTCTTAAAACAATGATTACTGAACTTTCCTTGCTTCCTTCATTATATAGTATGTTTGTATACAGTATATTTTCCAATCCACATCTTTTACTTACTGTAATTCATGTTTTCAATTTCCTCATCCTGACTTTCACAAATAATTTGTATATTTTTCCTACCCAATTCCCATTGCAGGTGAAGCTGAATCATACGCTGTACAGTATCAAATTCTTGCTTTTTAAGTGAAAAAACAAACAAACAAAATGTATATATAATCTTATGCAATACTGAAAATCCACACGATTATGAATGTTTATGCCCCTAGTTTGGTTTAAAAAGGGGCAGGATGCTAGACTTGTTGAGGGGCACATTAATGCGCGCACGAAGCACTGCATCTTTTCTGCATGGAGTCCAGGGGCTCAATCCCATGGTGAAGAAGCTCTGGGATTTTAGCTATAATCATACCTCAGAATGAAACTATTCTGATTGATAAGGTCCATCCATGAGCCAAACAGGACAATTGCTTACTATGTTATCATTCTGTGTTCTGTATACATTTAAGGTATTTCATTTATGAGGTTAATTAAGATTAAGTTTAAAAAATAAAAAAGATCTAAAAAAGAAAAAAGAAAATATTATTTTTTCTCATGTGGGGCAGGGTGGACACCAGGGGGACAGGGCGGACCCAGTGTGGCAGGACGGACCCCAGGGATGCAGGGCGGGCTCACGGAGGAGCAGGGCTGGCCGCCCCTGTAAAACAGCAAAGTTAGGGGTCTGATATGGTGATTTCAGTTCAATATGGAAATTCTTGTCATAGACAGTACCGCCCACATTAAATAAGCCGTTGCATCGTGTATCGTAATCACGATAAAATTTCATATCGAAATCCTGAAGACTTGCTAACGTTTTAACTATACAACGGTAAATCACGATTGAACGATATAATGTAATATCACGCACCAACGATATCCTACATTCTAGCTGCATAAGCGGTAATACATAATATTGTGATTTCAACATAAGTGCATCCAGATCCGTAACTTAAATTCGGCTCCATTTTTTTTATTTTCACGATTTTTTGGTAGGTCGTAATAACGTAAATTCCTGCGTCAGTGAGTTCATATTGTGTGAGACAAAGTTTAAGAATCTATATTGTCTCAAGGTTTGCTGGACAATCTTAGTATCATTTGCCTAATGGTACTACTAGGGGCCTACCTACATGTATACGCTTACAAGTAAAAATACTAGCTTGGGCTTAAAATTGTGATGAAATATTGACACCATATATGTATTATAAAATGTATTTTTCACAATATAATGAAGTCAAATTGACCTTTGCCCTCGCAGATCATCGGTAATCGGCCAAAACAAGATGGCAACAACCATTGAGTTGCACATTAAAATTGATACAAAACGGCTTATAACTTTTGTCAGAAGCACATTTTTTCTCAGCTGTTACTGAAGCATTTTAAATAACGCTAAACAGTGTCTGGCTACATGTACCCTGGCCTGAAGTGTACCAATCATGATGGCCATGAATCGAATGCGTCCCCCACCTCCTAATAAAAACAAATAAAAATAGCCTACAGCGAAAATGGTGTAAAGATTTTTTGATACAATTTTGGTCACGATTGTTTTTAATTTATTTCATAAAATGTAATGTTTTCTCTCTTGTTTCTTTCTTTTTGGGGAGATAAGTATACTTTATCCTTGTATTATTTATTTCTTTTACTTTTTTCTTTACTGTTTAGCATGCTATATCTAATTGGTTTTATATCGTCTTCAATGAGTTTTCTTTGCACGATTTTGTTTTCATTCTTGTTGATCGCATTTCCTAACTGGCAGATCATGAATCAAAAGGATATTTCTTCTCTTGGTCTTATTGTTTACTTACAGTATATGAGTCCATTATCCTACATTCAAGACCAAGGTTCTTGGAAATTGACTCCTTGACTGTCCCTGCTCACAGCATGAGCAATGAGAAAAGTTAATAATATTAAAAGTACAAACGTTTTGAGAGTAAAAAAATGTGTTTGAAAATCATATATCTATACTTTAAGAAGAAGTCTGGTGGAGAGGCGGAGGGGGCACATTAACCCTGGGGCATACTCCCCCACTTTGTGTATACAAAATCTGCCCTGCATAACAACATTTAATTTCTATAGACGTCTATAATCATAATTATGCATGAATTTTGATGGTTTGCTTTTGTTCACATTGGAATTTTTTGTTGTATGTCCCAGGGAGAAAATACGCTTATCCTACATCAGCAACTACTGTACTATAGGTCACAGTTATAGATGAAACATATCTTGCCCACCTTTTTCCCTCCAGTGTGCATTTTCAAAGCGATTTTCAGTTGAAGACAATCTGATCATGTGTATGCCTAAAGGAAACTTGACTGCTCCTTCCTCAGTAATTTTAAAGAGTTGGCAATTAATAACTAATGTTCTCAATTGCAATTTTGCACCAACCACGAAATGTTACTATAGGTCAAGAAGTGCAGTAGCTTGCCACCTAGATAATCCATGATGGGTCCCACTTGGAAATGTTTGAATGTGTCCTCGTTGGAGAAGTGCCCCTTTTACTTTATTTTGGGCTCAATAATTCTACTGGTGAAACA
Organism: Chiridota heheva; assembly: GCA_020152595.1. Taxonomy (NCBI): domain Eukaryota; kingdom Metazoa; phylum Echinodermata; class Holothuroidea; order Apodida; family Chiridotidae; genus Chiridota; species Chiridota heheva. The sequence continues at coordinate 473,790 of JAIGNY010000988.1, read as the reverse complement.
TGTATGTCTCAACTTTGAAAGAACCTCCCACCATCCCATACACACACACATTCCCTGTATATATGATAGGCAAGAATTTCAGAAGTTTTCTGATAAATTTAGAAGAATAATGCAAAGGATCAAGTATATACCCCCAGTCCCACAGCTGTCAATTCTAGCCAAGCAAAAATAAAACAGCGAGGCTTTCTTTACCATTTTGTTTCTTTTGAAGTCATCTTTCATATAAGATGGACTTGCTTAACACCTAAACTAATCCGTTAAAGCTCTTACTTCAGTACACATAAGACAAGATTTTTAACTACATTATTTGTCGTGTCGAGACAGTAGTAAACCAAGTTCAGACTAAAAATAAATGATTTTCTGCTTATCAATTGCGTGTGTGATGTTTTCTTACGAATGCAAAAGTAATTTCGTCTACTTTTTTTTTTTAAACTATTTTCAATTATTTCATTGCAATTAGGTGTTGAAAACATTTGAAGACTGTTGCACTAAGAAGACTCTGTACTATATCAAAAATGTGTGTGGCCTCCGTATTCTGTTAATATTTCATTTAAAACATTGAGCTTATTTGCAATCTTAATAGATGAATCATGGCAGAAAGAAATTATATCTCAATCACTGCTGTATGTAGTAGAAATGAGACCAGGACAACAGTGGCTGCATCCCTCCCCACGAGATCGCTTCCCCCTCACAAGATTGCTCCCCACACACATGAGATCGCTACCCCCTCCCCCCTCCCCACTTGCCCCACCAGAAATTTTGGTAATGTGACATATTTTGACCGATGTATAGGCTTTTTTTCCCCATGAGAAAAAATTGCCCCTTCTTGTCCACTCCTACTCTATGACCAAAATTTGGGTGCCTCTACTGCAGCACAAGCAGAAATTCATGGATTTACAACTTTCACCGATCTACTTCTACGGTAGCCCTTCTGGAATGTTTTCATGTTCTGGATTTTTATGCATTCAAAGTACTGTAGTTAAAAAGTTTGCAGCCCGGCACTTACAAAAAAACTCTGTACTAAAATAAAAATGTGTGCAGCTTTTGGAGGCTTCATATGGTAGCCTATTTGAAACTTCAAACAAAAGAAAGAAATGATGGCACAAACAATGATGCATATACTATGATTACTATGAGACCACGAATGACCAGGACAACTGAAATTCATGGATTTACTCACACTTCTACCTCTACTGTAGCCCTTGGGGAACATTTTCATGTTCTGAATTTCTATACATAAAGTAGTGAAAAAGTTTGAAGCCTTGCTCTAACAAGACTGCGTACTAAATTAAAAATTGTGGGTAGCCTTTGAAATCTTCATACCATTTAAACAAAACATATATATTCAGCCTATTTGCATTTTTAAACAAGATGGAAGAAAGAAATGATGGTACAAAGATTGATACTTACTATAAATGATACCACGAATGATAAGGACAAACAGAAATTCATGGATTTACTTACTTACCTATCTCTACGGTAGCCCTTGGAGAATGTTTTCATATGCTAGTGCTGTCATGTCAAATCGTAACTTAACCAAATCTTGTTCAAAAGTAGAACCCACTTTATAAATTATAACTCTAGAAAGCAATGATATAGAGTACATTTTGGGATGGAACATGGCAAGTATTGTATTTCGACAGGGCCCTCTGGACACCAGGAATGAGAATGGAGCCTTAGTTTCATACCTTTGAGAAGCAGTGGCATAAGTGCACCTGGTAGATTGATACTTTGTGGCAATTTTTTAATCAGAAAGCTGTTTACTACATTACAACAATGGATTTCAGGGCCAGAATTAAACTAAAGGGCCACCCCTGCTTACAGGGGTGTAGGAAGCTTCGAAAAGTGTGTGTGTTTGTGTGTGTGGAAGAAAGGGGGAAGGGGGATAGCACGACCTCTTAGGGGGCACTTCTTAAGTCATATGTTCCTAATCCTAAAGTGAGTCTAAAGCAACAAAGTTAAATAAAAGGGACACTTTTACAAAGGGGCACTTTTCCAATGAGGACCCATTACTCCTGTACATGGGACTGACAAAAGCCGCCACTTTCCTACTATTGAGACAGTAATTAAGGGGCACTTTTGTTATTTTTGGAAAAGTCTGGGGAACTGTGACCCCCACTTCCTATACCTATGCCTGGCTAAGCTACGCCACAGTTAAGAAGATCTAAAGTTCTTAGGTTAGAGAACATTTTTAACTGCGTGTTTTGTATAATCAGTGTACTGTTGTGGTATGGCATGGCAAATACAGCAACTCCTCATTGTGGCCACGAAATGTTAAAATGTAAGTATTCAAAGCTTGGGTATTCCCTAAGAGTGAATACAGAGGAAAGGTCAGTGGTCCAACCCCCACTCCCTTCTTGGAATTTCACCAATACACTTATTGCCATACATTTTTGTGGATTGACCTTGGTGTAAAAATCTTGCTCCCCCCTCCCCCCCCTTATCCTTCCTCCCTTATTCTAAAATCCTTGATCAGTTTCTAATTCCTCTAGGCGTTTTCTTGATCCCTACCCCTTGGGATGGCACTTAAAACCTGAAACTCAGTTTTTTTAATTAATGAAATAAATCATGTAGTTTTTGAACTAAGTATAAAGAGAGTGAATCGACTGAGACAAAAGCTGAAGAGTTTTGAAATCGATATATTCAGTATAGTTAATTGAAAATAGTCTGACATTTTTAAGATAATCAGTAATATTCAACACATATATAGGCTACACAATTACGAACTTCAAAATAATTTAGCATAGAATATTCGGTACCCTTTCAAAAAGAAGAATCTTGATAATTTTCTGTAATTTTTCAAACCGCAATGAAAATTGGTATAGACAGTCTTCTGTACCAGAAATTTGAGGCAGTCATTCAAGAGTTCACAGTTATACTGTAGCCTGGAATATATGAAGGAGGGCACTTGACTGTATTGACAGTAAGACTCAACGTAGGCCTGCGGATACAAGATGAAATACAAAGATTAAGTAGAACTGTAAATACCATCATGGTTTGCATGCCCATGCAAATTGACACCCATATCATATGATCCGGCCAATTATAAAAATGGCATCTCACACTTAAGTCCCACATGGCATCCTATGTCCCACATGGCATACCACCCCATGTCCCACATGGCATCCCACCCCATGTCCCACATGGCATCCCACCCCATGGCATCCCACTCCATGTCAAACATGGCATTCCACCCCATGTCAAACATGGCATCCCACTCCATGTCCCACATGGCATCCTACCCCATGTCCCACACGACATCCCATCCCATGTCCCACATGGCAATCCACCATATCTCCCACATGGCATCCCACCCCATGTCCCACATGACATCCCATGTCCCACATGGCATTCCTTAATATGTCCCACAGGGCATCCAATCCTATGACCCACACGGCATCCCACCCCATGTCCCACATGGCATCCCATCCCATGTCCCACATGGCATCCTACCCCATGTCCCACACGACATCCCATCCCATGTCCCACATGGCATTCTACCATATCTCCCACATGGCATCCCACCCCATGTCCCACAGGGCATCCCATATCGTCCCATGTTCCACATGACATTCCATCATATGGCAATCCACCCTATGTCCTGCATGGCATTCCACCACATAACCTACGTGGCATTCCACCCTGTTCCACATGGCATCCCACCCCATGTCCCATATGGCATCCCACCCCATGTCCCATGTGGTATCCCACCCCATGTCCCACATGTCATCCCACCCTATGTATCACATGACATCCCATAAGCTCCATAAGAAGTCTCATCCTAGCTATCACAGTCCCTGATTGAGCATACTATGTATGAAAGTGTCAGTTCATATAATAACTTATATGCAAATGACTTGTTGAAATGGGGTGGGACGCCATGTCCCACATGACATCCCATATCATTCCATGTCCCACATGACATTCCATCCCATGGCAATCCACCCTATGTCCTGCATGGCATTCCACCACATATCCTACGTGGCATTCCACCCTGTTCCACATGGCATCCCACCCCATGTCCCATATGGTATCCCACCCCTAACCCACATGGCATCCCACATGTCATCCCACCCTATGTCTCACATGACGTCCCATAGGCTCCATAAGAAGTCTCATCCTAGCTATAACAGTCCCTGATTGAGCATACTATGTATTAAAGTGTCAGTTCATATAATAACTTATATGCAAATGAGTTGTTGAATAAGAAAAAAAGGTGGAGTCAAATAATTATGCCTGATATAGCCCTTGGTGTATACAACATGGTAAATATTATATCATATGTCCCTCATGGCTCCCATCCATGTCTTACATGGCATCCCTCCCTATGTTTATATGCAATCACATCCTGTCACACTCCCTAAGCATGCTAAATAAAAAAGTCTGGTCAGGTCATATACTGTAGTAACTTCATGCGAATGAACACAATAATAAAGGTGAGTTTAAAAAATCATGCCTGCTATAACTGTTTGGTGCTCAAATATTTCGAAGAATTTTAAGGATTTCAAATCTCGAGTGCTACAAGAGAGACTTGAGGATCTCTGAAGAATATTGGAAAATTATATCATTTTACAGTTATCTTCTAAGAAAATATCAAATGTATTGTAGAATTTTTAAGGAACTAGTCTTTAATCCTATCTTAAGTACTTCTGAAAAACGTTAACATTTTATACGGAAATTCTGAGGAATTCTCAAAAAACTTTATTATTTCTGAGGAAATCTCAGGACAAATCTGTGGACGGCCGGACGGACGTAATCGCCATTACATAGGTTCGCATAAATGCTTCGCATGCGAACCAAAAATGCAAGATATTAAATAAACAGACCTGTAGCTAGCATGGGGGCACGGGGGCTGTGAATAATCAAACAAAAAATATGAATATGGAAAATTTGCCAAAATTCTTGGTCAGTGTCTACTTGTTATGATTACATCCGCACATCGCGGTCGACAATTATTGGAAGCCGGCAATTATCGGAAAATTCTCCCGCAATTTTAGATTTTTTTAACTGCAGAAGCCTTCCCCAATTCTTCCAAAATCCCGATAGAATGATCAATAGTTCTGCTACGTAATTCACGCTAAAAGTAAAACAGCATCGTGCTATTTAGAAGCCTATGCACATAAAACGATAAAACGAACGCGATGCCACAACCGATATTACGTTAAGCATTTGCAATAGGTGTAATGGAAACGTTGTTATAGTTGGAATGTAATATTTTATCACGCTTCACGATGCGGCGACCAATTTAATGCGGGCGGTATTGTACTGTACATGTACTGTATTTGATCAGTTAAAGTATCATAGCAAAGTTATGAAATAATATTAACAAATGTCAGGGCATGCCCAGATGCAAAAATTAACAACATGAAAATTATGTACAGCGGCGATTCTTAATAGGCTGCCCGCGGCCTAAATTTGGTCCGCCAGATAATCCACTCTGGCCAGCTAATAATAGTCGTAGCAGGAAAAAAAAATCTTAATAAGATCGGTAAAAATCCCAAAATACTCATTTATTTTAGGCTTTTCCTAGGCAGATTAGTGCACTATAATATCGCGGCTTATCAAGCAAAATGTTATCTTTAGTTCTTACTATAAAATGGGCAGACTCGCGGCTTGTCAAAGGAAGGCTGATGAAAGATCCGCCAACATCTGTCATACAGTACATCTTTCTTATCCCACGCGCTCTCAGTTTGTTTGTATTCAGGGATTGTTTTGACAGGTTTTGTTTGTCAGGTGACGTTGGTTTTGCCCGTGATTGGCCCACAGCCTGAGACTGTTGTGAAATGATGGCCCTTGAAAAAATGTAATTAAAAACCTGTGCATTACAGTATGCCTGCATGCCAATAAAAACCATATTAAAAAAAAAAAAAAGATTCTTTAAAATTAGTTCAATGGTCAAGCATGTCAATCTTATTTATATGAAAGAGGACTTCGAAAGAAACAAAGAAATGAAGAAAGCATTTAAAAATCTCATTCTGTAAAGGAGATATTTAACTTCAAAGCTCTTGTCTTATCTGTGTAGAAATTACTAGTGTATTAAGTCTACTATGAAAAGTTGGCGTCTTTATTCTCACATTATTAAAAACTGTTAATGTATTTCAAAGAAAGTTGTATTTTGTTTCACTTTTGACATTATTTTTCCTCAAACTTTCTTCAGGTTGTACATTATGAATACCCTTCCTTTATAAGTTTTACTACTTTTATGACATACAGTATAACATGGTTTTTAATTCACAAAGTTCTAGGGCAAAATATGATAGAATACATAAAGACTTTGAGGAATCTGAGGCTACATCTTAACTAGTCTGATTTCAGTCATTTCTACACAAATGATACCAAACTTTAAACTAAGATATCTCCTTAACGAAATAAGAATTTGAAATCTTTTGAAGTCCTCTTTCATATAAAATAGACCTGACCCCTCAACTACTCCTTTAACCCTTACTCTCCCAGCGTCACGGTGACCGTGACAGTTACGATCCATTTTCCAAAAATCTTTTTGAGTACCTTCCCAAAATCCTATAGAGCTGCAAATAAGTTCATTCAAACCAGATTGAATAGATCTTTCATAATATGGTTATTTTGTTGGGGGGTTAGATTGAAATTTTTTGAGTAAAATCGTTACAAAAAAGTGCATTTTTCAAAAAAACCGGGGCATTTTTTTTTTTTTTTTTTTTTGAAAGACGAATGTCATACGTGAATATTTTTTTTTTTTTTCCAGGTAAAGTATAAAGATAGTTTGAATTGTTGGTTGCTACACGATTTTTACTTGTACTTGGTCAATGTTTGTGTTTTTTTGGAGAAAATATGCAAAAATTTGTGATTTTGGACCTTTTTGATCAAAAATTACATTTTTTTTTTTTTTTTTTTTGAAAGACGAATGTCATACGTGAATATTTTTTCTATTTTTTTTTCTTCAGGTAAAGTATAAAGATAGTTTGAATTGTTGGTTGCTACACGATTCTTACTTGTACTTGGTCAATGTTTGTGTTTTGTTGGAGAAAATATGCAAAATTTGTGATTTTGGACCTTTTTTGATAAAAAAATATAAAAAACGGCCCAAATATTGTATTGGAATTTTTAAAATCTTTATGGGTAGAGGAGAAATAGATCTTTCAGACGAACTATTACAATAACAGATGCACCCCCTCTACCTGCCTAAAAGGTCTCTGATGATGACGTCAATTTGTGTCTTTTTTTTTTTTTTTTTCTTCGCACATTCAACATCACAAAATGGCGAAATACAAGTTACAACGTCGAACGTGCCTTCCGACTCCTATGTTTTCTTCAGAATAATGATGACTCAGAGGGGTCGGAAGGTACTTCTGATGAAGAAGATGTACCAGAACTTGGCCAGATTGAGGGAGAGGAGAATATAGAGCCTGCTGAGATGGATAGTGATCTGTTCCAAATTACGGAGTTGGTGAGTGTTTTCTTCCAAAAATAGCGAAAGTACTACATTGTAAATGTGTAGTAATAAAATAAGGCTTATAGAATTCTAATGATAAATTAGCGTGGATTTTTTGCTTGTTACAATAAACAAGTAAAAGGGACACTAAAATCACATTTAAAAAAAAGGATTTAGGTCCTTTCTATAATAGCCCGGATGAAACAAATGAAAGCTGAACCCCAATAATAACATTTCTAAATGGACTGAAATATATGTATTTCCCAATGGCAAAAATGTAAATTTGGGCCTACTGAAATATGTGTATTCCCAATATCACAAAATCCAAGTTCCATTATTTCAGGGGCCGAAATCACAATTTTATGGGGAAAAGTGGAGTAGGGGTTCCATGTTAGGGCAAAATACACATGTTGGGGGTGCCCCAGGCCCATTTAGAAGAAAATGCTTGTATATAAACCTAGTACCGGTACATTATTTTTATGCCCCATTTTTTAGGACCATGATCCTTTTCCCCTCCCCCTGGCTATGCCACTGTTGTGGTGATGACTAGATCGATAAAACAAACATTTTGGACTCCTGTATGTACCCCCGGGCTTCCCGGCTGTAAAAGTCTGTCCCCACGGTTACCACAAAATTGTGGGGCAGGTTAGAAACCACAATAACATGTTATGCGATAACATGTTATGTGTATGCTTGAAGAGGACGAGCCGCCCGCTACTAGAAACCACAATAACATCTTATGCGATAACATGTTATGCGTATGCTTGAAGAGGACGAGCTGCCCGCTACTCCCCAACCCAAGCGGAAGAGGGACAGACAGTTGAAGATGAGCCCAGGCCCCTCTTCCAGGCCTTCCGCTGCAGTCTCGCCACCATCACCACTCAAAGAAAATCCAACTGCAGCGGAAAAAGCTGCCTTCAAAACCAGGGAGGAAGAGCGGAACGCTCGGCTGCAGGAGATACAACGGTCGAAGGTCATCCCTGCAGCCGATAAAGACTATCATCTGTGGGAAGTACTGGTGGAGAGTGACCGGGATCGACACGAGGTTTTCGGTAACTGGTTATGGGAAGACCAAACTAAAGTAAGTTGAATGAATATAGTTGCAATTTTTTTAATTTATTTTCTATTCTATTTGCAGCAACAAGGTATAGCAGAAGACTTTACAAATTTGGACCTTTTTGACAAACATTTCTTATGAATTCCATGTGGAATGAACAGAAGTAAGTGTCCAATAGATAATCAGCATAGTCTATCAACATAAAAGTAGCTGTGAAGCTTGTAATGGCTGAAATTGGGTCAGAAATAAACAAAAAACACTTTCGTACATAATAAATGAGGTTAATGACCTAATTTGCATATCATTTGCATAATTTCTTATTTCATTTTTTTGCAAATGATGATGTAAACATCTTGTTTTTCTGCATTCTATTAGTTTTGGACATCATAGAAGGGGAAAATGCATTTTTTTTGGAAAATTTAGTGCCATTAGATAGATTATTCACAGAATCGGGGGATAATTTTTAGGTCAAAATGTACCCAATTTTTCATATTTGCATCATTTTTTTCTTTCTGATTCCTAAAAATCCATGAATAGTATCAATTGAAGATCTTTCCAAGGATGATTCAGAAATTCTATCCATATTGTTTTGCTATTTAGCCACAAGGCACAAGCGTGTCATAAAGATAGAATGTTTGGAGACCTAATATGCTAATTCAATGACCTAATTTGCATATTTGAGTTCGAAAATATGCACATTTTTGGAAAGTTCAACATGTTAGCTTTCATAAAAGTCGAACTTGTTTTGGTACAAATGGAACAGAAAGTGCTGAAAAAATCCTCTTTCCAAAAAATTCAGAAATAGTTTATTCTAATTTTGGAACCTTGGGAGAGTAAGGGTTAAGCAAAATGATAGCATAATATAAGTACAGTAAGTACAGTTCTTACAGAAAATCATTTTTTTACTTAAAACTGTATTTGAACTGTATTTTGAACTAGTCCTTTCAAAGAACTGTGCTGTAAATCTGGAATGAATTATGAATGTCACAAAATGAATACTCATTAGATTTAATTGATTTGATATTGCAGTGTAGAACCCTGATAAAACTACTTCTGTACAATAAATGGCAAGGTATTATGATGAAATTGCTCAATAAGCAGACCCCTAGCTTTGCTGTTTCACAGGGGCAGCCCACTCCTGCCCTCAGTGGGCCCATCCTTCCCCCCTGGGGTCCGCCCTGCCCCTCATGAGAAAAAAATGTGTTTTTTTTCAATTTATAGATTTTTTTTTATAGATTTTATTTTTTAGATTTACCGCTTTTTTTTAAAAACTTAATCTTAATTAACCTCATAAGTAAAATACCTCACATGGATACAGAACACAGAATAATAGCATAGTTAGCAATCATCCTGTTTGGGTAATGACTGGTCCTTATCAATCAGAATAGTTTCAAATCCCAGAGCTTATTTACCAGGGGATTAAGCCTTAAGGGGGTCCTTGGACTCCCTCTGAAAAGACGCAGCGCTTCACGCACGCGTTAATGTGCCCCTCAAAAGTCTAGTACCCGTCCCTTTTTTAAATCAAGCTAGGGGTCTGATAAGTGTTTACAAAAAGGGTAGCAGTGTGGTATCCTTCATAACTTCCCAAGGTCAATACAATTTTTAAAGGGAAAAACCCTCATCCAACTGTATAGTACTGTACATCCTAATATGCCATTCATTTACAATGTGACAAATAGCTAGCAGTGGTGATAACTGTCTATTAAATTGACCCAATGTAACATTTATAAGACCTGTGGTTTTAATGAATTTTACAGTGGAGTTAAGGGAAATCTGGTCCAATAACTGGTACATCTCATGTTTCAAAACTAAATATACTGTATACTGTACCAGATTCCAGATAAGATAGACTTTCATCTAAATAGAACATTGCCATCTAACAAGCTCAGTACTTTTTTCTGTAGAAATCCCTTTCATCGTTTTTTTTTTTTTGTTTTGCAAAAATTAAAATATATAGCATTTAATAATGATACTTGATTTGTATTTTGAAAGAAAAATGGTTCACTGTGTTTTGTCTTACAGAAAATCATTTTTAAATTAAAAACAAAATTTGAAATATCCATTTCCAAATCTATTACATACTAATTTGAATCAGGGAGTTGGCATTCCTGACTGAATAATTATACAGTACTACTGTATATGATTTTTTGTTCAATTTCTTAAAAGAGGACTAAGAAGCTAATCATTGTTTCGTCTTTTTTATGAAAGCCTGGAAACATACGTAGTTAACGAAGAGCCCCTTTTGTCCAAATGACAATTAATTCTGCATGGTGATTCAACTGCACACTTATATCATACTGTACATGTAGCAAGGTAGAGTAATATTCAAGCATATGGTATGTGTGAAGGTGATACAAGGACAATCTACAGTAAATCTGTGATGAATATAGCACACTGCACTCAAACAGATGTGACACTTATAATGAAAACGGAGGTTCATGTCAAGAAGAAAAATGACTGTTTTCAACACATGTTCTGCATCCACCTGTACTGTGCCTCAAGGAACTGATCATACAGTATGCAATACATGACCATACATATGACAAGATGAGATTTGAGCAACATATGCCAGGATTGTTCCCACTTATCTCCGGGTCACAATTCTCTAATGATATCCGCACTCGATGGTCATAGAAAAAACAACATCATGATGTGTTCTCATTAAAGTGCAAGCCATTAAAGTATGGTCAGACTCATTGCAGGCCATCTGATCTCGGGGTATATTGCCTACATGTAAATTAAGTCATGGCAAGTTACTAAGATCAGCGGATCAAGTAAGTGCTATCAGATTTGGTGAATGTTCTCTCAGTAAAATATCAACAGATCGGATCACCTGCAATGGGTGTGATCACAAGTTCCTACTTACAGTAAGTGAGAACAAACTCAAAATTTACAGGATGCACATCTTAATTTTTGTCTTTAGGTTTCAAACGAATGCCTAAGCTGAGGTTTCAATTTGCTACCGGAAAAATTGAAAAAAAGTTTATATAAGTGCTGTAAACTGATATTTTTGGTCACGATCTCTTATCCCATAAAGATGAATCGTAAACATTATCAGCAGTATAAATCTTCCTACGTCAATTTGTCTAAGGCCCCATCAAAGTAAAAAAGGTTTTACCTTCTTATTCTACAGGGTGATATAACATTTGTTTCTTATGTTTAAAATGGTACTGTAAATTTGTTTAAAGCAAACAATCATATAACTAGCATCCTAAATACATTACTCAATGCGATTCAATACTAAATTGCCCACTCTCTTCTGAATCAAACTTACAAATCCTTAAATTGTGAAGGAAAATACTGTAATGTGGCAAACTTATTTCTTTCTTTCTCTAAATTCTTTTATAGGCCTAATCTACTGTACAGTATTTGCAGGTTCATTTTTACCAAAAAAAGAAAAAGAAAGTCCTTAGAACCATAACTTTAGTGTGACAATATTTTCATATCATAATTTAATTTAATTTTCATAATTCCTTCAAACTAAAATAAATATATAATACCAAGATCTATGATAATCTTCAACTAACTACATGACAATTTTGGCATTTAAATCATGGAACCTTTCTGAGTTGTACATGTAACTGAAAAACAAAACAAGAATGTCACAAAATGTTGACCACCCCTCTTGTGCACTCATCTAACCATTTACCCACGTCTCTTCTAACTTAGCATCTCCTTACCCATTTCCTACCTTCTACCCATTTATCTACCCATCTTCATATTTATCCACCCTTCTACACATTTACATATACCTAACCATTTCTCCAGCTCTCTACCCACCCTTCTACCCATAAACCCATCCTTCTACCCATGAACCCATCCTTCTACCCATAAACCCATCCTTATACCCATAAACCCACCCTTCTACCCATAAACCAACTTCCATCCATAAACCCATCCTTCTACCCATAGACCCATCCTTCTACCCATTTTATCAACAACCTCTAAGCTTGATTTCTTAAGTATTTTTAAAACAGATGGTTTAATTATCTGTGTATATATCAAGCCTACTGTAGCTGGTAGTTTTCTAAAACATTACTTATGCTAAAAACATGAAATTTGTAGACTTTTAAAATTGTTTTAACATTTGTAATCAGTGCTCAGGTATATTTCACCATTTTTTCTTTCTTTCAGGTATCTGTACCGATTATCCCGATATTACTCAATTTACTTGAAATTTGAATATTTTCACTTTACTTTATTGTAGCGGAACAGATTTACCTGGTACTAACAGTATAAATTTACAATATGCTGTCATATAATTTGCATCAATATTTTGATGATATTTATATCTTTCAGGCCATAAATCGATACTGTCTGAGCGTCGATGTCGTCTCCAACCCCGATAAGCCACAATTCTTGCTACGTCATTGATGAGTTCATGAATAGAAATGTACACCGCAACAGGGAGATGTACAGTACTTCCAGTAATTGTTCTTAGCAAGTACTGTGGTATCTGTGGTATTTATTGCATTAATATCATATAATAAATAGAATTTTAGCACACTGTAGAGTGCATACCTCCACCCACTTGATAATTCCAACATGCCTAACATTTTGCAAAGTTCACCCCCTTCCCCAATACAATCTACCTCAGAATTCTAAGTTTCATCCACAAATCTCTTCCTCACTTTTAATCAATATTTGCCAGTTGCGTTATAGACATAGGGTTATCTACCTTCATTGTTTTCAGTTTTTTTTTTAAGGCTAAGCATTCATTGTTTGGGTTCACATTCCATCCTTTTCCCTTCATGCCACAAGCAATTGTTTTAATTTTCCTTGATACGCAATCACTAGATTTGGGTTTAGAAAATGGATTCTTTGGAAATCCTTTTAGGGCATGAATTCATTGTTCAACACCTTCCATTGGAAAGTTGGAATGAGAAGTCTTGACAAATCTCATCCAACATTATCCCCACCCCTCCATTTGTGCTCTGATCTTCCCCTACCCCAATATGTCTCAAATTTTAATCAGCTCTTCCTTAAGCAGCAAACACAGCACACACAAATTTTAATGCAAATCCAATCATCAGTTCTTGTAATATCTTCATGGCAAACAGACAAACGGAGGCAAAAATATAAAATAAAAATTATAGCTTCACACAAAAATCATAGCTTCACTCAAAAAGTTGATAAATAACACGATGCCATGCATTACCACTCAAGGGTCATTCTAACAATTGTCATCAAGGTGTTTAGAACTGAGAAGATATTTTGATGCTTTTAACATCACTTCTTGAAAACAAGAATCCTATTGACCTTTGGATAGCAATATCTATCCAATTTGTGCAAAATCACAACAAGCATTCGAATACTGCAAAAGAATTTACATATGGTACTGTGTACGTGAATGTTGCGCAATGATAAGGAGGCCCATTGAAATAACGCTTTTCTACTTTGAAAATTATGCTGTATCCATATTATGATGAATATAAAGTGCTTTTACTTTAATTGGTATGGCAGTCTATATTTACCATATATTCCCTAATAAACATCCTATCTTGTGTGCATACCAAGTTCAACTCTTTTGACTGTATTTTATATGCATCTTAAGTTTTTAAACGAGTTTTGGCTGAAGCCTAGTCTTAAATCACACTGTGTATTTAGTACTACATTATTATCAATCAATTTATGTGCGACTGTATAATTGCTACTGCACAAAAAAAAAAACATGGGGGAATTATTAGAGGGGGAGTTTAATAGGGAATATATGGTAGCAAGTGCAGTATTGTTTTGAAATAAAATACTGACAACAAAAAGCAACCAAGAAGTACAGGCAAGCAGACCTGGACAAAATGCACGGTTCTGACAGTTACATGTATAACCGTAGGAAAAACGGGAATTCGCAGGAAAATGTTTTATTTCATTTAAGGAATTCTTGAGTAAGCAACAGTATACTGTATGTGGTGAATGTGTGCTCTAAAAACATCACCATGTAATTGTGCAATGCATAGTATTGCAAAGAGGGAAGCATATAAAGATGTAAGCTTGCACAGTGTACCGGTTTTGTAACTAAAACCCTTTTCGGAAAACTGCAGTTTCTGTCTGATTCATATTTTATGAAAAAAAGAAAAACTGAAAGTACTGAATAAAACCAAATCACTTCAAAAAAATTGCCAAAAGATGTTAAAAATCTATTTTAATTAAATAAAAAGAAAGTACATTGTCAACATCTTTTTTTGTCGTATCTTTTGATATATTTGTGAAAATATGTAATATTTACGCAGATTCAATCAATAAATATGATTAAGAATGTTTGGAAATAAATAGTCATAATGTACCCGCACCTGTAGATAACAGGTTCGAAGATGCTACTGTATGTATTCAGACCCCTAGCTTTGCTGTTTTACAGGGGCGGCCCTGCCCCCCTGGGGTCCGCCCTGCCCCCTGGGGTTCGCCCTTCCCCCTGGGGTCTGCCCTGCCCCCTGGGGTCTGCTTTACCCCCTGGAGTCTGCCCTGCCCCCATGGGATCCGCCCTGCCCCTCATGACAATTTCTTCTTCTTTTTTAACTTAATAATTTTATTTAACCTCATAAATGAAATACCTTACATGGATACAGAATAAAGAATGATAGCATAGTAAGCAATTGTCCTATTTGGCTCATAAATGGTCCTTATCAATCAGAATAGTTTCATTCTGAGGTATGATTATAGCTCAAATCCCAGCTTCTTCACCATGGGCCCTTGGACCCCTGGACTCCATGCCGAAAAGATACAGTGCTTCGCGTGCGCATCTTCAACAAGTCTAGCACCCTGCCCCTTTTTAAATTAAGCTAAGGGTCTGGTATTTGTATCTTCTTTCCTGGCTAATATTTCCGAACACAACAAATTAATTCCTTTATAATCCCTTTATTTGAATTTATGCCGATTCTCTCCTGAGTCCTTTTGTCTTTTAAAAAACTTAGGAATCCATTATAAATCCTGACAAATATATTGCAAATCGCAAGCCAAGTAGTACAAGACCATTTACGAATTCACACCCAACCATGCCCCACAGTACTGATTAACCCTATACATGTACACAGGGCTAGTACAAGTCACAACACATTATTCAATGTGTATATGGGCCCCTCGATACAAATGAAACTTTGCGTGAATGACCCTAGATTCACGTGTTGTCATAGTAACATTTAATGAATGGGTTTTCACGGGTTGTCGTATCATTTTCCAAAGTTTTTTTTAGTTTGAATTCAGCAACTTATGCCGGGAAAAACCAACGCTATAAATACAGCAGCTGTAGCTTTGTTTTTGATAACCACAACTGGTTATCAAAGGCCGTGGACATTGACTTGGTTGTCGATGTTATGTCTGTCCGTACGTTGTACCTGTGTTCTCGTTCAGGTCGTATTAAGCGTTTCGTGATAGGTTACTGTCATAACCAATTACGCAGGTGACGACCCCGTCAATGTAATTGAGTTTTCACTCGTCGTCGTTGCTTGTTTAGAGGAGGGTGAAATAAATGTGTGATCTATATGGAATAACAATGTACTGTAAAATGAAGATAAATTATCCCCCTGCTATCACCAGCTTGGTTTGTGAATCAAACCATGCTGGTATGATTCACATTTCACAATGAGGTTGCAAGTGAAAACGATCACTCATTCCCTCAAAAAGTTTGTATTCCTTCCCCTCATCTCATTTTCATGTATATAATAAACCTCTGAACAATAGTCCCGGGCAAAATTGTTCAGATTTAAAAAGAACGAAAGAGTTCATGCATTTTACTTTGAAAAATTTCTTCTGTTCTCTTGTAATTATGTTTACTCATAGTAGTAGCCTACAACAAGCAATGGAATCTTCCATTCCAATCATGTGTTGTATGTAATTAACCCATACCACATGTCATTCCCTTGGGGGTACAAGCTCAAATGATTTTATTGGTTCGAAGTGGAGCGAGTTTATATATGATTTTTTATATATGATTAATAATATTATCTCTGCATTCTGCTCTGCATATCGTTTCACAAGTAGAAAGTACAAACAGAATGTTCAAATACAGATTTGTTTTGCTGTTTTATACGATTCTGAATGACCAAAAATATTGTTTATTATTGTTAAATGTTTCAAATCACTGTTAAACTTATCTGCAGTGTGCCGAAGAATTGCTTTTGCTTGGGTGTGTGGCATGTGTTGTAAAAGAACAAATCATAGTTCCTTGCTGAAAGAAGGTCTGGTTTGGTTTAAGTACGGAATACAATGTATTTCAGTTTAATTTTCAATCCTGATCCGTACAGAGATTGCAGGTAATACACTTTTATTTATCTATTTTCATTTTGATGAAGAAAATATCAATTTGGTGGGGAGTGGGACACTACTTTTCATTAGCAGGCATTTTCTTTTCTGCCTTATTATACTCTCGTAATTCATGCACTTTTATAGCGCATTGAAGAAGGCGAATACCATATAAGGCTATAGGGCGGGAACCTTTGGTGGCTTAAATATAATAGAAAATGCCACCTATGCACAAACAGGACCTATGTAAAGTAAAAGCATAGCAAGAATGATTATTGAACTTGAAAAATAACAGAGGTATGCATGATTTATGAGGACTTTTTTTGGTTGAGCTACTTTCTTTTCATTTTAAATAGGAGCCACAGCCTGGCCATGGTTAATGTTTCAAAGAAATGTTGAGTATCACAGTGGGTGGGATCTGAACTGCAAGATTTTCCTGCCATAGGTTATATGCAAATCAGCAACAATTGTACTGCATAATCACTGATCTTGTACACGATGGCTAGAATCACACCGTAACATCATGCCTTTAGAGGCTTAATTCATCTGTTTCATAAGTATCCAACAAATTACTTTTCTTTTTACATGAAAGAAAATTGAAATCATAACAATGAATTAGAAATCGTGAGCACATAAGGGCATATAGATGGCCTGTCGACACAGCCTTTTTCACAACATTTTTAACGTGACTGCCTTGGGACCTAGACTGACAAAGGAGTAAAATCGGCATTACTTGAGGGGCAAATGGGGTATATAAAATCACTTTACATGCAAATACCATTAAAGTTTATTACTACAGTACATTCAATTGATCAATGCCTCTGTTATCATTTTCAACATTTACAGAAAATACTGTGATACAAACATTGTTAGCAGCTATCATATAACAAAGCAGTATACTGCAGTTATAGTTACTGTAAATATGTTCAAAGCTTGTTTACATTTCGGGGAAAAAACGGTTTTTGTTTTGGAAACAGACCAGTTTCACGTCGTCAGGGCAAAATCGTGTGCAAGCTTATAAAGATGTAGTTCCTACATTTATATTATTTCTGTCAAGATTTTTCAAGCAAAGATTTATTAATTAATTCCAACTCTGCAGGTTGGTTGGTGGGTGAGGCTTAATGGCACCACAACAGCGATACATATAAGTTTTAACAAACTGTTTTCCCGAGCTTTGTTCAATCTAACTTTGAATATTGAAAGAAACAAAATATTCCCATTTGGGATACTCTACAATACCTTTGTGGGATGTGCACCAGGCATCAGGACTGGTAAAGTTCCCTGTACATCTCCGTATGAAAACTTGCCGTCACACACAGCAATAAAGACTATGAAGATAGTGGTCAAGAGCTCCCAACACATCTTGCTGTCTCAAATATTCAATACGGTCCAAGAAACTAGATCCAAAATGGCTCCGGCACTTTCTTGTCTCTACAAAGTTCAGTGAGTTGATGCAAAAGATGAAGCTGTATGAAGTACTGCTCTTGTTGTATACCTTTATTCTTTGTTCTCAAACAAGAGTGGCTTGTTATGCAGTACTGCTTATAATAGTGGATCGGATGATAATCAAGACGGTGTAGAAACTCTTCACACTTGCAACTACTGTTCCTCAAACAGCACCTACTAATTTTGAGATGACATGTTTAGCAACATTATTCAGACAGCACTGTGTTGTAAACACCTGCATCTATAAAGAAATAAAGAAGACAAATTTCTAATTTGCATACCTTTATGTTTTATTCACTTTCAATGAATATGATTTTTGGCTTCAAATCATAAATCTATCACTCTTATTTTATTTGCTATCCCTTCTTACAATAAAGAGCACCACATTGTATTACTATTAGTGTAAACAATGAAATAATGTTTGTTTGATTTGTTTGAGGGCTTAATGGCACCACGACAGTGAGGGTCAAATTGTGCCAGAGAATATAAATTAACGCAATCCAAAGTGACACTGAAAGACAAGTAGTGCTATCACAACGTGGCTCTATTATGTATCGATTATCATGGAGAAAAAATTAAGATATATTGGTGTATCGCGCTACTTTTCAAGTATCTACAGACCATGGGATATATGTGTACCAAATATGACAAGAATCCAGTTTACTGTTCTTGAGATACTGTTTTTACAAGCTCTAACAGCTAAATCATATTAAGCCCTGCCTACTACGCATATTAATGAAATTCAACATTTTTACATCTTGAACATAAACACATCAGCTAACATCATAATTAATCCAAATATGAAATAAAAACAACGTGTGTTTATCAAAATATGAACATTTCAAGATTTTTACTTTTAAGCCCCGCCTACTCATTAATATACATGTTATCAATATCAAAAACAATTAATTGGGCACATCTACAGATCATGGGCTATTTGTGTACCAAATATGACATGAATCCAGTATACTGTTCTTGAGATACCGTGTTTACAAGCTTTTTTCAGCAAAATCATATTAAGCCCTGTCCACTATGCATTAGTGTTTGCACCAGGTCTAAAAATCGACCGGGTACCCGACCTGCATTATCGGTCGAGTATCCGGGTATCCGACCTGCCGACAAGGCCTTTTTAAAAAAAATTGCGGAAGTAGTACTGTATGTGTTAAAATCTAACAATGTACCTTGTAAAATCTTGTGACATTTCTTGTTTTTTTATTCGTATCTTTGTTTTTGAGAATAAAGAAATCAAATACAAATGTTTCTAGTCTCTTTTATTGACCTGTCTTTATAAATTACCGTACAATAATAATATAAAAAAATTCTCAAAATTTCACGGGACGGGTGTTTTCTGGAATAATACGCTATTCCACGGTTCTATTATGTGCACGCTCAGTAGCACATAACAATTTCATTTAAACACAACCAGTGATTGGTTCATAACAGGTGTTACATTTTTTTTTCAGCAAATAGCAGACACGCTTTCAAAATAGTTTGGTAATGTACAACCTCAAAAGTCCGCAAAACATTTTTTCTGCAGCATACTACACCTGCTTGTTGCGTGCTGGTTTGTATATCTTTTTTTTTACAGCGAAGTTTAGAGAGTTCAAGTTTTGTGCTACTAGTACATGTAGTACTACTAGTGTACCTATGTTACTAGCCACATCGCTCATTCAACATCATTTCTGCGATCTGTGACAATATTTTATGATTGTTTTATTGCATTGCGTTGGAATAGAAAGAAAACAAACACTTTTATAATTTTTGTAAGTTAAGATTTATTATATTAAGATACAATTCTGAAACAGAAACAGTTTGCAATTGGTAATATTATGAAAATCCATACCCGGGTTGTATTATCGGAACCGGGTAGCAACTCAATCAGTCGATACCCGGATATTTCAGGTACCTGTGTAAACACTACTATGCATATTAATAAAATTCAACATTTTTATATCATGAACATGTGTACACGAGGGTTCTAGCGACAGTGAGCAGTGGTAGGCGCTGCTAGGCAGACCAGCCCAGGACTCGCAATTCCTGCCCAGCACTCAGCTCTAAGATTCACTCTTCCGCCCAGCACTCAAAAGTTCAATTCGGTTAATTAAGTGTTTAAACAAATCTCCTTTTAATCTTGCTCTATTTATGTCATCCGCTGATTTACACACATAACATACATTACACACAATGAATTCCGATCAAAACAACTGAACTATATAGGAATTTAAAGCAATTGAATGTACATATTATCATAAAATCACCCATACACAAAGCTCTTTGCATAAACATACGTACATGCACACAGTTCAGGTTTACGTTTTATTTCTTGTGAATCACCGCTAGCAGCTTGCCAAGTCCAGCACTTACTATACAAACAAACTTCACCAAAATAAATATTACACCCCCAAGAGCCCAAGGCATGCTTATACACCGGTCCAGATGTAAGTAACCAATCACATTTGTTATAAACCCCATATGCACTTAAGATTATAACAGACTGATCAATATTCTTTTGATTTGGGGTTTTGATATTGACAAAAGTTGTTGCGTAGTTCATAGGAACATATGCGCCTTGTTTTTCGTTGAACGATATTGGGACGAAAATAAAAGCGCTAAAATGTTTGGGCAAGATGAATAACAATGGGAATTGAGAGAAGATTTTCCGGCATATGCTTGTACTTTTTTCTTTTAGGAAGGGTGGGAGGAGGAGGGATTACTTTGACAGTTGAATATCCATTGTATTTTCTAGTCTCATTGTACATACAAATATTTTGTAAATCCTTCTATCATACCAATAATTTTTTTTTAATAAATCAAAATTTAAAAAATATTCAAAAACTTTTTCGTTGACAATTTGTCAATAGAAGTGGAAAATTTGAACAGTTCTTCATGGGAGGGGGTCTAGGAGGTCACCCTGGATTGTCAGTGGAGCCCGGCACTCAAACTTGTCTAGCTAGACTCCTGGTGTACACACTAGCTAACATCATAATTACACTACATATGAAACAAAACAGACATGCGGTTGTTAAAAAATGAACATTTCAAGATTTTTACATTAAGCCCGCCTACTCATTAATGATATCACTACCAAAAACAATAGGACACATCTACGGACCATGGGCTATCTGTGTACCACATATGACATGAATCCAATGTATCGTTCTTGAGCATAAGTGGCAGAACGGGGGGCACAGGGTGCACATGCCCCACTTTTCTCAAAAGTGCCCTTTTCAGAGAGGAAAAGTGCCCTTTTCAGAGAGGAAAAGTGCCCTTTTTCTGAGGGAAAAATGCATTTTTACAGAAGGAAAAATGCTCTTTCAAAGAGGACAAGTGCCTTTTTAGAGAAGAAACATGCCCGTTCAACCATTAGTAGAGTCAAAATATGAAAAAAAATGACCTTACCCCAAAAAAATTGCAAGAAAAGGTTTTTTGGCAGTTTTATCAACTATGGGGTCTGGAGAAGAACATATTAAAAGTTGGCATCGATCGGATCTCCGGAAAGGGTTTAAATATGACGTCATAAAAAAGATGGCCGCCGATATAAGAAATCGCTAGAAACTAGGCATAAGTCTGTAATTTAATAGTTTTTAATCATTTTAATAATGAAAATTATCACTAAAACTAAATATCTTGGCACCAACATAATTTTTGAAACGTTTCTTGGCATCATCAATAACGCCAGGACGTTATCCGTGACGCCAGGACGTGACCTGTGACGCATGACGTGATCTATTACGCCAGAATATGGTTTATTTCTAATATGTGTGTTCCAGTCCAGATTTGATTGCGCAGGGAGACATTTGATGATTTGAAAGAATTTAAAGTCATTTCTGAAGGCGGGACCCAAATTGATAGCAGTGATAGCTCCGTTACAACTGGGACTGGGGGTTCAAATGCAACATCACTTTCGATCAAGGTTTTTGATAGACAGTTTGTCTGCCATGGGCTATTGCTCCTCGTATAGTGAAGTGCAAAGGTTTGAGGAAAACACCGCTTCTTCAGTGGCTCCTGATGTTTTAGGTGAGGACAAAGATATGCATGATATGATGCTTTTATTTGCCATGATAACGTTGACCACAACATAGTGACCCTGGATGGAAAGGAACATTTCATGGTGTGGGGATGGTAGCAGCCATAACACCAGGCACACGAACCAGTCACACTATTCCGAGGAGAAAGATGTCTGACTTGAACATAGTTGATCAGACGAAGATTGAGATCAAGGATTACCGCTTCCCAAAGAACACTCTTCGTAGCATTAAATTCACGTCTCTGCCACTTTTGAATGTTGTTGATTATAAGATTGATGTATTGTGGGAGATGTTCCTCCGCTTCAAGCAAACACTTCCAAATTGGCAAGGAGTGGTGCACCTGCTACACAAGGACTGTCTCCACCATGGACAATCATCAGTATTGTTCCTACCAATGATTGATATGAACCCTGGAGATAAGACATGTATCTTCTCTACACTCGACTATATATGTGCTCTTGCTTCCAAGCACAGTGTCCCACCAATTGTAACCTTTGATCAGCCACTCTTTTGGAAAGCTTCTAAGATTATACATGAATTTCAAGATGGTAGTCCACTTAGAGATGTTATTTTGTTATTGGGGAGCTTTCATACTTTCATGAATTTGTTGGGGCCATAGGAACACTTATGGATGGAAGTGGACTAAGGGAAATCCTGGAGACAGTGTATGGTGAAAACGCTGTAACACATATGATGAATGGCAAGCTGTGCAACGTGCATTTCGTGGACATCTTCTTGTTAAGCAGTGTCTCACGATCAGATAGTGACCAAGGTAATTAAAGCCGATCCAAGTTTGGAATATCTACTTAAAGAGCTGGAGAGATTGTATACTCAAAAGGAGACTGGTAAAATAAGTTTAGATGCACTGCTGAAAGCAGACTGCATGGAAAGAATTTCCAATGCTCTCACTTCAAGAAAGTGTGAATTATCCAACAACTCAAAAACAAGCAAATTGTGGATTAACTATCAACGAATGTTGGGAGTTGCACAGGAGCTTATCAAGGCTGATCGCACAGGGTCATGGCAAACGATCTCTATGCTATATATGACTGTTTGCCAATATTTGCTGCTGCTGGACCCCTAACTATCTGAAGTCTGCTTATCTTTACTTACAGAAGATGAGGGATCTTGAAAATGGAAAGTCTCCAGTGTTTTCAAATTCAACAATGGATTCCATGTAATTCAACGCAGCAAAAATACTGGGCTGGCTTTAATCCTGACTTGGTGATCGAGCAAACACTAATGCGGTCGCTTAAAAGCACCGGTAGGCTAACAAGAGGAAGTGGCATGTCAGACCATCAGAGGGTCGTTTGGACAATGTCTGCCACTATATCTTCCGCCTACAACTACGCCATGCAGGAATTCTGTCAGACATCATATGCAACAAGTGAACAGCACAAGGAGGCATCTGCTTCTCGTATGGACAGGGATATGAGAGACTAAGACAAACTTGCGACGAAGCTGGAACACTATTCTCCATTTTCCAATAAGGCAACCTTGCGCAACATTATCACAGGGATAAATGCTGATGAGGGTGTCAATGTTGAAGAACTTTTCAATGTAGGCAGAGACACAGTAAAACAAATAGAAGGACACCCAGTCTTCTCATATTCCCACAAAAAGAACACTAAAGCGAAGACATTAGCATCAGCTCAAGCTGTCAAAGTTACAGAGGATCGAACCATTGATCCAGCTCTTTGTTTCAGAGGTTCCTTGTGGTATCCCAGTCAGGTGACCTTTGCCTTGATGAAGTGATGCAATGAGCTCTCCCCTATCCACCATCCTTATTTGAAGGAAAATATCTTTTTAGAGAACCAGATAAAGCACATCTTCTGGAAGCTTTGAAAGACCATGGGACTTCCTCATCAGATAGTGCTGTTCTTCAGTCCATTCCAAAGACTGATCACTATGTTCTTGACGGAGGTTCCCTCCTACATAGATTGAAATGGACCGAGGAGCACTTACACTTCAATTGCAGATTCGTATGCATCTTTCACGACCGAACTGTATGGTAATGCCACTGTTGTCTTTGATGGGTACAATGGAAGACCATCCACAAAAGACAACACCTACCAAAGACGGCTGAAGTCAGGTCACCAACAAGGTCGACATTGTGAGTCAACCAAATTTTCTGGGAAAAAGAGGATTTTTTCAAACACAATGAATAAACAGGCCCTTATTAACCTGATGACGAAATACTTGCGCCAGAAAGGCTGCAACGTTATTCAGGCTGAGGGTGATGCTGATGTTGACATCGTAAAAGCAGCAATCACAATGGCATCCTTCAAGTCAACAACTCTCATCGGGAAGATACAGATCTTTTGGTTTTGCTCTTGTATTATGGAACCACGAATGACTGCAAAGACCTGTACTTTAGATCAGACAAAGGTAAACCAAATGTGTATAACATTAAAGTTCTGAAACTGTTACTAGGGAAGAAGTGTGCTCTGATCTGTTGTTTGCCCATGCGTTTTCTGGATGCGACACTACCTCACGAATTTTTAGGGTTGGAAAGAAGTCCATCTTCAGAAAGGTCATCAAGGGCGAATCTGTCTTGCGTGCTTGTTCTAAGATCTTTCGCACACCAAAGGCAAATCCAGAGACTGTAGAAACCACCGGCTGCAAACAAATGCTTTCAGTGTTTAATGGGACTCATTCTGACTCTCTGGCATCATTGCGCTACAGCTTCCTTTGCAAAAAGTGGCCACAGCAAAGACTTTTGTGGCACCCAAAGGCTGCCCCAACAACATCAGCCACAAAACTTCACTCACGGAGGGTATATCTTCAAGTTATGGTGTGGATGTGTACGGACGGTGGCATGGATCCTACAGACTGGGGCTGGAGTGTACAAGGGGGTCAACCGATTCCACTCATGATGGACAAAAGCCCTGCTCCTGAAAGTCTGTTAAAAATGATACACTGCAACTGCTCGACAGGTTGCCGCACACTCAAATGTAGCTGCAAAAAACATGGCCTTGAATGTACCTAAGCCTGTGGACCTTGTTAAGGAGACACTTGTGATAATATATCCCTTAACCCAGTATCAGATGATGATGGTAATGAAGGCTGTATGTGACTGTAACGGTAATATAGTAAGGATAACGCCAGCTGGTCAGCTGAAACACTTGAAATTACCAAACAAACCAATATGTGCATTTATGTCTTCTAATCTATAACTGCATAAGGAAAACATTAAATGTTGATATTAATTCATTAAGTGGTTGATGATGTTGAAATCTATATTGCAATGAACATGAATAGATGACAAAAAGTTAGCCATTAAAAGCACAGCTCATCCAGGGCATCACAGTGAAAGAATCATAATATTAAGAAAAATACATGACATAATGACGTCATAGATGACGTCATAGATGACACTATCACAGCATAACGTCACACAGGTACATTGTTCAGATTGAAAAATTAACAATCATGTAAGATACTGATGCCTTAAACTTGTTTTCATACTTAAAGATGCCAGAAACCGTATGCAAATCATTGAAATTAAGCATTTTAATACATTTTGGCAGCCATTTTGTATGACGTCATATTTAGACCCTTTTCGGTAATCAGATTTTTGCCAACTTTTAGTATGTTAATCTCCAGGTCAAATAGTACCAAAAAATGCAAAAAAACCTTTTCTTGCAATTTTTTGGGGGTTAAGTGGTATATTGACTCTACTACATTGAAAACCTTTTTTTTCATATACATCTGACTTTTAATTAAAGAAAGTAATATAAATATTGCCCTAAAGGACTAAAAATGTGAATATTCTGAAATTTCCCATAGAACAAAAATTAAGGCCCAACAGCCCTATAAATATTGGACAATATTGGACTTTTTCATACTTAAAAAGCCTTTGCCTTTTCCTACCTTTGTTTTCCCAGTTAATAATTTGTACAAACTCTTTAAGATAGGGCCTTTTTGGAGTATGCCAGCAACCCCAAATTCCATTAGTGGGGCATCTTTGAATTGGGCCATGCAGGGCAAAACCTTTTATTTGCACCCAGGCCATTGTAATGACATACACTGACGTGCCCTCTTCCCATCTTCTTTGCAAAGCATTAAAGGTGCCTTTACAGACTGACACGAGGTAACAAAATGTAAAAATTATTAAAAATATTAAAATTTATTTAATTCTCTTATCATAATTGATATTTTTATTGACAGATTTAAGAAAGTAACACAAACATCAAGCAAAATACCCCAATTTCGCTCGCGGAGCGCCAAGTTTAAATTGGGTTCTAGAAAAAACATACAATGGGACACTTGCCACTGGTTGGCAATAGATGGGTGTGAATTTGAGCAGTGTAATGTAAGTTTCTGGAATAGTTCTGGTTATTCGCACAATAGGTGACATCAAATTTATCAATATACTTGAGGAAGTCCAAAGTATATACAATGATTCCTGCTTTATAGCATTTTGCATACTATGTTTGGCATACAGTATGAAGACAGGCTGTGTTCTCTAAACCTCACAACATTCACCAAAAACTGCCAGGAGATTTGATAAAGGTTTGAAGATTCTGAAAGGTAATGAGAGTCAACACTCCAGTTTTATTTGATTTCAGTGACATTTCATTCACCAAAGGTCATTTTTATGAACCTTTGTGTTAAGCACTCAAGACTCTCTCTCCCCCTTAAAGGTATATGGACAGGTAGCAATAGCATGACCTACAATGGCTTAAAATATACTAAAAGTCATAAAATAGCAAAAAAAGTCCCATCAAAATTGATTAAAAATTTAGCATTTTACAGCATTTTGAAATTATGGTACCGAATTAACATAAATTGCACAATATTTTGTGACATTACAACAAGAATACCATGGCTATTGCATAATGTATGTTAACTTGTTGTTTCCAAACATTTCCCAAACTTGTATGAGAGGAAGCAGTTGGCTGTAATGCAAAGGAAATGAAATTTTTATTTGTAAAGCCAATGTAAAGTGTCATTTTGTTCAAAAAGTTGTCCGAAAAATATTCTCCGTCCACCAGTACTGCTTGTCCACGACATATAAAATGGCAAACTCAATAATACAATAGGCTACAGCTCTCGACCTCACTCAAAACCGCTAAAAATTATAAATTCTAAGTCTGCCCCCTTCGACCCTCTTCCCTCCAGTAAATTGAGATGGAAAGAAAAAAATGCTCCCATGGAAACAGGGAAACAGTAAGCTCCAGTGGGGAGGTGGGCAGCACTCTAGCAGGTGAGTATGTTAGTGCTAGGAGAAGAGTATTTCGGTAGGGAAATATGATTCTCCAGCAAACAACATACTTACCTGCTACCACAATAATACAATAGGATACAAATTTATAGCTTACTATGAGGTGGGGAGCGCATTAAAAAAAAAAACTACTCCAACCACAACTTGCAGGAGCTGAGATAGAAAGAAACTACTCTCCAATGCTTAAGCCCATTGCAAATAATGAACTATTAAAGTGAGCATTCAACAGTTCAACTATCATACAAGGAAGTATTGTATTGAGCTACATACTATACTCAACTCTGACAACAAAATACCAGGATAGCCCTGTAATCATGGCACTAACAATAAACTTCTAACAATAAACTTCCAACCTTAATCAAGAAAAAGATTAAATAAAATTCTTGAACATCCATTCTTCAAAACATCTTGCTGGTAATGGAAGGAAGGAGGAGATATTAAAAACCAAATGGAACAGCTTACAGTACCTAAAATATAAGTAAACATGCTCCAGAAATTACTGTCCAAAAAATGATTCAGGACTGCTTTAATTACCGCTTTCCTAATCAGTTATAGGACAAATAAACCACTGTAAAGAAAATGACATTGCAAGGTCCTTAATTCACTACAACATGCATCTCCAAAAATGACAGGGCATGATATCCTTGTCTTCCAATAGCATTTTTCTGGCAACCAAAGACTTATCAGGTCTCATCCAGAAGCTGCTACTTCACACCTTTACTGGAATAAAACAGACAGGATGAAAGGAGAATGAATACCACATAGTCTTGTACAGGTCTGTGAATGATATAACTATTCCTTGCTTGTAGGACCACCTAAGTGAATATCCCATTAGCTTGTACAGGTCTATGAATGATATAACTATTCCTTGCTTGTAGGACCTACCCAAGAAGTACTTTCATAAGGATACACTCCATAATCCAACTTGATGTAAACCTCTGTAGTAACCACCAAGGACCTACACCAAAGGCAGCTTTAACACAGTAATTATCTAAAAACAGACTCTAAATAGACCTCCCTGATCTACTTAATGTACTCAAGAAGGGCTCAGACAACTCTTGGTTCATTCCATAGTTAAATGATATTAAAATATGTGTTGCAGGTCGCATACAGTGACTTTACATTGATACTACAGTAGATTGCAAGTCACAGTCAATGTTATCAACAAACTGATATGAAGTCAGAAGCTATATCAAGGAGAACTTTAATGACAAAAACTTCCAATACCTTCGAAAACCCATCTCATATAAAACCTCTGTAATTGAAACGAGTGGAACTCGCCATTCTACTTCTAATTATTAACATCACAGATATCTAATTGTCTCTTATTTAACTGAACATAACTTGATGAGGCATGTGCGTGCTGTGGGCTGTGATGAAACTCCAGCTCAACACAGAGTCACTTTTACTTCCATGATTTCATTGTACATGTAATACGTGCCAATCCTAAAGACTTCTGGTGAAACAGGGTGACACCCTGAATGAATTACCAATAGTAGTAGAGTAACTTCTGGTGAAACAGGGTGACACCCTGTATGAATTACCAATAGTAGTAAAGTAATTTAACCAGAAAGAAGATGTAAGACATCTGAACCTGTACAGAAAATAAGGACAGTCTAAGTAGTTCTACTACTAACTTGTTGCTTAAGTTTTAATGACGGCCAAGCATATTTAATGTCTCTTCTATTTAAAACAATTGTCAAGTCTGTGATAAAGACTTAATTCTCAAATAGTCACCCTGTAAGTACAGGGGTGAGAACAAAACAAATAAAATATCATATCATTGTCATACTGACTCATCTTGACATTTGGGTACAAGTCCCCAAAACATGTTCCAAAACTTACTAAGGGGAGGAGAGAGGGAGGGGGTTGCTAACAGGGAGCATGCACAAACCTAGTCTGCCTTCTACTGTATACATGCATGTAAACCTACTGTAGAAGCAAGCACCTTTAATTTAATACTCCTTATCAAACTGACCAATGTAATTTGACACAATAGCAATCATGTGTTATAACCAGGCCAATCCAACTACAAGGGTTGCATTTATTTACAGTGATAGTAACTAGTCAAAACAAAATACTAACTTCACCTAATCTTGATTGTGACAAAAATCAACACCAAGCAAGACTTGACCAAGTTGATCAACAAGGTATCATACCAATAATCACAACCTGTTTATGGTAACTTACCACAAGGCTCAACTTCAGCTCATAACATACTGAAGAAAAGGAAACATAATGTAGTACACCAAGAAAAGCCCTCCTATAAGCTTACAGGGTTTATGAACAATTCTCCTCGCTTTCCAAACAGCCATGGGTCAGAAGAAGGGGAATGACAATCTGGTTCCAAATTTAAAGGAGAAGTTCCTGTATAATATAACAAGCTACTTCACTCCTTTCCTTACGTTACAATGTTCTCAGGCTCAGTAACCTGACCTAACATAGAAGCTCATAGAATTGTTTGGTTTTACTGACCAATACAGTGGTAATACTTTATTTTATTAAGTATAACACTATAAAAACAAGAGCCATGCCTCTTGCAAGGTACAGTATCTAAATGATTCGTATCGCTCCGATCATTGTTTAAAACTTTTTCTATTCACTACTTATTACATGTATCTTTTAGAAGGTGTCAGATATAAATATATTTCACTCTAAGATATTGGACTAAAGTTCCAGTAACTCTACCACTTGTAGATAAAACAGTGAAGGTCTCTTACCATACAGTAGGGAAGAGAGCTGTACTACATAAAGCTCTTACAGCAACTGGTGTGAATAAAATTAACCATTTAAGTTTCTATACACTTCAACAAAGCACCCAACCTTGCCAAAATCAATATAATTGATTATAATCTTCTGAAAGTCTCTCTGGTCCACAGGAGGAACCAACTAATGTACCACCATGAAACTCTAGTACCACATTAGGAGTGATATTGGGGTGGACTACATGTTAGTGAGCATGGGTCTGTCCCTGCCCTGTCATACATTTAGAAATCCCCCTTACAAAAAACCCAAACAGGGTGTATTTTGCTTAGAAAATCAAGTATCAGCAAAAACATAAATGACCAACATTGTTAAAAACTGGACATTTTACAAATGTAAAATAGTTATCAAACAACAAAACTTACAAACTATCAATAAAAAATTATGTTAACACAGAGAACATTGAGCATTCTAGAACAAGATTGCCACTTAATCTGTCCTCTGGTCAATCACAGTCCGTGATATTAAATCTACTAATATTAGGTACGAGTTCCAGATACTTTGTGAGACATTTCCTTCACTAGGCACTACTTGCTATCATATATAGCAGCCACACTTTGCCTATACTACAGTAATACCTTAACAAGTTCATCTGACCATGCTTACCTGAAACTAGGAATATGAGTGATTCACTGTCCTCATAAGGTTGAAACACCTGTTACAAATCAAAAGGGCAACCTGACCTTAACCAAGGTTGTTACATAAGCCATAAATCATTTCCATATTAAATCATATCAAGCATAACAGGTGGTAGGCCTGACCTGGGGAAAAAGGCCAACTTTACTCATACTTATAGAGGGGAACAGAACTTTTTTCCCGTTACCCTGAAACAGGTCTGCAAACCTGTTCCTATAATAATTGGTACAGGTTACTAACATAAGGTTAATTTTCACTTAAATCTCCAATACTGTCATGTACTATAAGAGGGTAATCCTACATATACAGTCAGCAGAGAACCAAGCAGGCAACTGGCGGGGTTACTACCAAACAAAAAATTCAAAGGCCCTGGTGTGGGCTTATTATCAACTAGAAAAGAAAAAAAAAAAGCCTAAACAACCAGCTAGAAGAGTAGCGTGGGAGAAGCAATAAAGGTACAATGACCTAAGCCTAGATCACCTTAAAAAAACCTTGATGCTTAACGGTGCACTTCAGTCAGGTGGATTCGTATTCAACACCTGTCAAGAAGCATCATACCTTATAAGATGTATCATCAAACTCAGGCCTAAGTCTAGGTCAAATGTAGATCTGCTTGAAAAACAGTTCTTAATCTGTTCTATATTATCTACCTTTGTATCAGCACCTGCAACAATGGGAGACTAACTATTTCTATTGCTGTTTTGCTTGAAGTTAAAGCAGGCCAATATAACTAGGCCTACTGCACTTTGTAACAGCGTAGACACTTGTACTGACAAGCTCAGAAAGCAGCAGGACAAGCAATAATACAAGTTCTATCAAACCAAAAAACAACACCACATTCTCTGTGTCCTGGTAATGGTATAAATTGCACCATTGGGACCAATCCATATCAAATTTGCAGCATAGGATAGGATTACTACTACATAATGTTAGTACGGTACTAACAAAGGTAGCCTATGCCAACATATTGCTGCAGCCTGTTGCTAGCCTCAACTCCATAATGTAGGATTGAGAATAGAATGACTAACCTTACTCACTACTGGTACATTTAATTAAAAATCACCATGGCAAGTACTTTGAAAATCTGGTTTTCACCCAGAAAATAAAACAAAGAATCCGACAAATAAGCCAAGCTCATAAAAATTATTCCTTTATGAAGAGGATTTAATCATCATTGCATGCCATCATCATTGCTACATGTGTCATGCTCCGTAAAGCTAGGGGAATCCCTCAGCAGCAGTTGTAGCTGAAGAAAATAAAACTCTACCATTTTTCCTTTCCCCCATTGATAATCCACTGCAATGGGCAGTCAGTTGAAATAAAACCTGTGGGCATCAACACAATTATTATTTCTTTTCCCACAGCCATGGCTAGTCAGTTGAGCCCGACATGTGAGGACACAATTCTTCATTTCTTACAGCACTAAGCTAGTCCGTTGAACTAAACTAGGCACGAAACAAAACTTGCACCATCCACTGACTCACTACAGTGAGACTTTAGGCAGGACTAACGTTAGGCCTAACGTTAAGTAACGCTAGCGTTACGGGACCTAACCAACTAGCAACATGAGAAATCACCGTAAAAATTGAAGATTCTGCTAACTCGCATAAGTACACTTAAAAACATGGAAAAACATACACAAAAGTGAAGTCTTCCCAGAAGAGTCCAAAAACGTCGAAAGTACATGTATGCTCAACGGTTTAAAACACAATAAAAACAAACTGAAAACTTTCCAGACTTAAGGTCATTTCGAACGCTGAAAATTTACCGAAGGGAAGAGGGTCTAAGGGCCAAAGGGCATGGAGTTAGATTTTTTCCAACGCTTTTGAGTGAGGTCAAGGGCTGTAGATTATTGTATTATTGTGGTAGCAGGTAAGTATGTTGTGTACCGGAGAATAATCATTATTTTACAGACAAAATGAAAATTGCAAACATGTTTTTACCCATACTTCCTTAAGAAAAGTTTTTATTTCTATCTATGGAGTTAAGCTATGGAACTCACTGAAGGATAAGGTGACACAATGTAGTAGTGAAAGGATCTTTACACCAGAACCAGAAGGTTTTGTGTCCGATAATTTTTCGTTTTTTCATGCTGATTGATTTTGTATTAACTGTTATGTCATTGCATATCAAGAAATATAGGAGATATCGTGTTTATGAGCTCTTTCAGCAAAATCATATTAAGCCCCACCTACTATGCATATGATAAAATGCAATGTTTTTATAAAGTGAACAACATACAAACTAGCTAAAATCATGATATGAAACAAAACAGACATGTGATTGTTAAAATATAAGCATTTCAAGATTTTCACATTAAGCCCTGCCTATTAATTAACATGTAGGACATCACCAGAAACAATAGGGAGCTTCTACAGATCACGGACTATCTGTGTACCACATAATCCTTAGTGTATTTCAATCTTTTATATTAAGCCCCACCTACTCATTAATATGCAAGATATCACCACCAAAAACAATAGGGCACATCTGCAGATCATGGGCTATCTGTATACAAAATATGACATGAATCCAGTTTACATGAATACAGTTTACCATTCTTGAGATACCTTGCTTACAAACTCTTTTCAACAAAATCATGTTAAGCCCCGGCCACTATGCATATTAACCCCATTTATCAATACAATTTTCTATAAACAATCTTTTCTGATCCTTCTTGGAACTGTGGTTTCAATATGGGTCAAGGGGCCATTTCTAGGTTAACATAATGGTTTTGTTTGTTAGTGCCTGATAACTTCATATCAATCACCTTCACTTCAGTTACTCTATCTGTTTCACGATATTCATTTATTAATAATGAGTGTATTTTAGTTCTATGTACATGTTCATGAGGTAAAATGTTGAATTTTAATTAATATGCATAGTGGGTAGAGCTGTGAACGTTTAGGGATTTTAGTAAACGTGTACACGCCCAAAAAAGCGAGCGTGTATCATGTACACGCGTTTAGTACCGTAATTTTCAGAAATACACCAAAATTGCTCAGTTTAGAAAGAACAGACAACTTCCTTTCAATGTCATTTAAACTCAACATCGCGTAAGTATTCGCTACGGCTTTCACAGTTCTTCTGTCAAAATCTTGCATACTAGGCCTATAATATACAGAACCTCGCCTTAAAACATTGAAAAACTACGCTACCACCACCAGGAAGTTCTAAAATAAGTCCTTTCAAAAAAAATGGCCGCCATCTTTTCAACGCATGCAGAATTTCAGCTCTGTCAAAACCTTTTTCTGTTTGTTTATTATGCAATGTTTTTTTCTTTCTTGCAAAATTTATTTGACTCATCAGGTAATATTTACATGTAAATGTACTGATTGTCACAATTCAAGTATTTTTAAGAGTTTTTTGGTCGATTTAACAGCTTGTAAAACGGGCCTTGATTGGGTGGGATTTAAAGCCTTATGGCCTAACGTTAGGCCTATTGTTAGATTCACTGTTTACTGCTGCACATTTGCGGTGCATTTTACAAGTTAGATTACTCCGATTTCGTGAAATCAAAGTGCATAATATCCCCATTCATTGATGATTACTGCGCATTTGTGATTCGCACATTTAAAAAGGATTATGCTAATCGGGTTTAGTTTGTAAAAAGTCATTGATTGGAATTTTGTCAGCCGAATGTGTGTGTGATTTAAATCATGAATATTGATTTTCAACGGCAAGACACTATGATGCGTGAAAAATGATTACTCACAATGAAGTATTTAGTAAACGCTTACAGATTTGCGAGCGTGTAGCGTGTACACACTAAACGGTCACAGCTCTAGCGCACAGTGATTACATCACAGGCTTTTCACAGTGAATTGCATGCCACAGTGCATTTTAACACACTCAAAACACAAACTACCAAAATTTCAAAATATGTACTTCAATGTAGTGAGAAAAGGAGCCTAAACTAAAAGAACTATACAATTTGATAACTTATTTTTCCATGAATGTAATTATTTACAGAAAAGAATGTATATTATTTTTCTTCAAATTCCATCGGACATTTTGGTCATAGGAATAGAGGCGGTACCAACACGGAAGTAAAAACTCGCATTACATCTTTTGAACAATGGTGACAATAGCAACCTTAGTTAAAAACGATGACACGCAGTGTCAAGCACAGAAATGCACCTTTACGAACATGCACGATCCATCGCACAGGTGGATCTTAAATGATTGGCAGTGTACAGTGAAAAAGACTCTAAGAAGAGCGTGGATAATGCTTGCGTGCTCTTTACTGGTGCGCACGCTCAAAGAAAAGACAAAAATCAAGGTAATGTTTGGGCAACAAATACAAAAGTAGATTCTTTAAAATAGCCAGCGGATACTGTCAATCTTCGATTACATGAGAACACTCGTGTCAATCATACATTTGGTTAATCCAATTACACGTGACTCATGTTGTTCAAGCATCTTTACTTGATTTCGTCAAAAAATCATGTTTTCTACTTTTGAGGATCAATTTTGCTTAGATAACCAGCCTACCAAGTTTTTTAACATCCTAGCTTCAACTTACAAGGTAACCTAATCTTTGTAACATTTGGAGGTTATATAGCCTAGGAAAGCCAGAGTTACTAAAAAAATATCAATTTTGAGATCAATGTTAACTTTGCACTGAGAAATCAACAATGATTTTCCAAAGTGTTTACAAGACATTATGATACTGTGGTATTGAAATGTGTAATTTAATTCAAGTTTTGGGAGATTATAAAATAAGTTTCTAGTTAGACCAACGTTTTTATCTCTCCTTTTCCATTGCAATGTATCAATTTTAGTCGTTTAAAAGGCCTTACTGCATAGGCCTAACGTTACTGAAGTGGTATTGGTAATTAGGCCAGAGAAACTATCTTATTTAACGTTAATTGTTATAATTCAACAATTCGAATGTAGGCCTACAGTAGGTGTACCAATTCAGCACATACACCAATTCCGCGTATTTTCGCATTTATTTATTCGTTTACTTCTAGTCATTTATTGCTAAAATCTTACCATTTGTTCTTACTCTTAAAACATACAAAATCACGAATTTGTGCTGAATTATAACTTCAAAATATGTTTCCGTTCACGAGTAAAAAAAACATTTTTACCCTTTGATTTCGAGCCTACATCACTCGAGACACTTGATTCTGTAAAAAAATCATACTACTTTTTTTCCGTTTTGATCAGAAACGCACGAATACAAAAATCCTTAAAAATATGGTTAAGCTTCGCAGGTTAAATAACGTATTAAAATTATTGTAAACTTGCAAAATAAACGAAGTTTGCACGATAAATATTGTTTTTCCATGTTTTCACGACCTTTATCGCTTGCAAAATTCCCGTACCAGTTTAGCGTATTGTCTTCTCTTAACTACTTGACTGTGCTTGCGCCGTATGAATACGCAATTTGTTATTTTCCTATTGCAACTGATACATACAAAAACGATAGAAAAGGTTGAATATTAAAACGGATTTTATTTAATAGCTGACTGACCGCGGTATCATTGTATGTAAACCTAATGTCAAAGTGTTTATTTAAGATGATTTTGTTCAATATATTTGTAAAAGCTGTAAAATATATGTATAAAAATGACATAAATTGCAGAAAATCGCGTGTGTTTTAAATACGCTCAACTGGTCCACATTTCGTGGTACATGTACACCTTGTCAAAATTTTAAAATAAAAATTAAAAAAGATTATAAAACTTTTAAAGTTCAAATACTTTCTAACTAGAATATTTATATCGTAAACTTTTAATCAATGATATTTTTAGAAGTAGAAAACTACACATAACGAACGGAGGTAAAAACAATTCCTAATGTGCTGAATTGGTGCACCTACTGTAGGCTACTTTACTTTTCTTTCACTATTTTTGTATATATTGCATAACATGGAAATAAATAATCATGAAATGATATAAAAGATACAATACTAACGTTAGAACCCCGTACAAATTACAATCAAGTTAGGCCTAGGCCTACTGTTGTTTGTTTAACCAGCAGTAGTGACCGTAGCCTAGGCCTATGCTACAGGCCTACTAGGCTAGGCCTAGGCTAACATGAAAATGAATTGACAGGTGAACATCAAACAGAACAGCTGTTCGCTAGAGTAGAAGCCAGAATAGACCGTTTATTTTATTTATCATATATTCCACATAAAAGTCCACGTAAAAATAAAGCCCTTACCATAGAAAAGACTTTTGTCGTGACTTTAAGTAGAAATGAATCCAATTCAATTGCACCGAATTTGACAACATGACCATCGGCATATTTTCACTGCTAACAACAAACACAACGCGACGCGATCGCAGCCCACCCTATAGACCTAACGTTATATATTTATATAATAATCACATCCATAGGCCTATAAACACTCTATATCGCATCACCACAAAACAGAGGGCGAAATTTCCTTTGCATGTTCAATAACTGAATTTAAACTTTAACGTTTAAATAAGTGAGCGGGAGGGGACCCAGTCAGCATGCACAGTTAGGTCGAGCATGGGCTCTTTGTTTTTTTTCTTTACATTCTCCCCCTTAATTTTAGACCTTAAAAATATTCAAATGCCTTCTCCAACTTGAGGTTGGTTGGGGTATAGTGAAGATCAAATCCTCGTTATTAGAATTATCTTCTCTTTTTCAAAGATAAATGTCGGAGGGTTAAAAGCAATAGATTTACATAAAAGAATATGTGTCCCGTTCATACATCACATGTTTGGGGGTGTGGGGAGGGAGGGGAGGGGGGGTATTTATTAACTCCCAAAAACATTGCCTCACCCAACTGCCCAAGAGTAGTTTTTCCGTACAATATTCGTATTTCAGGAGATTATAATTTTCACTTGAATTTTATTTATTTATTTTTTTAGGGAGGGGGGGGGATTTCCTTTTCGAGTTGCAACCCTCAAGTTCTGTGTTTTTAAGATCAAATCTGGTTTCAAGGTTTACCTGAAATTAATTAAACTATAATACGAATAAACTATAAACCTGCAATAAAATTGTTTACACATTTTTATATATTCTATTTTATACAAGGAGAGGTCACATACTAACTAAGTTGCATAAAGGTCTACTGATAGCGACGTTTCATGATCATAGACCGAAACTGATATTAATACATTATTATTTTACCCGCAATAAAGTATTTTTTAAATATTTTTTTCAAACAAGGAGGGGTCGCCAAACTGATAGCGGCAGCGTTCGACCATGCGTCAATTACTAATCCTGAGCTTATGAATTTTTACACGCAATAGTGCAGGTCATCATGTAATGTTACGTTTAGTTTTTATACATTCTTTGAACCAATGTTTTACATTCTTTGTACCAATGTTTTTTGTGCAACTTTATTGCTTTCACTTTTTCGAGAACTTTCATGGCAGCCATTTTTAATTTCAAAATAGACGGCGCCAAGTATTGCTATCTTCTAACAGAAGAGATCAAATAAACTAAAAGCAATTGTTTTGTTATTGCTTTAACTTATATTTTTGGCCGCTGCAGGGCAATTTTTACGACGTGGACCCGAGCCATTGCCATAGACTGACGTACCCTCCCCCGCCTTTTTGAAAAGTTCACACATTTCCCATTTATGAGATAAAAACTGTACTCTTTTGTTCTTGTCTTGAAATATTGAAGGCAAGTTCTCTTATTTATAAAACTTATCTTTTTATTGACAGATTTATTAAGTGAAACAAATATTATTTCCTATGTGCAAGCTACCCAAATTTCACTGATGGAACACCTTTAATTTGGGGTCCAATGATAAACTTGCCACTGATCGTCTGAAGACATGAGTGTGAGTTTGTACTATCTTGTCTAATATTTCCAAATTTTGCATAGGAATTATAAGAAAGAGATCAATATCGAGCGTGGGGAACTCAGCGACTGCGAAGGTTTAAAAAATTTCTTCACGTTAATGGCATGTGAAGTATCTTTTCACCGTTCACTTTTAAAATTCACTGCGGAATTTTCAAGATATTTGAAGAAAAGTAGTGATTTCTTATTATGTGTTACCGTTAGGCTACGAAAGCCTATTGAGCCATGAGAAAAATATTTTTTGGACTTGATATTTTCATGTTAAAAAAGTATTTTTTGAGTTATTTTTAGAGTTATTTTTAGGTGAAAAAATATTTTTGGAGTTATTTTTAGAAAAATATTTTTGGTGAAAAATATTTGTTGAGTTATTTTAGGTGAAAAATATTTTTGAATTATTTTTAGGTGAAAAATATTTTTGAGTTAATTTTTGAGGTGAAACAATCTTTTTTTAGTTATTTTCAGAAGGTGAAAAAATATTTTTTGAGTTATTTTTAAAAATATTTTTGAATTATTTTAGTTATTTTTTGAGTTAATTTTAGAAACAATCAGTTATTTTTGAGTTATCTTTAAGAAGGTAAAAAATATTTTTGAGTTAATTTTAGAAGTTGAAATTTTTAAGTTATTTTTAGAAGTTAAACAAATATTTTTAAATTATTTTTAGGTGAAAAAATATTTTTTGAGTTGTTTTTCATGTTGCAGTAATACATGGTCTGTAAAAATGAAAAAATAATAATAACATTTTTGCTGCTGACCCAGGAATAGTTTATTTTAATGTCACGCCGAGCCCATTTCATATCATAAACTTCGGCACGATCAAGTGTGGCATAGGCCGAGCTAGACTTTTTTTCAGAGGGGGCAAAAAAAGTAAATCTCGATTTTTTTTCATCAGGCATGCCAGGGAATGAAGAAGGCAAATTTTCTTGATAATTATCACTGGCACAATCCAGCAGACAGAGGTACCCGTATTTTCAAGATGGTTTAGCCCCGGCAGCCCAGGCTGCGGCACTGCATGATAAATTCGATAAAAGAGAATGCCCGTAATTTATATAATCACAGTGAAAATTCGGCGAAATGTCAACTACGCCAACATTTTTGCAAAGACCAAATCAATTTTACGGCTTAAATGCATGTAAAACGGAAATCGAAGCCGTAAAATCGAAGATAAGTTTTCAATATACTATAATGACAAAAAACATATCAAGGTAAGTTATGGGGCCCCCTGCGTGGGGCCCAAGACGAGTTCTCCATTTGCCCTCCCCTAAATTCGTCCCTGTTTCTACCGATATATACATCAAAGTAGTTTGAGCGTTTGACTTGTGACTTGATTTAACTTGCTGAAAAATGACTTGTGACTTGACTTGAGAGTAAACGACTTGTGACTTGAATTGATTTAACTTTCAAATATTTCTGGTGAAGCCCCGAAAGCCCTGCGCTTCTCATGATTTTGGTAGCAAAATATTGCCTAAAATTGTGCCAAACCTAAGAGCAAAACCACGGTAAGGACACAGGTGGCGAAGCCCCCGGAAAGCCCTACGTTTTTCGTGATTTTGATAACAGGAAAATGCTTTAAAATGTGTCAAACCTATTGGGTGAAGCCTTGACTCAGGGGAGAAGCCCTCGGACTGCTGAAAGCCATATCTATCTCGCGATTT
This sequence comes from Chiridota heheva, assembly GCA_020152595.1. Classification (NCBI taxonomy): domain Eukaryota; kingdom Metazoa; phylum Echinodermata; class Holothuroidea; order Apodida; family Chiridotidae; genus Chiridota; species Chiridota heheva. The sequence goes on along the minus strand of JAIGNY010000988.1, from coordinate 433,544 downwards.
GAATATCAGAAATTAGTTGAACAATGTGTCAAAACAAGTGACACGAAACCCCTGGAAGTTCTTTATTTCAGAAAAATGGTGTGTCATTTTAGCATTCCAGGGTCAACGTTCTGGTAGGCGCCCAGGGCGAGGCTCCAGGAAGCTTTACGTTTTTCGAAATGATTTTGGAAACAGAAAATTGTTAGACTTAAAATCGCCGTGTCAATTTCACACTAACCAGCTAACGGAATATACATTTTGAAACGAATGTTCAAAGTGGGGTGACATGCCTGGCATGACTTGTTTTTTTTTATGAAAGACTAAAGCTTTGAGAAAAAAAACCCATTTACAACGTTTGTTCTGAAACAAAATTACAAGAAATGTAAAGCTTAGCTCCTGGAATTTTTGACACGATTTTAAGAAATTTTCTGCTTTACCAAAATAACGATAAACACATGGCTTCTCGAGGCCCAGGCACCTACAACGGCTGCCTATAAGGGGAAATCATGAATTTACTACGTCAGCAAATCAATTCGATAAATCTACCTGCCATCTAAACGGTGCATGCCAATTTACATATATGTGCACAACGTTTTACTCGAGTATTTCTCTTTGGGCGTCAAAATTCCCTACCCCCTCCCCAGTGAAAAATGGCACACCACGTTACTAACCTTTTCGGAAACAACATGAGGCCCAGGTGGATAACTATATAAAGCCAAGGGCTCTCTTTTAATGGTCAACCAGTCGGATTTCATGCAATGTCCATCAAGATTTGACATTGGTGAACCAGCTGTGAAATATATGAATGACTCGTTTTGTCCGCGCCCAAAGCGCCTCCTGCTATATCACAACTGACTGACTTTATTGAATGGTTAGCCTACAGACACAAATTTCTATATCATGCTTTTTAAGCTTTATAGAAGTTTAGAATTTCACCGAAAATTCAACATAGATGTTTGAAACAAAACAAAAAAGGATAATGAAACAACATGATTTAGTAAATACACATCAGACGGATAATGTACTTTTGCAAAGTAGAAATATTAATCTCTACTTGTGTATAAACATTTATTGGTGTTAATTATTGTAGATCCGCCTATCACATGATTGATATTCGCGGTAGATGCTTACGAAAATACTCATATACAATACAGAGCCACACAAAAGTACTGCAGAGCCTTCATAACTGCATGCTGAATTGCTTTATATCAACTTTAATGCGGTTGTTAATCTCAAAATTAGTTTTTCTTTGTACTAATTTACATATGTGAATGAATGTCACCCGCATGTAACCCTTATGGGCCCATGTGGGTAGCCCTATATATAACCCTTGCAGTACACATCTCGTGGTTAACCTTGTGTACCCCACATAGGCAGGTCCTGAGTGGGTAGCCCGTATGCAACCCATATACTAGCCCGTGATCAGCCCAGTACATTTTGTGGTTGTCCCTGTGTGACCCATATGGGGCCTCAGTATAGGTAGTCTGTATGCAAACCTTGCCCTGATCATCCCCTGCCCAATTCAGCCCGCTTCTAAAAAGTACAACCTGCATGGGTCCCAACTATTCATGTAGGCTGGGGAGAGGCAAGGAAGTGTAGCATAATTAACCTTTCCAGGTGTTCAAATAGGTCACGCCCACCATAGCAACGCGGTAACCATGTGGGGCAAACAAACCTCAAATCCGCAATCGTGCATTATCAATGCGTTGACATTTAGATGTTCGCGAGGCCTGCTGCAAGCTTTGATTCATCATTTATGGCACTTCTCCGGATTTTTAGAGTTTTTAGCAAATAGGAAAAACAAAATTTACTTTGCTCACTGTTCTGGGTAACAGCGATCAGATTTACAAAACCCGCAGCGGGCCCGTAAGCGCAATTTTTGTTCACCATTTTGCGGTCACTCAGTCTGTGTGTGCAGAAATTTGTTTTGTACAGTACAGTAAGTTGCATTGACTAAATGACGCGATCCGTTAGCTAGCTGTACTGTACCAGTACCAGTACCCCAACCCCATGTTCCCCAACCCCACCCCCCCCAACCCCCCAGTCACGCAGATTTTGTTGCTAGGAAAATTCGTGCGGTGACTGATTAAAACAAGCATTTAACCCAGAAAGGTTAATTGACATTGAAAACATACCAAGGAATTTCTGCTAAATTAAACAAATTTAAAGATGGGTAGAATCAAAAAGAATGTTTTGTTTTCACTGATTAAGCTAAATTTAAATTCTAATTATAATTTGATAATCCCCCAGCTGGCACTCTGATTATGTTGTCAGTCATATAGTGCTAAGTTTCTTTTGAAAAGACAGCATAGCACAAAGAAAAATCAAACTACACTTTTTACTGTATGTATGTATTTTTTTTCTGTCATATGTACATATGGGGCCCAATAACCGTGCCCGGCGACAGTGCTCGGGGACCATGGCCGGGGACCGTGCCCGTGCCAAGTGACTGTTTTGAGCGTCGGTACTACGGGTAGAAATGTTTTTCCTCCCACTTTCCCCCCAAAAAATTGCAAGGTCACATATTTTCCCTTTCCCCCTACTAGACAAAGCTGCCCTCTCTTCCTCATCTAAACATCTCAATCCTGGCGCCGCCACTGACCGTTTCCATACCTCCCAATTATATGTAAAATGTGCCCGTGGTGAAACCTAGATTTTAGTCATGCAGTTAGTGGAAATATGATGATGATAAGCCGCGCCTATATTATGCATAAATTCATTGTCTGTGCGATATTTCAATACCTTCGAAAACCTTAATGAATTTTTTCAACAAAAACAATAAGATGCCGACATGACAGTAATTTTTTTTTTTAGGCATTCCAGTGATAGACCTTATACCTTTACACATGAAATTGCGCACATATCACATAAAGCATGCCCACGAACTCACAACTATATAGTATACATCCACATATTCTTATATCAGTATATTTATCAATAATACAAATCTAATAAATGATCCAACGTCCTTTTAGTTTGGAAACTGCAAACATAGTGCAGTATCAGTAGCGTAGCACGGGGAGGGAAGGGGGGGGGGCAGAACCATTGCGTCAGAGAAGCCCCTTCTCTGACATGTCTGAGTTCCGTTTCAGGTGGTGCATGGAGGCAATTATTTTTACGCCCAGAGAATTTAAAAGATAATTGTTTGTAAACTTTGTTGCTAAATAACATCCAAACTCCAACAATGTACTATCAGACTATAAGACTACCATGTATGAAAAAAAGTTAGAAAAGATACTTACCTGGGAACATTTATTGAGCGAATATTAATCCTGCACGTCCATGCGCCAATTTTTTTTTACCATAATGGCGCCGTATAAACTTGTCAAGAAGTGGGGGAGGGTGCAAACCCTGAAATACTTCCAGTGTCTTGTTGATATTGTTTTAAAGGATTAGTTCAGTGGTCAAGGAATTTTATTTTCAATGATGAAAGAGGACTTTCTGAAGATGTGACATCACAAATAGTCTAATTTCAGTCGTTTCTACCAGCTGACCAGTCTACACAAATGATATCACATACCAGGTATACTTCAAACTCAAATATCTCCCTAACTGCTTAACGGAATAAGATTTTGTAATGCTTTCTTCGCCATTTTGTTTCTATTGACACGTCTGAATTCCTCTTTTATATCAGATGAACATGTTTGACCACTGAACTACTTAAAAGTATATGGGTTGCATGGTGTAGACATTTCATATTCACATTAAATTTCACCAAGAGCTTTACATTCTGAACAGCTTTTAAATTACGCCAAACTGCCGAAAGCACTTGTCAGCTTGTGTTACTGGCTAATCAAAGTTTGAAGAGGTATAGCCTACAGAAGTTGTAATGTATGAAACAGGGCGGAGCCAGGTTAAAATGCTGCAGGCATCCATGTCAGGGGGCCAAGCCAAACCAATATCAGAGGTAATGAAAGTCGTGGGAAGCGGAGAGCGGGGTAGGGGGAAGGATACATTTACCTTCTATGTTGCATGTTTTTCACCGTTGGATTATTGGATAATCATTGTAAAATGAAATTGGTAAATTGAAAGAATATTTGGTGAAATTGACAAAAAGTTTAGAAAATTTGAGTAAAAATGAAAATGTTGATAAATTCGGCAACATTTCCCGAAAATTGAAGGAGATTTTCTGAAAATTAAAGGTTTCTCGAAAATTGTAGGTTTCTCGAAAATTGATGGAGATTTTCCGAAAATTGAAGGCGATTGCACGAAGTTGAGGGAGATTTTCCGAAAATTGAACGACTCGAGATTTCCCGAATATTGAAAGAGTTTTTCAAATTAGCAGCATGCCCTTTGCCATGGATACTGAAACAACCAACGCAATTATCCATTTGTAACAGGGATATTTTGGGGGTTTAAACCCCCCTCCCCGGCTCCGAGAGGTGCCACTTCCTACGCCCCTGTTATTGAAAACGCTTTTTTATATAAGCCGTTTTGTCATCATTAATGGAACATGAGGGACAATCAGTGAAGTGGGAAGGGGCATATTTTATTCTAGCAGTCTAGTCAGATAATATCTGACTGTAGAATACACTATATAGCCACATGGCTGCTATGCAAGTATTGCCTTGCAAGTGGTGCCTAACGAGTGATGTGGTTATCTCACTATAGCTTATTCAGATTGAGAATCCAGACAGTACCGAAACGCCATGCATTCGTGTAGCACGCAGGCTGACAGAAGGGCAAACTATTTGGTCAAGTGTTAATCAACAAGGGCTCGAATTTTAATTGGCCACATACATGAAATAGGCATGCGAGTATAGCTTATAGTTACAGGTCTACGGACATGTAGCACCTTCTATATTGTTTGAAAGGATATTGAAATCTGCGGAACAGATCAGTTTTTCAATTAAAAAAGAAAACACTATTAGTTTTTTAGTTTTGGCTGATCAAAGTTTGATTAATTCATGCAAATTTGTGATGTCGGACAGCTCAAATTCTTAAAAATCTAAGTAACTGAAAATGATGGGAAAGTGTATTCCTTGTAGAATTTTTTTGGAGGCATGGCAAAAAGTCAAATATGTTTGGTCAGAAATTGCCGCACCACTTCAAAAAATTATGATGAACAATTGAAAAGCAAAGAATTTACAAAAGAATACACCAAGGTCGCTCAGTAAAACATCACAATATTTGCATAAAATATGCAGAGTAATGCCTGAAATCTAATTACGTTGTAAAATGGTCAATGTTTAACCGATTTTAATGATTTTTTTCAGTGTATGATATATTTGAATATAGATTTCAAAGCAGCTAATGTTGCCTCTACACGTCTATACACCTTTTAGAATATTAGTATGCGGACCGTGGGCACAGGTAAGGGGTGTGAGGTACGTCCAATACTATATAGTTTGATCCAAAATTAAACATTTCTGGTCTTCAAAAAATTAGTTTAGTGGTCATGTATGTTCATCTCATATGAAAAAGGACTTCAAAAGAAACAAAATGGCGGAGAAAGCATTTAAAAATCTTATTCCGTTAAGGAGATATTCAAGTTTAAAATTTGGTATCATTTTTGTAGAAACGACTGAATTCAGACTACTTGTGACGTCACGTTTACTTTTTTCACTATTTAAATTAACTTTCTTCAGGTGGTATAAAAACAAAATACCATTCCTAGATTCTGTTTTACTCCCTTTTTGATATATCCCATGGTTTATAAGTTACAAAATCGTAGGACAAGATATGTAAGAATACATCAAGACTTTGAGGAATCTGAGGCTATGACATCACAACTAGATGATGTTCGATCAAAGACCTGAAGACTGATTATCAATACTGCAATCAAATATAAATTTTACGAGAATCCGCCAGGAAGAAATTTTCCGTTATCAGGCTCATCTCTGGCATGTCTGGAGAGGTCAGAAAGAATTTGCCCAAGTTAGAAGTTTTCATTTTTGCAATGTTTTCCCAGATTTTGAAGAAAAAATCGTAAGCTCTTTTGCAGCCCTTTTCAGGATGCTTCTTTCCCATTTTTGTTTTTCTTTTTCTCGAATTGCCGTTAATTTCCCGATAGTCCAGGAAGCTGGAAGTCAGTTTATATCAGCGAATTCTGAGAAATTGTGAGAGCTTTTCAATGGCGGCGCCAGGATTTTGATGCCAGCAGGCCAGGACAAGAGAAGGGTTGTATAGATCTGACACAATACGTCGCCCGAACAAAATTTTCTGGGGAAAAAGTGAGGGGCAAAGTGATTTCCTCTTGTACCCTGTTTGTTCACCTTCATACAGTTATACATGCTCGCATATTAATAATATTCTTATCTAAACTGTAAAATTGAATAATGAATAATAAATACTAATAATAAATTGATATAGCGTTTTATGTATATAATCATACAACAACCATTAATCATTTACTCGATCCCTTGGAAATGATGAATGTGGTTGTTATACCAGGGAGCTGTCAATTGACTGCTAATGACAATCGCTGGTTATACTTTTGGTAGAAAGGTGGAGTAATTCCAGATTTCAAAAAAGTAAACCTGATATTTGTTTACTCCTCGCCACACAGTATCCTGAAGGCTGAAGCAAATGCCAGAGGTCCATGTTCCAAATTGTCTTTTGCCAGAAAATATTAAAAAGCAGATATAAATCTTAAAAGAAAAAGACGCCTATCTGATATATGCCTATGTATGTTAACTAGGGGAAATGAAAACACTCTGAGCATTGTATATAGTGTAGAAATTAAGTGCAATTCGAATTTCATCTAACGCGCGTACGGAGCAAAAGCATGGGCTGACAAGTTGCCTATACCGAAAGTGTGTGTGTGTGTGTGTGTGTGTGTGTGTGTGTGTGTGTGTGTGTGTGTGGGTGTGTGTGTGTGTGTGCATAGTGCATGGGGGAAGGGGAGTTACAAAATCAAGTTTGCCTACAAAGAGTGGGTGCATGAGGGGAATCACACCAAGATACAAGAAAACACCATACAAAGATATAACCTTAAGAAAAGTGTGTGTGGGGGTGGGGGTGAGACTATGAGCAGAAGAATGAGTCGGCAAAATGAAAACAAAAACAAACAGATGGGGTTAAGTAACACTAACGAAAATTCTGAAAGTACTGATGGCAGTGCCCCTAAACGTACGAAATGTCAAAAATTTATTTTGTCCAAAATGGCTTTTTTGAATTTTCTAATGGAAGGGAGGGAGAAGGGAGGGGGAGGGAAGTATGTTTGTGTATTGCAAATATTTAGAATCTTTTTGGGGCATCTAAACCTTAGAAAATGCGAGGTTTCGCGGGGATTCACCCCTGAATCCCCACCGGGGCTTTGCCTCTAGATTCCACAAGGGGCCCTATGGCGGACCCTTAACAACATGCCTAAAAGCTTTGTACCCCTAATATCGAACCCCTATTTTTGATGGGAGGAGTAGGGGGTAGTCTGTATCATTGTTATAATATTTTTTTTATAAATAATATTATCATTTTTTAATTTTATTTTAATTTTTTCGAGGGGAAGAAATCTTTTTGGGCCAGAATTTAATTTGGGGGCAGCCCCACCCCCAGGCCCCCGTGGCTACGTAACTAGTCTAATTGCAATGTTTGAAAGCCACTTGGTCCTTCCTGAGCTCTCTTAATTTTCAAAAACTTCTCTGCTGTGCTGGACAACATTCCTCTTTGCAACCCATTCTGCCATACCAACATTATCGCCACTAGGACCACCACTAATTCCACGTCTACTATTCTGGTCTCTATATCCCGCTGTCTATTCGTTGATAAAACTCGCTATAAACTGATACGAAGTGGCTATTTGTCAGGCCCTGCCGTACATAGATCAGTTGCCAGCAGCTATTTGTAAGGCCCAGGGTTAGGATTAGGGTTTGGGTAGCCGGCCTTACAAATATAAACTCTTATACTGTTTATACGTCAGGCCTGACAAAACAGGCGACGACGACGACGAGTGAACACACAATTACAATGACGAGGTCGTCGCCTGCGTTTTCGGTTATGATAGTAACAATGCTATCACGAAACGCTTAATACGACCCGGACGAGAACACAGGTACGACGTGCGGACAGACATAACATTGACAACCAAGTCAATGTCCACGGCCTTTGATAACCAGTTGTGGTGCACTGGCGTGTCTACACAAAACAGGCATTTTGGAACGTATTTATCAGGCCCGGCCTGACAAATAGTCCTACAACCAAACTGATAGGGTGGATCTGTTGTTGAGCCACGACGATTGTTATTGGCTTAGAGCTGATTTTGTTTAGCTTATCTAATATATTTACTTAGTTTATTTATCTGTTTATTGTTATGTATATCTGGTTGTTCATTAACATACATCTCCAAGGTGAAAATTCTGAAGAGGATCAGTCAGATTACGTAAACTCATAGGCAGTCAGGTACTCAGGGGCATAACTTAAGGAATGGGGAGGAGGGGGAGTTATACCCTTGTAATCAAAGTACTGCAAGCACTGGTGATCGATTGATAGTTGTCATTTTTGTAATTGACATCATTCAATTTTATAGGTCATTTTTTGTGTTAACATAATGATTATAACAATTTATCAATATAATTTAAAGAATCTGGTGAAAAAAATGTCTGAAATCATGACAAGACAATTGGTACTTGGTTGGGAATGCCAGACACCACTGGGGCTAATAGCTTAATTTCCTCCTTCACGTTTGTGACTCCCAGGCTTCCAGGTACAGTACTGTGCACCTCGGCCTGTCTCATCATATACTTATCGTAATGGTCCCCCATTACCACACACACACACACACACACACCATCACACACACAGCAGTAAAGTGTATTTACATTTACCCGTGTATGTATGCATCACATCATGGAAATTGTCATAGTTTAACCATAGAGGCTTTTTCCCGAAAAATCTACCACAGCACATCGAAAAACTTCCTCAGATCTTCTTAGTTTGTGCGGTTTTGAATTAAAGATCATTTTGGCAATTTTTTAATGCAAAACGTTCCTCGACAAGAACTTTAAAAAAAGAAGTTTGCTCGGCTCGCTGCGAATTTGTGGTAAAATATAATATACACTACGATGTTCATTAATTTCTTAGTTTTATTCCATATTAAGGACTTACTGGTATTTTTGATGTCATGCCTTGCAGATCATAATAGACATTATTCTAGTATAAAAAAATATACCATCAAAATCTCCTTTACAATTTGTTTGCCGTGACGTGAGGCATAGACTAATTTGCTCGGCTCCCTGCAAATTTGTGTTAGAATATAATATATGCAACGATGTTCATTAATTTCTTAGTTTTATTCAATATTAAGGACTTACTGGTATTTTTGATGTCATGCCTTGCAGATCATAATTGATATTATTCTAGTGTAAAAAAACATACCATCAAATTATGTTTTACAATTCAAAATATAATACAATTTTACGTTCTATATTGTTTGTTTACACATTATAAAGTATATGATATGTTAGAAATATCAGTCTAGTCTAAGTCTATGCCTCACGTCACTGCAATTTTTATATCCTTTCGCCTTGTATTTGTATTAATATTTATCCCGAAAATAATTCTTCTTCACAACCCGGAAATTTTCCTTTATCTCACACGTTACATGGGCAGATGGGTGTATTCTTTTTTAATAAAACTATAAAAAGGAAATACATCAAGAACTGTAGAAAACTTCAAAAAGATAAAATTTAAAAGAAGGTATCGTAGACTATTGTTTGATTGCGAAACACAATGAAAGAAAGAAGGAGTTAAAGTTTTGCAAAGTTTTTCAACTTCCGGTCGGTTCTGACAACTAAGAGTGTTCGAACAAGTTCGAACCCATCAAAAGATCGTAAATGTCGTCGTGTAGAGAAATGATAGGAAAATTAACATGGTTATAACTTTATGCTTTTGTTTCTTTTCTCTTCTTCAAATGTTTCGGAAAATATAATTGTAATTATGCTATTTTTTACGGGAGTGGGGATGAGGGGGAAGAGATGAATTATTTTTAAAATCTATTTCCAGCAAATAAGTGGAATACATTTCCGCTGTATGAGCAAAATTGGCACTGGAAAATTCGTTACACTTTGCGACTCCCAAAGTGCCCTAAAATCAAATTCCAGTCGATGTGTTATATATACTACCACAATTATTTACACTAATCATAAACACATCTGAACTCTAGGGTAAATATATCTTCTATAAAAATAGATTGATCGTTATTTAGTCATTCACCGAGAGGTTGTAAACAAACGGCTGTTTAAGGTCCACAGATGGCGTAGTTTTTAACTTGGAAAGAAACAAAATTCAAAAAGAAGAGAATGGGGGAGGGGGATCAAGACTAATATTTGCAATTGCCCATCGGCATAAGCAAGGGGAGGCACCACCTGAATGGTGTTCACCTTCCTTGGTTGCAATGCTTTTGTCTTCCTGGATTTAGGAGGCTAAATTAGTAAAATACTAACATAAATAATGGTAAATAATGATAATTTCAAGGATTTTGCTAAAAATATTCGAAATGTTGGTGAAGATTGGCGTTATTTCTTAAAAATTGACAAACATTACTCGAAAATTGACCAAGTTTCCCGAAAATTGAAGAAAATGGAAATGAATGAAATTTCCAGAAAATTAAAGAGTAAAGAGAACATTTCCCGAACATTGAAGAATAGTTCCGGAAATTTGAATTGATGCAGATTTGAAGGAGATTTCCTGATTATTCTATCAGTTTTTTAGCCTAACCGTGAAATTTCGGGATTCCCCCTCCTCCTCCATCCTTCCTGCTTAGAGGTGACCCTTCATATATGGTCAGCCCCTCCGGGCCCCATCAAGCGAGGAGGTTTATTTTGGTCATTCACTTCTTTAGTCCCCCACTTCAAAAAGTGTTCCACATACTTGGATGTGAATGGAAAAATGAAAAATACGTAAATATGTCAGTAACACCCAAGTATTCAAAGCTTCAGCCCGATTCCGAGGACATTTGCTTCATCTTACTAGATATCCACAGTTTTGCATGGCTTAAATCAATATATCAAAAGGTATCTAAAATTAGACTTCATCTAGGGCATGAGAAGTATTTAATTATATGTATGACGCTAAAGTAAGTTGATGATTCTGACGTGTCCTCCTATGGCCAAGCTGGGCCAGCTTCGTGCGATATTGCACTGCATTAAGCACTGTACATTGTGTGTACATACCGTATACTGAACGTAATGCAAAAACGTTTTGTGTGTGTGATGACTGTCTAGTATTAAGTTAGTCTGCATAGTGGTTTCGCAAAATGCATAGTGTTTTCGCAAACTGCACTGGCGCATGACGATAATTAATTTGGAATGCTTTATGAAGAAGAATTTGTGAAGCTGAATCATTTTTGTAAGAACCTGTTTTCGAAATATACTTATATAAATTTTTCATCACGATGAAAGTATCGAGTCGAGACGATCACATTTATGATTCACAGTGCAGTTGTTACTCTTAGTGTTAGCGTATCTGACAAATTAATAAATAAATAACGTTAGCATTCTCGCAACAAAGAAGTATAACGTTAGGCTAAACGTTAAGCTATTTGAGTTATTTTTCCGTAGATTTATCTTTATATGATATCAGAATCTAAACCATTTTGAAGAAACTGTTTTCTGTAATTGCTAAGGCCTAGGCCCTATATTAAAAGTAATGATATTGATGAGAGAACAAAATATTGTTAACTGTTAGTTCTGAATCTGAATCTGAAACGGTTAAGTCGGCAAAAATCCTTCAAGAGGACATGAACGCCAACTGAGCGTAAAAAGTATGAGTAAAAAATAATATAAAAAAAACTAGTTAGCAATACAGGTGTTAGTAAGTTTAGCTTTGAAACAGTTGAGACTTAGTGCATGAACAATGTCTGACGGTAAAGCATTCCAATCCTTTACTGTGAGGGAAGAAAGAGTGTTTATATACATTCTTTTTAGCATAGGGAACCTGGAAATTAAGGTCATGATTATTTCTTGTATTAGTTCTAACGGTGGGGATAAGTTTACTTTATTGATGGCGACCAGATTGTTATTGATTTTATATAGCATATGTAGCCGGGTGTTGTATCGTCTTGTTATAAGCAGGGGCCAATCTAATTTATAAAGCATGTTTTTACACTAGATTTATAAGAGTAGTCTGCCATACAGAACCTGGCTGCTCTCCTTTGAATAGATTCAAGTTTATCCACATCGCACTGGTGATGGGGGTCCCAGACTGCAGATGCGTACTCAAGTACTGGCCTGACTAGAGCTTTATAAGCAGTGGATTTAACGTCGGTGGGACAGTTTGAGAGGTTACGTTTTAAAAGGCCAAGTATAGAGTTAGCTTTCTTGGTTATGTTATGTATATGTTTATCCCATCTAAGTTTATTATCAATTTCAACACCTAGGTATGGGTGGGAGTTGACATGTTTTAGTGGCTGGTTGCATAAGGTATAAACAGGTGATTTAAAGCATTTCTTAGGAAATTGACAAGATGTAGCATTTGGAGGGGTTGAAATTCATTTGCCATTTGTTTTGCCATTGTTCAAGTTTGTTAAGATCATCTTGGAGGATTTGTTGGTCAGAGGGGTTATCAATTGTTCTGTACACAAGGCAGTCATCAGCAAACAGTCTGACTGTGCTGTTTATATTATCAGGGATGTCATTTATATATAAGAGGAAAAGTAATGGACCCAAGACAGTACCTTGTGGTACACCAGATAAAACCTGTTTAGAATCAGAGATTTCACCGCGCAAACAACACGCTGGATGCGGTTGTTGAGGAATGATGCAAACCAGGCCAGAAGATTTCCATCAATGCCATAGGCAGAAAGTTTGGATAACAGGCGCTGGTGGGGACTTTATCAAAGGCTTTTGAGAAGTCAAGAATAGCCATAGAGACGTTACTGTTTTGGTCAATTTGTTTAGAGATATCATTTATTGTTAAGAGGAGTTGTGTTTCAGTCGATCTTTTTGCACGGAAGCCATGTTGTAAATCAGTTAAGATATTATGCTCATCAAGGAATTTCATCACATGTGAGTGGATTATATGCTCAAGGATTTTACTACAAACGCAGGTGAGGGAAATAGGTCTATAATTAGCTGGGTTTGTTTATCACCTTTTTAAAAACACTACATATGTTTGCTTCTTTCCACTTGTTAGGGATAGTACCATTATCGACAGAGGTTTGAAAGAGATCAGTTAGAATTTCATAGAGGTCATCAGCATGTGCTTTTAGAAACCATGGTGGTATTTGGTCAGGACCTGAGGCTTTGTTGGGGTCTAGGTTATGCAGTTGCTTTTGACACCTTCTGGGGTAATTATAAGTTGGTTTATTTTGCTGTTGGTAAGTGGTTTAGTTACAGGAATTTGGGAGGTGTTTTCTACTGTGAAAACACTGAAAAACTGGTCATTTAGAATGTTAGCTTTAGTTTTACTGTCACTGCAGAGTTTACCGTTATTTAGTAGATCAGACACACCTACAGAGTTACTTCTTAATCTTTTAATATAGGACCAAAATGCCTTTGGGTTTTCGTTAAGTGAGTTTTTAAGTTTATCACAGATGAAGGTGTTTCTAGCTTCTTTGAGGTTTTATGGACAGCCTTTCTAAAGCTTTTATAGGTAGTCCAGTCATTGGCTTGTTGATTAGTCTTAGCTTTTTAAACAGTTTATGTTTTTTCCTGCAGAGACGGCGTTGGATACGGGTAAACCAGGGCAGATTTAGTTTAGTTGAGGTGAATTTGTGAGGCGTGTTTTATCAATAATCAATTTAATTTCTTGTTCAAAGAAATTCCATTTTTCATCAACATCAATGGAGGAATTAAATTGAGTATAATATTGCACTTTAAATTTGGTCAGGTCTTCTTTTATTCGTTTATGTTAGCTTTTTTCTTTAAATAGATTTTACGTTTAGGTAACTTTTTACGAGGAGGGAGATATTTAGGGTCAATTCAACAATATCATGGTCACTTATACTGGAATGACATTAGCTGAGGTAACAGCTGGTGAATTGTTAGTAAAAACAAGATCAAGGATGTTGTTATCTCTGGTGGGTGACTGCACCATTTGAGTGAGATTGAATGAATTGGTCACTTCAAGAAGAATTTTGGCTGCTTGGAGGAAGCGTTAGTTCCTGAAATAATGTTTTGACTCAGTCAATATTAGGTTGGTTGAAATCACCAGCAAGAATAACATTGTTTTTGTCAGCATTTTTACCAAGCTTTTGGAGGGATTTTTTCAACTCAAGTAGGCTAGTGAGATCATTGTGACTGGGTCTGTAAATGTTCCTATATACATGCTCTTTTCCTTAGGAAATTGGAATTTGGTCCAGATAATTTCACAGTCAGAGTCTAATTTAGTAAGCTCAGTGAAAACCAGGTCATTTTTTATTGCCTGTAGTACACCACCATAAGTATTTGAATTTCTATCTTTGCGAACAACTGTATAGTTGTCCGGGAAAATTTCAGCGCTGGTAATTTCGGAATTAAGTCAGGTTTCAGTGCCAATAATGACATCTGGGTCTTTTTCTTTGATAAGACTTTCCACGGAGGCCGTCTTGTCTCAGTTCTCTGGAGTATCTGTTATGTTAGTAATACAGAAAAGTGTAATTGTTAGCTCAGGGGTTAAATCAAGGGCTCATAATTAATTTTTTCCAAGGGCCATCATTTCACAACCTCAGGCCGTGGGCCAATCGCTTGACGAAACCATTGTCACGTGACAAACAAAACCCATCAAAACAATCCCTGAATACAAACACGCTGAGAGTGTGCGATAAGAAGGATGTATGACAGATGTCGCCGGTTCTCTTATCAGCCTTCCTTTGATAAGCCCCGAGTCTGCCCATTTTTATAACGGAACTAAAGATAACATTTTGCTTGATAAGCTGCGATGTTATAGTGCGCAGATTTGCCTAGGAAAAACCCAAAATAAACAAGTATTTAGGGATTTTTACCGATCTTATTGAGATTTTTTTCCTGCTACGACTATTGTTCGCATCTGGCGGGCCAGATTTGGTCCACCTACCGCCTATTATTAAGAATTGCTGGCCTAGATGAATATGCAGTGGTATCAGAATGTATTACTATTTTATTAAGTAATTTTTTTTGTTAATTTATGCAACAGCATAGAAGAATATTAAGTCTAACGTTAGACACTGAATTAATTGATTTTACAGTTTTCAGATATTTGTATAAACAATAACCTTAATTTTAAGCTTTTTTTAAACATTTTATTTAAAGATTTAATTCATAATCATATAATGATGTGATATCATTATGTACATTACATAATGTTTTATTCATTATTATTATATATATCAATATATGTTAGGGATATTCATTAAGTCTAATACACTTGTCACTTGTATGACTCACCCCTTCTATTCCCGGCAATGTCAGTCAAAGGTGAGTCATTGACATATGAAATAGTAACTCACATGCTCATCATTGTACCAAATTGTCAGTCACCAGAGTGACTCTTGGGTGGGTCAATTTACTTCAGACCCATTGACTTTGTACAGAGGTGATTGATTTGTGGTAAGCCATTTCACATAAAATGTCAGTCACCTAAGTGACTGAGGGGTGTGTCAATGTACATGTTTTTTAACCCACTTTGGTGCAATGACTAACCTTGTCCCAGGGTGTAGGGTGAGTCACACAATTGACAAGTGCATAAAAGGCAGAGAGAAAATGTGACATACACTGCAGTATATACAGTTATAGTGAAGTTGAACGACATAATCTATCGTACATATCCTTCTCTGCCCATTCAGTAGATAATTTTTATTCTTTCCCTCTTTCCTCTCCGTCCTAACTCAAGCGCCTTAGTTTTTTACACCCTCATGGCACATTTCAGACCCCTAGCTTGAATTAAAAAGGGGCAGGGTGCCAGACTTGTTGAGGAGCACTTTAATACACGTGAGAAGCACTGCGTATAATGGGTGTAGAGTCACGGGACCCCCTTAAGGCTCAATCCCCTGGTAAAGAAGCTCTGGGATTTTAGCTACAATCATGCATCTCAGAATGAAGCTATTCTGAATAATAGGGACCAGTCATTAGCCAAACAGGACATATTTCATTTATCAGGCTAATTAAGATCATTAAGTTAAAAAAACAAATATATATTTATTTTTCTCATGAGGGCCAGGGCGGACCCCAGGGGGAAAGGATGGACCCCAGGGGGCAGGGCGGACCCACGGAGGGGCGGGGTGGGCCGCCCCTGTGAAACAGCAAAGCTATGGGTCTGCATTTGACTCTGTGACTATCGTGGTGCTGTTAAACATCAACAAACTAACCAAACCCTCCATCCACTCTCATAACCCAGGCCAGTCAGTGCATGTGATCTATGAGGAAATCCCATATACATACATCTGCCAGACTAATTAAAATTTGTACTATGTAACATTGCCCAATGACCAGACCCTTCTTCGAACAGAATCAGCTGTGAGACTTTGTTATGGAAGAATGGGCAGTCTGTATTCTTATGTCAACCTTGATAATGATCATGCCCTTAAATGACTGATTAACTGGAGCTGAAAGTTGGTTTAATTAGGGAAATTTCTCTCTGGTTGGAATAAATCATTTGAGATTTTTGGTTAGAGTAGGGAATGAGAGTTCAAATAAATTGTTGAGTATATTTGCCAAAATGCCACCAACAAAAAGAAGAAGAAGGAGCAGGATGAGGTTTTTATACTCATTTCATTTTAACTATTTAAAAGATGTTTCACTAATAATTTAGATATGTATTTTAGGCATGCCCGTGAGGGAGGGGGAGGGGGTGTCTGAGCGAACGAACCCATTTTTGTTGAGAAAGGTTCAAATAGTTTTTCAATATATCCCATTGTTTAGGGAAAAAATCTCTTAAAAAAAGTTATTTTTTGTTTGTGTAATTTAAAGTTGTCATTGATTTAAATTTGTTTCTTAATGTGTAGAAATGTTCTTTATTACATTTTTTCATAAAAATAATGCTTATTGTACAGGACTATTACAGATCAGCATTTGGTTTACTGGGGTCACCTGACAAATACTGTACATATGGTGATGATACTAATACTGTACGTTATGATAATGGTAGTGATGATGAAACTACTATAATAATGTCAGTGATGATAATGATGATTGTATTATTTATTATTTTCAAAGATTATGATATTGATGAAGACGATAGCTGTCATATTGAAATAATAGTACAAAAATGACAACGAAATGATATATGTTTAGCCTTATTGTTGGTCTTTTTGAAAAGTTTTTTAATGACAATAAAAACAATACTTAAAGTATATTTGTTAAGAAAATTATCCTAAACTTGACATACAATGCACTGAATGCAGGACACATGCACGGCTGTAGGAGACCTTAGATTATTGGATTACTAAGAGGGAGGGGGGCATCCCTGAACAAGTTAAAAAAATCATCATTGAAGAACATGTAACCTACATCTTTTAAAGTATTGCAAGGAGTTGTTACCGTCTTGGGGAAACTCAATGTTCCAACAAGCTAGGTGTGTTCTATAGCACTGTTATGTTGCAGTGCATTACGGTGGTGGAGAGGGAGGGGAGGGGGAGGGGGAGGCCTCTCTGGCCCAATAGACTCCTACAGCCCTGAAAAAGTTTAAAAATCATCATCATTGAAGATCATGACATTGTAATCTACATCTTTTATAGGATTGCAAGGAGTTGTTACCATCTTGGGGGAAAGTTTCAATGTTTCAACAAGTCGTGTTCTAATGCACTGTTACTTTGCAGAATTTGTATAGGGACAAATGCACTCTGGAAGAGTTAAGTTGAGTTGAGATGATGCCAAACGTTTTTTTTTGTTTGTGTGTTTGGCTTGGAGTTGGGGGATGGATAAATGGATGGAGAACATTACCTCTTTTACATTTGTGTTGACAAAAGCTGTTGATTCTAAAAGATATTTTAATGATATATATTCTCATGTCATATTCAATAAGTAAAAACACAAAAGAATTTTTTTGTTTTCTTATCTGTCCTGTCATATGGCACTAAGTTTTGTATGTTCAAAGTATTTGAAGAAAAAATTTGAAAGTATCATGTCTGTTCAAATCTAAATACAACTAGTGTTACACAATCATTGTTATAATTATTTGTGTGTGTGTGTAACGGGGGTGGGGGAGTGTTCTTTTATGTGTTTTGTGTTCCGGAGGCCACACCTTTATAAGTTACTATTACTTCCTGTTTGGCGCTTCTAAGTCACTTGTATTTAATTAATGTATATATTAATATCTTTGTTTCATTGTATGTATTATTTTGTATACCTGTATATATCTCTACTCTGTATTAAAGTGTGCTTGAATAAATGTTTGAATCAATCTGTTGGTGAATTGTTGAAGACCTTCATCTCCATTAAAAATGCAGCTAAGCTGAAAAGTTACTTTTCGTCTTTATTTTCGTAAGAAAAATTACTGTATATATTTTATTAAAAATTAAATAAAGATTTGTTCAAAATGAAAAATAGTTTTCAAGATCCAACAAGATTTTAGATGGTACATTTTGTTTACTTGGCTACAATTTTGTAGTATTCTCCTGACATACCCAATGATTGAAAGTCAAAAATCTCCAAGTTTCAATCAAATGTACAACTGGTGAAGAATGTGAAGCTGTGATGTCACATATTCATATCTGAAACAATGCCATCAGATATCTCAACGTTTGTCACCATTAGCTC
Source organism: Chiridota heheva (assembly GCA_020152595.1). Classification (NCBI taxonomy): domain Eukaryota; kingdom Metazoa; phylum Echinodermata; class Holothuroidea; order Apodida; family Chiridotidae; genus Chiridota; species Chiridota heheva. The sequence goes on along the minus strand of JAIGNY010000988.1, from coordinate 414,978 downwards.
CTTTGACGGTCTGAGGATAGATAATTTAAATAGTAAACAAAAAAAATACAAAAACATTAACAATTGTTAAGAATGTTAAGATGCATACGCCAACTTGACTTACTACACCAGTCATTTCTATACAGATAAGACAGAGCTTTAAACTTGAAGATATTCTTAGCGGAATAAGATTTTTTAACGCTTTCTTCACAATTTTGTTTCTTTTGAAGTCCTCTTTCACATTTGATGACCATGCTTGACCACTAAACTTTATCCTATAAATTGAATGTGTTACATTTTGTTGGAAGTAAAACTCTGGATATATCTATTGCTATTTAGTAAAACACTACACATTCTTTAGATCATATTTTGTCATAATCGGCCCGATCTGATCCAATTTCTGATTATTTTTATAACTACTAATCATGATAAACATGCTGTGGGCACAGCTAGTGATCATAGATAATGAATAAGATTAATTTGAATTGATAAGATAATAATGAAGAGAATGCATGTTGAAAAGTAAAAGAAAAAATTATTGTTGTCATCAACATTAAATATATATATATATATATATTTATATATATATATATATATATATATATATATATATGTATGTATATATATATATATATATATATATATATATATATATATATATATATATATATATATATATATATATTTATATTTTTTATATTTCTCAGCTTTTCATGTTTTAACATTTGAAAAAGAATTAAAATACATTTAAAAGATAATAAATAATAAAAAATGGTAATACTTGGATCGGCAATCCACAGGCATTTAACCGATCCCAATTAGGCTGCCGATCAGCCATAATTGGCTCAATATGATCGGCAAACCGATTGTCGTAGGAACACTAACTCTTATACCTTGTATTTAAAGAGGGAATCTCATCACAAGAAAATTGACACAACACTAGTGTAAGTTTGCTCAGCGATGTTACTTCCGCTGCATTTTTTTGATTGGCTTGTCACTATTTGAGTATATATGATCTGCCAATCAGAAACCTTGAATTGTATTGCATAGTTTTCTTTACATTAAGATGAAAGTTGCCTTCAATTGAACTCTTTTATGTGACTTTTTTTTAGAAGGTAATGAAAATAATTGATGGTCATAAGTTTTTCTTTTTGTTGTCTCTTTTTCAGGAATTTTTCTCCAATCCAGTAGCTCAGAAACAGATATGTCCTCCAGTGATGAGGATGTGAGGAAAAGAGGGTGGACATTTGTCACTCCACGTGGACATGTAGAGGTAAGAAAAAGAAAACATGTATTGCTTCACCTAGGTGAAAGTAATGATACATTTTGCAAACTTGTCTTCAAACTCTTATTTATGGAATCATCATATTGTGTAGAAAGTTTTTGAAGATGTGTTCCTCTTAGAATAACCAAACCTCAGAATTTAAATAATCATATCAGTCAGTAACACTTTGGCACCAATTCCTTTCTTTCAAAATCTTGTCACAAGTGTTCTAAGGTATGACCTACAGTCAAGGGAACAAAGACTTAATCCTTTTGTGGATTATTTTAGTGCTGAATCAAGTGGCAGTTAATCTATCAAATTAGTTCACAAGAAGCAATTGTATTTATAAATGTTACTGTAATCATGATAATCAGTCTGTATTCCGTTACCAGCACAATCTGAAAAACTTCTGAACACATTTTTTTAATCAATATTAGAAATTCAAATTGCTGTTCAGTAAAATCTATCATTTAAAAAAAATTGGGTCTGTGATCTCACTTATATATGATTTCCAGTCAGAGTCAATTCATGACAAAAAACTTGAGAAAAGATTTAGAATTCAAAATCTGATAACTTTACACAAGACCTTGATGTACTTTTTGCCATCATGTTCTATGACTGTCTCTATCATGCCATGGATGAGCTTGAACCCTTAAGGTGCACAGTAAGGACTCAAGAAGTTTAGGTACATGTATGTTTGCTGTAAAATCCCTGTACACTCTTTAGCATCATTTTTCTAAGACTTGCTCTTTTTGATGTGATGAACAATTGGATATGCTGTAGGAGTTTGATATTCTTTGGCTCTCATCTTTTTAAAATGTTCCAATAAACGGCTTTTGTTTTTGTAATAACTTCAGTCCTCAGATGATGAACAGCCAAAGAACTCCAGGCTATCACAATCAACACTAAATGCAGATCATCATTCTGATAAAAACTCATCTAACCAGCATGATCTTGAGCTACAAATTCCACTGACGACACTCGGTCGCAAAAATTCCCAGGAACACATGGATCCTTTCTCAAGCTCTGATGGATCCACTTTAGTCAGTAGTCTGCCAAGTCCAGCTCCTGTAGATGACCACTCTGGTAATCGAGGGATACCCACAGAAGACCTACAAGTGCAACGGCAGCTTGTTTGGCGGTTGGTGTCCTTAGGAATCCTGAGGAGAATGATCGTATGTCTAATGACAGCTTTGAGGTTATTCCTCTGCTGTCTGATGATGGAGTCATCTCGAAGGACGAATTTGAAGGAGGTGAGTTGAGCCAGAGATGTCCATTATTCCAATAAAGGGAAAACTAGAATTGCCTAAGTAATTAGATAAATAGTCTTTACATAGCCGTGCTCATGTTTGAAAGGTACCGGGCTTGATTCCCATCGTGAGCGCTGCATTGTGCCCTTGAGCAAGATGTGTTACCTCTACTTGCTTCAGTCCACTTAGCTGTAAAATGAGTACCAGCACTGCTGGGGAGTTAACCCTGCAATGGACTGGCATCCCGTACAGGGGGAGTCATCTACTCTCACCTGCTTGCATTATTGAAACCAGGTTTAAACACTGGCTCAATGAGCCTAGTGGCTTGGATCAATTGAGATTTTTATTTTACATATTTATCAGACTGTTTTGTTTTGTTTGTCTTTGAGGGAATCTCATCACCAGCACAGCTATTTAGTTTTGTTCATTTAAAGAAAGTAAGATGTTAAAAAAAATTGATTGCAAAAGCATTTTAAGTTCTACAGGATAGCAGGTGGAGTAGATTGAGAGTAAACTTATTGTGGTGATGTAACTCAAGAGATCCATTTGCTCGAGGATGAAGATTATATCTCTTGTCCAATTATTAGTTTTGACTAGACTTTGTAGAGAATTATCAAATTATTGATGACAAGTAGAGTTGAAAATTTGACGTTGAATCATGGTAGGAGCAAAGAGCTTCCACACATGGGGAGTATACGATTGTAAGACATATATATCAATGAGTGAAGTTGCCATTGAAAAACTCCCTAAAATTACATACCCTCATTAAATCACTTCACAACATGCGCTTTGACACCACTCTCATGGAGATGGCCCTCTTACCTAATAGGTGTACCAGCTTGTGTGTAACGCATCATATATACACAGTACAGATATACCTAATGAGTTTGTCTGTGCTGTAGTAAAACTCTGCTGTTGTAAAACTAAAGGATAGGCCTACATTTCTTGACAATGTTTAGTTGCTACAGTGAACAATATTCAGGCTTAAGAAAATGGCATACAGAAAAGAAAAGAAAATTTAGTCTTCTATGACTCACCATAGTACCCACTCCGAGGAGTGGGTACTTGCAGGGCCATAATTGCCAGCCAATCAGGGAGTACATGTCCTCCCCCACTTTTCAACAGAATTGTACAAATTTCAGTACATTTTGGGAAAAATTTGCCTCCTGTCCCCACACTTTTTGGATAATAGGCCATATAATCCCCCCCCCCCTACTTTCCAAATGAGAATTACGGCCCTAGCTGGGTACTTGCCAAACAGTATGTAGGCCTAACATTTACCCACTGTGAGGAGTACCCACTCTGACATTGATCAATTCTGAGCCAAATTTGTTAATGGGGGTGGTGGGGAATGAAGCAAGTGCAAAGGGCTTTTGTCAAACACAAGTGAGGACCAGATACTCACCGTGTGTGACATTTACCTACTACAAGGTGTCACCCTATGTGACATTTACCCACTACAATGAGTACTCGCCATATGTGATATTTATCCACTGCGAGGAGTACCCACTCTGACATTGATCAATTCTGAGCCAAATTTGTTTATGGGAGTGGTGGGGAATGAAGCAAGTGCAAAGGGCTTTTGTCAAACACAAGTGAGGACCAGATACTCACCCTGTGTGACATTTACCTACTACAAGGAGTCATCCTATGTGACATTTACCCACTACAATGAGTACTCGCCATATGTGATATTTACCCACTGCCCCACTCTGACATTGACCAATTCTGAGCCAAATTTGTTTATGGGAGTGGAGGGGAATGAAGCAAGTGCAAAGGGCTTTTGTCAAACACAAGTGAGGACTAGATACTCACCCTGTGTGACATTTACCTACTACAAGGTGTCACCCTATGTGACATTTACCCACTACAATGAGTACTCGCCATATGTGATATTTACCCACTGCGAGGAGTACCCACTCTGACATTGATCAATTCTGAGCCAAATTTGTTTATGGGAGTGGTGGGGAATGAAGCAAGTGCAAAGGGCTTTTGTCAAACACAAGTGAGGACCAGATACTCACCCTGTGTGACATTTACCTACTACAAGGGGTCATCCTATGTGACATTTACCCACTACAATGAGTACTCACCTTATTTGAGATTTTCCCACTGTGAGAAGTACCCACTCTGACATTGACTAATTCCAAGTCAGATTTGTTCTCGGATGTGGGGACTGAAGTAAGTGCAAAGGGCTTTCGCAAACACAAGAGAAGGCCAGGTATCCACTCTGTGTGACGTTTACCCACTACAAGGAGTACCCACCCTATGTTACATTTACCCACTACAATGAGTACTCGCCATATGTGATATTTACCCACTGTGAGGAGTACACACTCTGACATTTACCAATTCAGACTTGTTCATTGAAGTGAGGAATGAAGGATTTGACGAGCTGTAGATAGGGCCAGGCCAATGGGCGGGATCCCTTTCGCTTTGTCCCCCTCAAATTCAGCCTATAGGAGCACCCAGAACCCTGAAAGCTCTATTTGTTTGGTGGTCTTGGGAAAGTGACTGTATAGAATTCAGGATTCTGTGAGAATATTTTCTCAAAGGCCTTACCTCATAGCCTTAAAGGACAATAGTATATACCAGCTAGGTATAAATTAACAAGTCATCATTAATCTTTACCACCCCTTATCCTCAAAAGGACAATAGAAAGCAAATCCAGTAGTCAAAACAAGATTTTTGAAATATGATCAACTTCTGCAAAAGTATGAAGAATCAAGATTGATCTCCATAAATGCAAAGTAAAAGATTATGAATTTTACAGCACTTCTTACCAGAAAAAATCGAAACTAATCATTCCAAAGGTATCCATTCATAATATGCATTTCACCCACAAACCAATCATGTTAAGTGTTACAAAGAAAGACTAAACATAAGCAGAGTAAAATGTGTTAATACATTTTTAAATACATCATATTGACATACAACTAAATTCTCTAACAAATGAAGCTGACATTTTCTCATCATTAATATCTTTCCAATTTTGTAGTGAACAGAAGAAAATAGGTTAAAGAAAAATTACGTTTGAACCTGTTAGCTGAATTCTTAGTTGTTGATAACCTTAGATACCTACAATTTCTTCCTGGGATATAATGCATACAACTTGTATTTTACCTGACAAATAAATCAAACAGTGAGTTGGGGCCCACGTATAATACAACTCTACCTGTCTCTCTTGAAGCTTATCAACCTCAACTTCATAATATCATACTTGAAACAATGAAAGTGTGAACTGTCATTTATTAATTTATAGCATTTTAAATGCTATAGATAAATAAATATACATAAATATAAATAATATACAGTACTAGTTGCTCTGCAAATTTTCATGAAACCTTTAATGTTTACATTTCCAAAGGTACCTACTAGGTCACCAACCAAATTAAATAAAGTTCTCTTGTGTGCCTTTGTTGTGTAATCGGATTTCCTTTTGATTACCTTGAGTTTATCTGTAAATATCAATCTTTTTCTACATTACCATGCCAATAATATTTGCTGTAAAATCTAAACAGCTTAAGACTAATAGCCAAATTAAACATTTAAGTGAAATCAGTTGAAGTAAATTTCCATAAAACCTCCCTATCAGATTAAGAATGAACAGGTATACAGATTTGAGACACAATTTACCTTTCTAAAATGGTGAAGAAAACCAATAAACTTATAAATAAACCTTACATTACACTCTTGCATTTATCATTTAACTTTCTTTTTTCTACAAGAATCAACAAGATACACATAAGTTATCTATTTATATGCAGTAAATATTAGCACAAGACACTGCATAATACTTAATAAAACTGCCTTACAACTGAAAAAATTGCATAACCAAAAGCATGAAAAGCATAAGCAAAAGCCATACAATCAATATGTAGTTTTTTTTTGGCTTGCCCATAGTCAAGCTTTTGCGAATACAATAATTCAACACTTTTAGTGATGATTTTACATACAGAATGGGGTTGATGTCGTCTCATTTTGCGAACCCCAAGATATTTGCACATATGACTACTAATTCAATCAATAATCGCTGATGAATTGGTGTTATAAGTATGAAGCACAATAAGCATCAGGATGTCAAGGAACTTTCTCAATACCAGATTGCCTCTGTAATTGTTGATAGCCTACTAGTAATAACAAAATCAGTCAGATCTGTATAAACATCAGATCTATAATGATATTGGGGAAAGCATTTACAGAAAGGTTTATGCAGTTTATCTGATATTAAGTCTTATCTGATATTTTACCACCTTTTCCTGTTTGGCAGAGGCTCATCACTTATTTCTGCCTCAATTGGTTGACTGACAGCTACATTGCCTTTTAATGTCCCAAATAAACTTCTACCTGCAACAACATTGGTTTGGCATGTGATGTCAAAATGCTCCAATGTTGGGTTGTCATGGGAAATCTCTGGCTCCAAGCTGTTTACCAAAGAACTCTTTAATGGGTTCTTGGTTAAACCATGGAGCTATTAACTGATAGCTTCATGGTTGAACTTGTCGCTTAGCACATATTTCTCACCTTCTACTTACAGCAATTCCTTTCTAATTTCAACAAATGAGTTTACTATGAAAGAAAAAGAGAACAACAACTGTTGTAACTTGGGATTCTAATAGCTTTTGCCCTTTATCTCCCATACGAACCTTCCATCTCCTCACTGTCCTTACTCTTACACCATTATTTATTAACACCCTCTTGGCACATTTGATTCTGACTGTCTCGGTGCCATTAAACATCAACAAACCAAACCATCTAGTATATGCAACCTGTGACATTGATGCGAAAAAACAATTGGTTTTTTCTTCTTCTATTATTAGGGACCAATACAGAAAAAGAGATGAGAAAAAATGTAAGTTTTCATTTTTTGGTAAGGACAGGCTTACCTTATTCAAACAACAAATAACACTCTAATAATAATAATAATAATTATTATTATTATTATTATTTATTTTTTTTGGGGGGGGGGGGGAATAGCAAGAATGGGATGGAATGGGACATTTAAAAGATTTTTGAATTTTAATACAACTCAACATTGTTAATGATGGAAATTGTCCAATTTAGTAAATTACTTGTGATCCAAAGAAAAGGAAAAATCATATGTTGAATATCCTGATTTAGAACACAACATGGTAGAGTGTGGGGTTCAGTCTATATCAGACAGAGTACCTTTTCTATGGCACATGCTAAAACTGAGGTATCCTGCTTCTCAAAGGTGTTCAAACAGCAGAAGATATCCATAGGCATTGCTTTTTTGAAACAAAATAATCTTTAACACACTTGTTATGTGAAATCCTTCTGAGGTGACACGGCTTATGTACCTCTGCTACTCCTTCTAACTGATACCAACAGCTCCTGATCTCTGCTAGCCATTCTGACAAAAAGCTGAGGAAGTCATTCACCAACCACTGAAATTAAAACAAAAGGGAAATTAAAACTAAATGCTACAGAAAGTGTTTATAACAATTACCAGTGGAAGCAAGGATTGGCTACACATATTCAAATCCATTATCAGTCTAAAGCAAACCCTGTAAGCATAGCACAGAAAATGCTTCTACCACTGATTCTTTCACCTGGATCCTTTCTGAGACACAGCACCTTGCTAGTCTCAAGAAAAGGTATTTAAAGTAAAGACCTCCAAGGTTTGAAAATCTTTTTAAGGAAAATATCAATTGTCCAAATAATGATATGCCACCAATCCTACAAAGAGTGTTAATACACTCAAGGGGTGATCTTTTAAGTCCCCCTGCCCATGTTGCAACCAACAAATGTCCTGAAAGCTGATGATTGGATATCATTTTAGTAAACATGTACATGAATGTGATTATAAAGCTACAAAGAAATTATGCGTACCTCAAGCCTTCCAGGTTATGCTTTTTAAATTTTGTTCTGTAGAAACTATGAAGAGACCTAAAATGAGATGATACATCTCCATCTGAAATAAAGAAAATAATGAGGCAAAATACTGATTGATTTATCATCTTTACAATATGTACAAATTCTGTGCTCAAGAGTGGTAAGAGTTTAGTAATGGCCAGAAACTTGGCCTATTTATCATATGATGTACTAAAACTTCTGCAATACTGTATCTTATGTACAAATGATTACACAGATCAAATGATAACAGTATAGAGTCTCTCTGAGCAAATGCTGTACATACATGAAAATTGAAAAGGTGTAAATGTCTTCTGCAGTTAAAATGCATTGTTAATTTACAGTAATATGCAAAATTACAGTTGATATTGACAAACACAATAAGATGGCCAGGGATTCAAATGCGCATGTTCACACAAGAGCCTTCCTTTGAATTATAATCTGAAATGCGACATCAAGGTAATCACTTTATTAAAGTGTTTCTTGTTTATACAACTTTTTTTACAATTCACTGCTATTTTTCCACACTTTTCTGTAAATATGATTAAGACCAAATTGATCAGATTGAAGCAAATCATCCTGGTGGGAAAAATCAGGAGGAACTTTAGAATCAGGTTCACTCTCGAAAATTAATCAGACTTATAAACTTCCGAGGTAAATGGTGTAATCTTATCAATTATTAAAGAATCTTTAGTGTAATCTTATGCTTCCCATGCAGTATCCCAGCTATAGTAGCATTGAAGTCGTGCGGTCCAGCATTGTACTAATCTTAATAAAAGAACGATGCATATTCATGTTGGAAGAACTTATTATGTAAGTCCAAACTATGGCATATCCTTGCTGGCTGGGCAGCAATTTCGCAAGGCCACCAGCTCTACTAAGCTAGCTTAACTATAAAACAATGCATATTTATGTATGATAATAGCAATGGAGCATAACAAAACAATTATGGCCTGAAAATAATTCACTAGGCCTTTATCATTTTAAACCTAGGCTTAAGTGATTATTTTTATGCCATTAATGATAACAGATTACTGCAGTGCATTAACACAATTATTAAATACATCAAAGAAAGATGATATGCAAATTCTTTCAACCATTTTAAAATGAAAGCCAAAATATTGCATGGAAAAAAAAAAAAAAAGGTAGGCATAATTCTCATTGAATAATTGTTTATAAATGAATAAATTAAGGGAAATTTCTTTTGCCTTAGCCTGCACAAACTTCTGAGCCACATTACTACAGTATATCACAAATGTAGTAATTTTTAAAAGAATCTTGCATTCTCTATCACCATATGTAACTTCAATTATTTTAGATCTAGGGCCTAGGTCCTAGAATGGGTCCCAAGTTTTTTTTTAGTTAGGCCCAAGGCCTATCCTGGCACACTAGCTTGATGAAGTTAGCACTGCAGTAACACTAACAGTAACAACATTTCCTTGGCCTTGATTTTGAATTTTGTTCCGTTCCTACTATTTTAAGACACAATTATTCAACAATTTCTAAATGTTTCAGCACACATCAAAATAACGCTGGGTAAAAAGTAGTTACCATGGAAACAGTTTGAAAATTAAACAAAAGAGTGCCCCCAAAAAGTGTGATCTTCTTGATTTGAGAACATTGCACACATACTAGCGCTGTCAGAAGTGCATAAAGAAAGGTAAACAAGCCAACTTGACCTAACGTCATTTGCAGGAACCTGCAGGAAATAACCTGAGAAATACAATTTAGGTAAGCTATTTTCCCAAATTTGCTTAAATTAGTAACCATAAATGTCACCAATAATAATAAGATAACTTACCGTCAAAAAATGTGATCGTTTTGATTTTTTATCTGTAACTTTTGTAGCGACTTACTCTACAACTGCACATGACTTTGATTGAGAAAATACGGCAAAAGACACACTGCGCAGCCGTATAACCTATGGCACAGGTCACTTCGAAATGACCCAAGTGTAGTAATGATGTCATTTGCTCTAGTGCTCTCAGCGGCTGTACACATTGTTGGAAAGGGACTTATATGAGGCCCATGGGATGTGGGTGTTGAGTGAATCTGCAGGGAGTAACTTACAGCTGTGTTGGGTGTTTTTATCGGTGTTTCTTTGCCAGAGGCTATGCTTTACGACAGTCAGCTCTCCATGTGTGGAACTCTAAATATTTGACCTAGAAGCCAAGTGCTCTATAGAGATAAGATTTCTTTAATACACAATTTTATGTTTATATTTTTCTTTGACATTTTGAAAAGTAAGAGAGTATTGAAGTATTGGACAGGTTTGTTAAAACTGTTGTTATGGCATTTTGTAAAAAAAAACAATGCTTATCTGTCTTTCCATTTGTATCTTGTTTTAAGCAAATTTTTTCAAGGATTTGACTGTGGTGTGATGTAATAAAGTTATTTATACAATTTACTTGAATTCGATCAATTTATTTTTGAAATATTATTGAAACAAAATCTGACAAATCATTAAGATAAATATAACTATGACAATATTGTACTTGTACCCCTTTGGAAGGTGTACACCTTTCCCTACTTACACCTGACAAGGTATGACCAGATGCAAATAAAGACCTTCAGGAAAACCTAGCTGGCCACAATCTCTGGCTGCAATCTTCCAGACCAATAGTCAGATTGATCTTGGATTAACATAACAAAAGGCTCCTCAACAACTTTGTGTGTTGTTGTGTGCTACCTAAGGATAAGTTCTTGTTGTGTTTGTACAAAGTGGTCTGCAAACACAATGGTGTTTTGTTTGAAGGCCACCAATATGTGTGTCTTGTAATGATGGAGTATATTGTGCTTTTATTGGAGGGTAAGAAGAAAAGGTATTCTCTGCAAGGTTTATTTTATGGTATGTATGGGTGTTTATTTTGTTTTTGTTATGAAAAATTCTGTGTGGAGAGCTACAGTACTGTGAATGGAATAGGGTAGCATCACCAGTTTATTTGTAGAACTGAGGAAACAGGGTGAGGTTTGCCACTAACTGGGATTCTTATATTGTGTTGGCAATTTGAAGCAATTCTGGTTTTGTACTAGCAACTTATAGGATTTTAGGTCATGTACATTGATGCACCCCTCAGTCACTTTGGTGACTGACATTTTTTGTGAAATGACTTGCACCAAATCAATCACCTCTGTACAAAGTTAATGGGTCTGAAGTAAATTGACCCACCCAAGAGTCACTCTGGTGACTGACAATTTGGTACAATGACGCACATGTGAGTTACTATTTCATATGTCAATGACTCACCTTTGACTGACACTGCCTGGGGTTGTAGTGGTGAGTCATACAACTGACAAGTGCATTAATAATGTGAACATATATGTTTAGGCAGTTGCTTAATTGGTCCTATTAATTCACAAATATACTTGGTAGCTTGGTCAAGAGCCGTGCCAGTGCTACTTGGCAAAGAAGGAAGTGTCACTTAAGTTAGCAGTCTTATTTATGTTTGTAAATTCAAGCTACATTATCATGTCATGTACAGTAATGTAGCTTTCAGTAATTTAGATATTGAATCTTTATTATCTCGTGACTTGTAATCACATCACTTTCACTTTCTGCAGTCATGGCATGTCTTAGTCAATTAGTCAATTAATTTGCACTTTGGTATTCTACGATTTCCTTACAAAAAATTTCCTCCTTTTTATCACATTGCCACAAGATGTCATGTTGATAAGTTGATACTGGATATACTGTGTAACAGTGTTCATGAACTCAATCAGGATGTAATTTAGAGGTTGGTATCGGAGAGATTAGAGATTGCATAATTTACTCTTCAGCTTTTCAACAATTCTATGAGTACAAAACTATTATAGGAAAGAATTGTTAATAAAAAAGTGCAGTGTAAGATTATGTGCTACAGAACTTCAAAGGTTAATCATACAACTGGTGTATGATCAATCTTCTATCTTTAAAGTGTTTAAAATGAAATTTCATGAAAATTTTGCAGAACTGGTGCTAACACTAATATATACAGTAAATAAACAAAGAATCTTATACAATTTGATATCTAAAGTTTGAAATATTCTGTCAGGCTGAAAAATAGAAGAAACAAACCCTGTTGTTCAAAAGTGCTTTAAACAGACCAGTGCAGACAAACTTGTCTGCACTGAACTAAACTCACTACATTTTGAGCTGCTTTCCTGAAACTTCTAACATTTTTAACCTTTTTTTTTCTTTCCTTCCAATATTTATTTCTGCTTTCTTAACTTAACAAAAACAACTTTAAATTTACTTAAATACAACAAACTCATTTTTGTAACAATTTACAAAGTAAGAAAAAGAATTTTTCCGTGCCATTTTAGTTTTAAAGTATTGAAAAAGAGAGAACTTGAAATTGTACAAGCTTAGGACATATAAAATATTTATACAGCATGTTGATATAGGCTGGCATACTTTCAATAAGATCAATAAACTTGTCATAAGTATTGCTATTGGAGGATAATTCTTTTTCAACTCGAAGAGAAAACTGAAAAGTATTAAGAAAATAAGAAATACTTGGTTTAAGGTCTTGGATTTTGCAACGAAAGATAAAATACTTTGCATGAAAAATCAAAAAATTATAAATCTTGTTGTCTTTTTCTAAAAATCCAAACAAAACATCAATTTCACAAAAAAAAAAGAAGGTTGCTTTAATAAAATGATAGACTGAACATCATCCCAGAAAATTTGACAAAACTGAATTTCCCAGAAAAGATGCCGCATAGTTTCATTATGAATATTGCAAAAAGAAGACAGGGAGGTATCAACATATCCAATTTTATGTAGGCAACTGTTTGTTGAAATAATCGTATGCACAAAAAGGTAAAATATCTTTGGTTCACAAAATGTAAGATGTGCTATGCATATTTTAGACCAATTCCCAAGAGTTGGGAAAATCAGTCTCCAGTTTCTTCTGGGCAGACCAAACACAAGTAAAAGATTTAACAAGCTTAGGGTAAGAGACTTTTGAAACCTTCAGTCACCTGTTAAAAATATGGTTTTCTTGATTACAAAGGGAACTGGAATTGCCACGTCCAGAATTCTTTCAGTGAGATGGGATTGCATGAATTAATCCGAAGTAACTAGTAAAAGGGGGATTGGTAATATCATATGCATTTAGAAAATAATTATAGCTTAGAGCTGTACTATCATTAGCAAAAAGATCCTAACATAACAAACACCCTTTTCTGACAGTTGCTTATAAAAAAAAGGATTATCATTAATACGGATAAAGCTGTTATTCCAAATCAAATGGCTACCAAAGTCAGCAACAGGGCAATGAAAAGTAAGAGCAGTCCAGGCTTTACAAACATCAGATATAAAATCACAAACAATCTTAATGTCATTCAAACAGACATTCCCCTTAAATAAACACACGCCCACCAAATTGCTTTAGATAAATATCAAAAAGCAACTTCCAATGTTTTGGAGTTGGCTCAAAATATCTTTTAAACCCAAGAAAGTTTTAAGAGTTAACCCTTACTCTACCAGAGCATTTGAGATTACAAGTGTTACTTTAAGGAACTTTTTGGAAACGGGGCTTTTTGACAAATTTATCTTCATTTTCTACTGTAATAAGTTTATGTTATATGAAAGCTAAGACTTTGAACTTTACATTGGTTTGCATAATTATCTGGTGAATGTCCTATAAGTGCTATTTTTGTGATATTCTGCTTTCTTGTGGCTAATTAAGAAAAATTATTGATAGATTTTATGAATTGTTGAAAGAAAGACCTTTCATTTGATAGTACTCTTGATTTTCATGGAGCAAGGAAAAAAATTCATACGTCAATTTTAATTCTTTTTAACCTTTTTTGGCCTAAAAATTGACCTCTGATTTTGCCAATGATCTATCTGATAGGATTTGGCACTATACTTTCCTATAAACATGCATTGTTCCTTTCTACGATGCACACAACTAATATAAAAAGGAAATGTTTACACAAAAATTTTAATAGAAGTATTATGCAGATGATATGCAAATTAGCTAATTTACCTCATTTATTATGCACAGGCTTGAAATTTTCAGTTTATGAACCAATTTTAACCATTGGAAGCTTTGAAAATACTTATATTTATTTAGGATATACTGAAAGTCTGGTAGAAACTTACTTTTGTTGATTCCTGTAGAAATGATCGGTGAAAAGGTACTCAAAAATGGTTCAAAGCATCAGTAATCATGTTGACGTTGCCAAACTCGGAATCTTTCAGTGACTTGGTACCGCATATGAAATGTCAATAACTTTGTCTAAATACAGGAAAATCCTTCAGAGAAGTACAATTTCAACTGCTTTCGAGGAAATACAGGGGTTGGGGGTGGAGTGGGGGTCCTCGCCTATTTATAGTGGGAGGGGGAACCAGGGGAAATGCCATCCCCCCCCTCAAAAAAAAATATGGCCCTCTTCCAGGATCCAAATTCCTGCAAAGAAAATAACTTCCCCCTACATGGGACAGCTTGGCCCCCACCATTGGTATGTTGCCCCAACATGTCTCTTTTTCCAACAACATGGGACCCTTTCCCCTTAAAATTTTAATCCTACTCCACTGCACCACAACCTCACAACATGGAATCGAGAATTCGCGAAATAGGTATATGGGCACTGTTGCACTACAAATCAAAGATTGATCTGTACAGATTTACCCAAAATTACTATAATAAAGACAATTCATGTTAACCACATCGGATTTTAGTGACCCATTTACTTGTTTATAATCATTACAAGTAAATAATCCCAGCTAAATTACACTGCTTTTGCTTAATTTTGAACGGATCATAACTAACACTAGCTATGCCTAACGTTAAGCCTAACGAGTAACGTTAGTAAGCATGAAGTTTGAAAAATGCACTCGCGATTTTAGAAATTTGAAAAAATTGAATTACCTGATTCTGATCATCTTTAGGCCTCTTCTGAGTTGGGTCCAGGTACTAAAAGATCTCTATCACTGGCGATAGCCTTATGACTTTCCCTAATCCTCAGTTTTACTTTCAAACAAGATTCGGAATACACATTCTTTTGTCGCCGCAACGTAAATGTCAAAAAAATCTTCAAAAAACTCGAGTGACGTAGCTATAAAACGTTTTGGCAACGATTGAGGGGGTATGTCTTTTATTGCAGCAATCCATGTGAAAGCACGTTGTTTACGCTACAGAATGGTGTTTGAAACTTGTTATTACGATATAGGGGTGGATCACACAATTCTTTAACAAAAAGAGTCAACAAATTGCTAAAAATCTCAAAATTGTACATATTTTACAAATAATTTTAAAATAATGACCAGATATGAGCAAAATGTGATTAGATTTAGACAATATGATTATCTGTATAGTATATATAAAAGTACATATCCAAATTTATTTTCTAAACAATTTTTGTAAATATATATATATATATATATATATATATGTATATATATATATATATATATATATGTATATGTATATATATATATATATATATACAAATATTTTGGGTCCTTGTACCTAAAATGTTTATGCTCGTTACCCAACCTTTTGGGCACGTACTCAGATACCAGACTCGGCTTTACTAAACAGTAAATATGATAAATCTCAATCAAGACTTACAGTACAATGTAATGCAAACAGCTGGAAGTTGCTCAGATCACTGTATTTCACATTTCCACAATATTTTTCTGGTAATTTGTGGCTAAGGTTTATTGGGTTCATTGTTACGCAGAGAGACTGAAAAAAAGTACATAAACTTGAAATCCATTTCAAAAATCAACCTCACAAAAACTTTGGCAAAGTGAAAAAATATTGAAGTACAGTATATTTTTTGTTGAGTAGATATATTTTTTGTAACAGCCCAAATCACATTGTTTATTATTCTATTGCTTTTCATTTTATATTTGTAGGAAAGGTAGAGATGGAACCCAGACCAGGCTTCTTCAGCGATTCAGATTCAGACTTTTCAAAGTTACCCTCGGTTAGTGATGTGGGATCTGGGTTGGAAGAGATTAATGGTATGTTTTTACATGAGGCAAATTATGTGTCTTTCTTAATTACCATTCTAGTCATTATGGTGAAGCCCTTGTAAATCACTGTGGAGCTGAGGTACCCTGCATGTTGAGGTCATGACCGCAACATGCAGGCCTTAATCTACCAAATGCCAATTTTTTTTATGTACCAAATTCAAAGAAATAATTTAAGGACCATTAAGGGGCTAAGAACTGGTTAAGAACTTCCTAGCTGTATCCCCCGGAAAAAATATGCTGACTTAATCACTAAAAACATGTAATATTGATAAAAAGAGGTCTAATTTAATCAAATGATATACATATATACAAATATTTTCAAGAGAAATCTTATTTTACTCGAGTTATACGTGTATATTGTGTAATTTGTTTTGGCTGGAATAAAGTTCTTGAAATGAAAAAATAAAAAATTAAATTAACTGAATTTCATCGTACGTTGTTTTTCATTCACACTTTCTCTAATTATTTTGTAGAGATGCCTCCAACTGTTCAAAATGAATCATTCCCAAAACAAGGAACCAAACAAGAAAGTATGAATCCCACAAGCATCCTCACATCCAGTACCATCCAAAGACCTCCATGCATGGCCGAAAATGAGGAACTGGACCCGGTGCCCGTCATGTCACGTAGATGGCCTACTGAGGATGGAGGATTTTTACTTGTGCAGAGGTTCCGCAAGCTCGAGCCAGATTCGCTCTCAACGATTTCTTCCAGTATTTCTGATTTCTCCAGTGTTTCTGCAGCAGGGAGAAATTTTCCGCAAAGTAAATTCATAAGTTCAATCCGAACTTGCATACTTATTTTGTGTTTAAAGGATTATTTTAGTGTTGAGCATGTTTACCGTATTTGATTAGATTGTACAAGTTGTTGCATCAAGCATTAAAAGTGCCTAGTGATATGGAGTGACAACAAGCTAAATTGTTTTTAAAAGATGTTAAAAACCTTGTCAAACAGATCCATTGAAAAGTTGTTGACAATTGGCCTTTTCATTTTTATTTAGATCATATAGTGCTTAGTGGAAAGTGGCATAGTGGAAAGGGGCATAGTAGAAAGGGGCACTCCTCTGACAAAGCAAAACGAGCCCTGCGTCAAACTCGAAAAGACTTTCCTTTGGCTTTTAATAATTAAAATTTATCACAGAGATTAATAGAATGTGGCTGACTTGTAGGAAAGGTTAAATTCTCCGGGTTATCTTTTTGATATTTAAAACAGTAAAATCTAACATTTTTTAAAAGACAATTTAGAAATTTCACCACGTCACGTAATGGAATTACATGTACATAACAAAATTCAGTAAGCGTCTAATGTTAGTATTTTTTATTTATTTTTTATTTTTTGTATACCGGGTAATAAAGGCAGTATTCTTACTAAAAGGACTATGGACATCAAGCAGATTTTAGATATGTGAAAGAACATGGAATTCCAAGTTGAATAGTTTTTAAAATTTGTAAAAAGCTTATTTAGTTTTCAAGTTATGTCTAAACAAAATTTCATGTTTTGTTAATATGTCCAGAAATTGTGATATACTAAGAGGAACACATCACAAAATCTTTATTTAACTCTTTTCTTCAAATTCAGCTATCAAAATTTGTTTCTTCATAAACATGATGGTTTGGGGTGTGACAAAGTTCTATCAAATTTTGTCCGAAGTCCAATTCTATATTTCAGACAACATTGTCAGAGGAATAAGAAACACAGGTTTTAGCAAGGGTAATGAAGGATCCTTCCCTCATTGATGTCACACATTGTTGCACAATAAAAAAGCTAATTTCATCAAGCCATTAGGCTCATAGAGCCGGTGCTTATCCCCAGTTTCGATAACACAGAGTAGATGAGAGTACATGACTCCCTCTGGATGGGATGCCAGTCCATAGCAGATTAACTCCCCAGCAGTGCTGGTACTCATTTTTACAGCTAAAGCAAGTAAAGTAAAGTGTCTTGCTCAAGGACACAATGCAGTGCTCGTGATGAGAATCGAACCTGGTACTTTGTGAATACGAGCATGACTCCTTAACCACTGAGCCACTGCACCAATATTATTGCACAATAACAACTAAAAATTAAAGATGCTGTAATTTGGTCAATTTTTAACTAATTATAATAGAATATTTAGCTGTTTAAATGGTTTAGATCATATTTTAAACCCATTAAGCCCATGTTGCTTTAGATGTCCATAGTTCTTCAATGTCATCTTTTCTCTTTATAGGACAAATGTCGGAGAGCTTTCATGAAGAAGATGAAGGCAATGTGAGTGATGCAGAGAGTGACGGTGGATCAACTACCTCTAATACTACCCTTCCTGTTAACATGACTGTGAGGAATCTTGTCCCGGGGGTGCCCCAGTATCTACACCGCAGGGATGACAGGTTTAATAGCAAATTGTCTCTACTCGTCGTAATGGTCCTCACAGCTGGTGTCTCGCTAGGAATTGGACATTTCATTGGTAAGCATATCGCTAAGCTTTGTTAGAAATACAATTTTGATATGTTTTTTCTGTTTGTAATAAACCATTGACATATCCTGGAATTTGTGTAAAAAAACTGGCCTTATTTTGAAAAATGTAGCAACATGTTTATACCCACATGTGCCATGGCTCAGTGCGCTCTTGTTTACTTGAGCGAGCCACTTTACTCTACTTGCTTCAGTGCACTCAGCTGTAAAATGAGTTCCAGCACTGCTGGGGAGTTAATCTGCAATGGACTGGCGTCCTGTCCGGGGAGAGTCATGTGCTCTCATTCGCTTGCGCCATGGAAACCAGGAATAAGCACCAGCCCTATGCGCTTAAAGGTTTAGTTCAGTGGTCAAGCAAGTCCATCTTATATAAAAGAGGACTTCAAAAAAAAAAAAAAAAATGGTGAAGAAAGCATTGCAAAATCTTATTTCATTAAGGAGATATTCAAGTTTAGAGTTTGGTATTATTTCTGTAGAAACGACTGAAATCAGACTAGTTGTGATGTTACAGCCTCAGATTCCTCAAAATCTTTAGGTATTTTAAAGAAAGTTTATTTAATTTTTTCACTATTTAAATTATTTGTTCTCAAACTTTCTTCAAGTGGTATATTATAAATACCCTTCCTAGATACAGTTTTACTACTTTTTTGACATATCCAGTGTTTTTTAAGCCACAAAATCGCAGGACGAAATATGATAGAATACACATACGCTGAGGTATCTGAGGCTATGACATCACAACTAGTCTGATTTCAGTCGTTTCTACACAAATGATACCAAACTTTAAACCTAAATATCTCCTTAACGGAATAAGATTTTTGAACGCTTTCTTCAGCATTTGATTTCGTTTAAAGTCCTCTTTCAATCAGATAAACATGTTTGACCACTGAACTAATCCTTTAATGGCTTGAATGAATTTAACATTAACTTATACCACATCTAGGTCTTTGACAAAGAATTTTACATAATTATGTAAAGATTGAGCTGTATGTTGGGTCATAGATCACAAATTGAAAATTCCTTACACAGTGATAAGGGAAGGCTTACATTTCCAACTGCCCAGACATGGCCAGTAATGTCATGCTTTAGCGCATACACAATACAAAAGTGCATAGTGTATGCACTGAAGCATAACATCACTGGCAGTTGGAATTGTGAGCCCTCCTTAACCATAAGTCTAGAAATTTAAAGAGATATTTCTAAAAATCAAAGACTGCTGTATCCCAAATTTGTCCAATTTCTAAAAGGCTTTTCAAACCTAGACAAACATAGACCTTTAAATCTTTATATTACCAGTGAGATTGTAAGAATTTGGAGTTTTTCCATCATTTGTCCTTATCAGTGCAGAATAAATTACTGTCATGGGGCCTGGGCTCAATTTCTTTACATCTCATGTCAAATTACATTTAATCATGTTATACTTGTCATGTTATATTTGAAATATTACATGTATGCTTATCAAATCAAGCAGGTTTTTCATAGCAATGTTATTTATGTAGACCTTTTCAAATCGGAATATTTCCAGAAAACTAATTTGAATACTGTCAGATTGCATGATTCATGCATCCATAATGGACCAATTGTATACTGGGCAAATCTTATTGGCCAATCAAATACTGTCTGCACAATTCATGCACGGTATGGAACCAAGCGTAGGAAAAAATGCTTTCAATCACTATCATATGAACATGATTCTTGCATGCATTGGTATTCACATCTTTTCCTCTAGCAACTGCAGCTGATGGGTTGAGTAACAAAGGAAAATTTCTCAGCAGTTGATTGGTCGAAGTACTAAAGTAATCACATTTGGCTAAACGTCATTTGAAAAGGTCTATTACAGCAGTTACATTTTGACTTTGTCTAGTACTGTAATATTGTTATCAGTCTTAAAGAACAATGGAATTAAAATGTGTGAATGTTTGGTAATCTTTTGTTTGTCTGCTTTTGTTTCATCACAGGATCCTCTCAGATGATATATCATCAACGCTCTGTGGAGGGGGGTCAGGTCAATCGCTTACGCACCCTTCAGGATGAACTGGTCACTTGTATGAGCAAAAGAAAAGATCTTTCCAAGAAACTCATCGATGAGAAGAAACATGCATCATCTTGTGGGGCACCAAGCACAGCTCCGGAGCAGATTGAAGGGTCCAAAATAGAAATTGATAAGGTCGATGACAAGACAACGTCGGGGAGCTTGTCAATCTCCCCAGGAAAAACATATGTTGTTATGGAGGATTCTTTGATGGATCAAAGTCAAATAAAGCAGACAAGTTGTGAAGTATGTTTAAAAGTCTCGCAGAAATATTCAGAATTTTGCAATACAAAATGTTTCACAAACTCAGGGAAGGTTTCAGATGGAGGTCTACTTGTGAAGTCAAGTGACAATCTAGACGAAGAGGGAGAATCAGAAGATTTGAAATTTATAGGAGAGGTAGAAGTTCAAAAAAAAGAATTAAAGGTTGAAGAAGAGGAACAGATGGAAGGCATTATGTCAGAGAACTTTTCAGACCATTCTTTTAATGTTATTGAGGACTATCCTGCCACCGATGAAGAGAAGGGCTGTGAAGTGGATGGTAAGTCTGAGGATAGGAGTGAGCAAGAGGTTGAGAATGATTTGAAGGATGTCAACATGGAGGATGAGAGTCTTACGATGGAGGAGGTGGGTGATATTGCTGTTCCTTCAGTTGAAGAAAATAAGGAATGGCAAGAGGAACTTCTTGACAGTACTTTACCTGAGCAGGAAAGTTTCGCTGCAGAGAATGTTGCGGAAGATATACCTATAGAAAATAAAAATATGGATGAAGAAAGTAGTAGAAATGTTGAAACAATGGACTCAACCTCATCTCATAAAATATGGCAAGCAATGAAAATCATCGAAGGCATTCCATCTGTGGAAGAATACAAATTTGGTGATGGGATTGTTAGTCAACATGAAGAGAAAGTCAACTCTATCGTGCCAGCCGTGGATGATGCTGAGGTTCAAGCTGTTGCTGAGAACATAGATACTGAATCAACAAGAGATGTATCTGCAAGGGATAGTGATGCTACTAAAATGAGTGACAAAGTGGAAGACTTTGATGCAGATTGGGTGTGTATAGAAAAGAAAGGGGTGGATTGCACAAGGTGGATCTTAGTTGCTCAGATAGAAGATGACGAGGATGAGGTTACCCGAGAGGAAATTAATGTATCGTCAGAGAGGGATTGTGTTCAAGGTGGAGAGAGGGAAAGTCGGCAGTCAAGTCATGGTTTTGAAGAAGAAGTTGATGATATTCAAATTGCTGAAAAATTACAGTACTCGAAAGAGGATACAGAAGACGATGTAGCATCAGATTTGATTTGCTCTGAAGGCGGAGACGGTGAGTGTCACAAGTGGAATCATGACATTGATGCTGAGGAAGATATTCAAGTTGATGAAGAATTACAGGATTTGGAAGAGGATGAAGAAAGTAGCCCAGGATCACAGTGGATTAGCTCTAAAGGAACTGATGGTGAATGTCTTCAGTGGAATCATAATGTTCAAGATAATACTGAAATATATGAAGATCTGGAAAGTGGAGAGGTTGATGATGAGGCAGAAGACAACATCGAAGATGATCCATCAGAAGAGACAGAAAGGCTAGTGGAAGAAGAGGAGAAAAGTAAAAAGGAAAATAACTTCTCTAGTGAATCTTTTCAGAAGCATTTGAATAGCGTAACAAATTTGTTGAAGTCAGCATGGGGAAAGGTGGAGAATGCCTCCTTAGATTTCCTCAGAGGAAATAATTCTCTGAAGAATGCCAAAGAGCAATTACAGGAAAACATTAAAAATCTCGGGAAGCAAGTTCAGGATACTTGGAGTTCGGTTGAATCTGTAGCTGTAGATATGCATAATATCCATATAAAGCCAGCGATGGATTTAGTAAAAGAAGTAGTGGAGGAAAAAGTCTTGAAGAAATTTAAGAAAGATTCACCAAGTGATTGCAAAGGGAGCGGTTGCACTGCCAAAAGTGATAAAGAGAAAAAGAACAGGGACAAGAAAAAATCAGATGCTGGGGGCAAAGGTAAAAAGGAATGGAAGATGAATAAGAAAGGTCAGTGGGTTGCTAAGGGACAAAAGAAGGAGCAACAACACAAGAAGTCACTCTGGAGACAGAACAAGAAGGGAGAGTGGGTCGCAAAGGGTCATCACAACCAAGTACAGAAGGGCAAGAAAGAGAAACCTTTGTGGAGGCAAAGCAAAAAGGGGGAGTGGATGGTGAAAGGTAACAAGGTTGATCACCTGGGACAGGTGAACCTGCAAGATCAGCATGGAAGACTCAATACCAAGGAGGAGGGGAAAATGACTCAAGACAAGTTACAGACTGTGGTGGTAGAGCCTACCGATGGTTTACAGAAAGTTGCAAAGGAAGGATCTTTTCCTGATATCAGCATACAAAAGGTACTTGAAAGGTTTGATATGAGCTGTCAAGGAGAAGCCAGTTGCGTCCTTCATCAAAGGAGGATGCGGGAAAGCTCTTAAAGGAGTTGATCAAGTACCGTCAGTGGCTGTGGGAGCAAAAGTTTAAGAAGGATGTGGATGAAGTGGAGGACTTTATGGAGGAACTCGAAGAGTTTATCGAGGAGGAGGACATTGACGATGAAGATTTAGAGGAACTGAAAGAAGAGTTTGAAGATATGGTCGAGGACATGGAAAAAACTGCTAAGAAGTTTTTCAGGAAGAAGGGGAAGCATGGTGGGAAGAAAAAGAAAGCTAAAGAAGACCTAGGAAAAGGTCAGTTTAAAGAGGAGCGTAAAGATACCAAATCTGCAAATACCCAAGGAGATTTGTCTATAACCCTTGACCCCAGTATTTTACCAATGGCACAGGAAATTAATACTACCTCTATTAGTCCAGAGACTGATAGTGACCCGCAGACTGGTGACAGCGAAGCAAATTTTGAGAACAAGAGGGAAACCCATGAACCAAAAGAAGTAAATAATGAAAAGGAACTTTATCAAAGAAAGCATGCTGGGTTTGGTTTTCAGAGCTCCAGCGACTGGTTCTTCAAACGAGCAAAAGACAGGGAGATCAAGAGAAGTGAGGATGGAGACTGGTTCTACAAGTATAGCCCTGATACATCTGGAAGGTGGTTTTTCAATCGTGGTGAGGACAGAGAGCATCAGAGGAAAGAACTGAATAAGGATGTTCCCAATGATTGGTACTACCGATGGATGCAGGGAAGGAGAAACGATAGGACGGGGGTCACTGTGTGGGATATGTATAAGTGGTTTACGGATCGATTTGCCATGGTTGAAGATCTAAGGCATTTTGATATGGAAGACCAAATAAACTGGTTTTTGAGGAAACCTTAAAATATTTCTTAAAAAAATATACCTGTTATTAGCTACCCGGAATGATATAATCGTTGCAATATTAAGATATAGATATAGTAGGTATAACCTACACTTGTCTGTGTAGCTTTTTATTTTGAAAAAAAACAGTTTGTAAAATATTTTAAAGCTGTATGAAATAAAAAAAAAATTTAGAAAAGTTTTGCAAAGTTTGGCATCAGTGGTATAATTTTGGTCAATTAGAGACAGAATCTGCACTTGAATTGGAGGAAAACATGTGGGTTAAGTATATACATGATAAGCATTAACAATCTAGGAATGTTAGTATACATATATCTGTGTCTGTATGAAGTATAGTCTTTGAGGTGTAATTTTACATTTTATCTGTGGTTAGTTTGTCATTAATTTTTATTACATTTTTTGCAAGACAAGTCATGTAAAATTTATTCAGTTAAACATTTTATTCTCTTTACGACACATTTTGTTGAAAGGTGAAGGTAATTTGCACTAAATGATTTGCCTTGAATTACATGTGTCAAAAGCATTTGGTCAGATTTTGTTAACTAGACATCAGTGACTTAAACTTGATGTCATGTACTTCGTAAATTTCCATTTAGAATAAAGCATGTAGCTTTTTTTCCATCTAATAATTAAGCTAAGTAAGGAAATAGGCCACACTCACTATAGCAACGCAGTTTCTAGGTTGGGCAAACAAACTTGAATCCGCAATTATGCATTTAGATGTTCAAGTGACCTGCTGCAAAATTTGATCTTTTTATGGCACTTCTCCGGATCATTACAGATTTTAGCCTAAGGAATAAACAAAAATTATGTTTTGTTAACCATTCTGGGTAACGGGAATCGGGTTTGCAAAGCTTGTAGCGGACGCTTAGATACAATTTTTGTTCACCATTTAGTCGTCACTTGGTCCGTGTGTGCAGAAATTTGTTTGGTGCAGTATATTGCATTGACTGCATGAGGAGCGCATGCCGCTAGCTTGCTGTACTGTACCAGTACTGCGTAGGATTTTTGCCCCACTTATTTACACAGATTTTGTTGCTAGGCAAATTTGTGCAGTGATTGGTTGAGAAAGCTGTCAATCAACTAATTAGAGAGGTTAATTGATTGTTCAGTCATGCTTGTAAACATAGGAGGTGGGTAAGGATTTCTACCTTCACATGTTTGGTCCCTGTTAAGCCTTTTGGAGCAAAGACATTTCAGCACAACCTTTGCTAGATATATTCATCGAAATAACATGTTTCCTTTACTGGTGGATATCTCAAAATTAATTAAATGCCAAGTTTTGCCTTTTATGGATTTAGATTTGCATTTTTATCTTCAAAGATTGCCCCCAGAACAATTGTTTTTCAATTTCTTAAGGTTTCTTTCTATCAAGTTTTAAAAAAGAGAAATGTGTAAAGTATTTATGCATCTTGTCACCCACTTTCTTGTAAACCTTCCTTCATCATGCTTCCATCTACAACCATATTTAGTCCTCCTCTCTCACCCCCTTTTCTTTACTTTGTGTTTTTCACCCATGCACTTCTCCTCTCTCAATGCCAGCTTTCTGACTATTAGTTCTTGTATTTCTCTCATTCTCCCCCATTTTCTTTCCTTCCTACCTCTAGAATGATCTAACCTCTCAGGCACAATTCGACCCTTGCTGTCGTGGTGCTGTCAAGCCCTCATTAAACAAACAAACTTGTAAAACCAACAAATTTGGTTTGAAATTGAAGTGGCTCAATAGACAGCCTGCCCAGTTCCCTTCCCTATCACTGCTTCCTGCTCTTCATGATAGTATTTTATTACTGTAATGTTATTGGTACTAGAACTCTTGATAAGAAGAACTCTTTCACACCTTATCTGTAAATAATGATGTGTTCTTTTGAGCATTAAAGATTTGGAAAACAAATATTAACCTTTATTGAAAGTGCATTAAGAATGATTTATTTGCATTTAACTCCCAGCTAGATGCATATTAGATTATGTAAGCGAGGCTGCAGTATATGATTAGAGTAAATAGCTGCAAGTTATCAAAAAATAGTCACTGCTTTTCCAATCGGTCGTTTGATGCTCTGGCATTCTTCTGCTGCCTAGGAATGGCGACTGTTTTCTTGCCATTTTGCACTAACTATGCATGGGACAGTATTCTTGACTCTTGACTGTCGCGGTGCCGTTAAACATCAACAAAGCATCAGATTTTATCATGGACTTTGCACACATTTTAACAGTATTGTTAGAGCTTTAATACAAGTTTGTCAAACCAGGAGTGTTTGTCTGCATGTTGTTTCTTTTTAATGCAGTTGTACTACCAAGTAAAACAATACAAAATGTGAGTGAAAATTTTCCACACATTCCTTTAAGAAACACGATAGTGTGTTCTGCACTAGAAAGATTTTGATTTAGAATATCAATGTAGAACAACTGATGTTTAGTTTATTTTCATTTGAGGTGGGGGATTATTATGAATTTTAGGGAAACACATCCCAGGTGACACCATTGAATCTTGAGGAAAAATGTGTTGTTTTAGCCATTTTGGTATGCTCTCAATAACCCTGAATGGCTGTTAACATCTCTTAAGTGTTTAATCGTCCAGCTTCACCACTGTCTAAATGCAAGTGGACTGCAGTTATTGTTGAGGATGGTTACCAGGGGTCGAAATTCACTTTCACTTTTCTGAGAACCATACCTTTTGGGCAGGAATTTTCATCAAATTTTTTTGAAACAAAAATACAACAATTATCAATAACATCACTTCTGCTCAAAAAAGATGTCAAACAAATTCTCCCATAATTATTGTTTTCAACAAAATAATTAAGAGCACTGCAAATTGATTCAGAAAAGTATTTTTGGAGGAAGCACTGGTGAAAAATTGTGATCCCTGGTTATTTAATATCCATATCTTCACTAGTTTGAACATAAACACACCCCCAGTATGCAACAGCAATTTCATGTATATCAAAGACTCAATCACCGAATGTATCATACTTGAACTTTTAATTAAAGGATTAGTTCAGTGGTCAAGCATGTTTATCTGATATGAAAGAGAACTTCAAAAGAAACTAAATGGTGAAGAAAGCATTCAAAAATCTTATGCTGTTAAGGAGATATTTAAGTTTAAAGTTTAGTATCATTTGTGTAAAAACGACTGAAATTGGACTAATTGTGATGTCATGGCCTCAGATTCCTCAGTCTTTTTGTATTCTATCATAATTTGTGGCCTAAAAACCATGGGATACATGTATGTCAAAAAAGTAGTAAAACTGAATCTAGGAATGGTATTTTTAATACACTGCCTGAAGAAAATTTGAAGGAAAATGATTTAAATAGTGAACAAATTTTTATAAACTTTCTTTCAAATACATAAAGATTTTGAGGAATTTTGAGCTGTGACATCACAACTAGTCTGATTTCAGTCATTTCTACAGAAATGATGCCAAACTTGAATATCTCCTTAACGGAATAAGATTTTTGAATACTTTCTTTACCATTTTGTTTCTTTTGAAGTCCTCTTTAATATAAAAAAATATGCTTGACCACTGAACTAATTCTTTAAGGATATGTGGGAAGTTTTTGATGTTTTCTTAGTATGTTTAGAATATCGGGTGGAACCCTTACCCCATAACAAGATTATCGCGTGGTATAATATTACAGAGAAAATGTGTGACCTTGAATATGTTTCTTTTATGCAAAAGTGTTTTAATTCCAGTTTTGATATCTTTTATGTGTGCAAAGTAAGTTTCTTTCATTTAGGTATAAAAAATGTAATGAAAAGTTCATGGATTATAACGGAAATAGTAACTCAGTCACTGGAAAGAAGTATATCAACAGCAGCTTTAAGTTTAATTCAATACTTGCCAATGTTGCATTGATATGACAAATTGATTTTTGATACATTTGATAATGTATTTGATACATTCAACAATTATTTGTGATTTATTCAATGATAATTGCATGATAATTTTGATATATTCAGTAATGCATGAATATGGCTGTGAAATGACTTTTAATGTTGGTCTGCATTGACTACAAATACCAGTTTGATAAAAATTTCTATGTTATGTTTCCAAGAAACTCCGCTATAATCTGATACACAGGACCAGGGCTGTAATTCCCCTTCACAAAGTTAGGTGGGGAGGGCAAAATTGTCCCCCACAAAGTAGGCGGACAATGTTTTTCAAAACCTTGTTTTATTTTTTCAATTGTGCTTGAAAGTCCCTGTCCCCTACCCAGGAAATACCGCAGTGCTGTTCTACATTTAAGATAGTACTAGAATAGCATTTGGAACTATGTTATGTATCTTAAGTGTTTGTTCAGAATTTCAAAATTTGTTATTCTTTTATCAATTCAGGTTGTTGAATACAGAAGGATGTACTAGTATGGCAAGTCTTAATTTACATTCCATTTTGTGTGTAACAATATTCACGAAAACAAAAATGCAAAACGTTTTTTGTGTTAGGGACTCCAGTGTGTAATGTCTTGGTGTGAGAAAAATTGCTAGGATAATCTTGAAGAGACTTGTTTAATCTCTGAATTGATATCTAAAGATTGTTCCTTAAAATTTCAATACATGTATGTATCTGAATACAGGAAGTGGGGAGGGAGGGGAAATATGGCCTCTTATCCAAAAAGTGTGTGTGTATTGGGAGGGGGAGGAGGTGTGACAAAAGGCAAATTTTTTCCAAAATGTACTTAATTTTTTAAGATTATACAGAAAAGTTGGGAGGGGGGGCATCCCCCTACAATTACAGCCCTGTCTGAATATTCATGTATTTTTACTAAGATATTAATATGAATATTTAATTATGTTCTATTTGAATTGCATCACATGTATCCTTTCCATATCTTTTCTAGATGGTGCTTTTCAATCAAACTGCATTTCATAATGCCCTTCCTTTATAATGAGGCAATGCATTTTGTATCTTTTAGCCTTTTCTTGTCATTGTGTGACAATACTCATAAACATGAAAAATATATGCTCTGAAGAGTAAAATGTTTGTTTTTTCTTATTTTCTGTTTTTACTAAGCACATAAATTTTCATTATCAACATTCTTTAATAAACATGAAGAATATATGCTCTGAAGAGTAAAATATTTGTGTATTCTTATTTTCTGTTTTTACTAAGCTCATAATTTTTCATTATCAATATACTTTAATATGATCCATTTTCTGCATCTTTGGTTGATGGACCTGGATTTAGCTACACTGATGTACAGTAACATTGAGATAATTGTTTACCCACAACTCCTAGTCCAACTTCAAAAGAAGCCATCCAATAAAGTATATACACATTAAGACGATCCTTTGATCTTTTGTTCAGCTTGATGTAGACCTATAACAGTTTAACATTAAGTGTTTTGCCTTGGGAGGTTATTAGCAAATTGTATGCCTTTGAAAGCGTAGACTTGTCGCACCATCAAAGAGAAAGAATTTCATTGTAAAAGGAGCAAAATAAACATTGCATTTTAGTTTAAATATATCAGACTTAAGGGCAATAAACAAATTTTGGATGGGAAGTGGAGGTTATTAGGGAAATATCTCCTACTTGAAATAGTATTATTTGTAGGTCAAAAGAAGCAGCTAGGGGGTCAGGTGAATGGGAAGTGGTGGTTATTTGGGAAATATCCCCTCCTACTGGAAATAGTATTATTTGTAGGTCAAAAGAAGCAGCTAGGGGACAGGTGAATGGGAAGTGGTTATTAGGGAAATAGTATTATTTGTAGGTCAAAAGAAGCAGCTAGGGACACAGGTGAATGGGAAGTGGGGGTTATTAGGGAAATAGCCCCTCCTACTGGAAAAAGTAGTATTTGTAGGGCAAAAGAAGCAGCTAGGGGGACAGGTGGATGGGAAGTGGTGATTATTAGGGAAATATCCCCTCCTACTGGAAATAGTATTATTTGTAGGTCAAAAGAAGCAGCTAAGGGGACAGGTGAATGGGAAGTGGTGGTTATTAGGGAAATATCCCCTCCTACTGGAAATAGTATTATTTGTACTGGTCAAAAGAAGCAGCTAGAGGGACAGGTGTATGGTAAGTGGTGGTTATTAGGGAAATATCTCCTACTGGAAATAGTATTATTTGTAGGTCAAAAGAAGCAGCTAAGGGGATAGGTGAAATTGATTGGGGCATGCCTTCTTTAAATAAAGTCCCTTCAGGCCAGTGCTTATCCAATTGTTTCCATAGTGTATGCATGCAGATGAGGGCACATGACTCCTCTGGACACTACGTCACTTCATCACAGGTCAACTCACCATCAGTTGCTCACATTCAACCATGTTCTTACATGTTAGTGGGGGCGGGGAGGCTTGAATATCCCCTTTTGCATACTTTCCCCTTCACCAAAAATACTTTAATCAAAAGTTTGATCAATGCAGCTCCAAATAAAGGTCCCTTAAAATCAGTCACCTTGTTAACATTCATGTTTTCCATTCATCTTCTGACTTTAAAATATCTTTGAATCCAATAAATTTATCTCTTTACGGTGAGGTAAGGTTAAGAAAACAAAAGACCCATATTCATATTGTTTTCATTATTGCATTTATATTATATACAATTTATATCAATGATTATTTACAGCTTTTTAGTTATCTACATGAGGTATATACCAGACATCGCAAACGATACAAATGCCCTCGCTGCTAATAACATGTCACAACTGCCATCCCACCATCTGTTTTGCAACATGTCCCTTCCTATATCCCTCCCTACAGGAAATCATACATGAAATCCAGATACCATTACACAACATGATCCGTATCCCATCACACCTGCAATCAAGATGACATCCCTTCCTGTCCCATATGCCTTGTCACCCTGTCCCATGCCACCCTGTCCCATGTCTTGTCACCCTGTCCCATGTCTTGTCACCCTGTCCCATATGTCTTGTCACCCTGTCCCATATGTCTTGTCACCCTGTCCCACATGTCTTGTCACCCTGTCCCACATGTCTTGTCACCCTGTCCCACATGTCTTGTCACCCTGTCCCACATGTCTTGTCACCCTGTCCCACATGTCTTGTCACCCTGTCCCACATGTCTTGTCACCCTGTCCCATGTCTTGTCACCCTGTCCCACATGTCTTGTCACCCTGTCCCACATGTCTTGTCACCCTGTCCCACATGTCTTGTCACCCTGTCCCACATGTCTTGTCACCCTGTCCCATGTCTTGTCACCCTGTCCCACATGTCTTGTCACCCTGTCCCATGTCTTGCCACCCTGTCCCACATGTCTTGTCACCCTGTCCCACATGTCTTGTCACCCTGTCCCATATGTCTTGTCACCCTGTCCCATATGTCTTGTCACCCTGTCCCATATGTCTTGTCACCCTGTCCCATATGTCTTGTCACCCTGTCCCATATGTCTTGTCACCCTGTCCCATATGTCTTGTCACCCTGTCCCACATGTCTTGTCACCCTGTCCCACATGTCTTGTCACCCTGTCCCATATGTCTTGTCACCCTGTCCCATATGTCTTGTCACCCTGTCCCATATGTCTTGTCACCCTGTCCCATATGTCTTGTCACCCTGTCCCATATGTCTTGCCACCCTGTCCCATGTCTTGTCACCCTGTCCCATGTCTTGTCACCCTGTCCCATATGTCTTGTCACCCTGTCCCACATGTCTTGTCACCCTGTCACACATGTCTTGTCACCCTGTCCCATGTCTTGTCACCCTGTCCCATGTCTTGTCACCCTGTCCCATATGTCTTGCCACCCTGTCCCATATGTCTTGCCACCCTGTCCCATATGTCTTGCCACCCTGTCCCATATGTCTTGCCACCCTGTCCCATATGTCTTGCCACCCTGTCCCATATGTCTTGCCACCCTGTCCCATATGTCTTGCCACCCTGTCCCATATGTCTTGTCACCCTGTCCCATATGTCTTGCCACCCTGTCCCATATGTCTTGTCTTGCCACCCTGTCCCATGCCACCCTGTCCCATGCCACCCTGTCCCATGCCACCCTGTCCCATGCCACCCTGTCCCATGCCACCCTGTCCCATGCCACCCTGTCCCATGCCACCCTGTCCCATGCCACCCTGTCCCATGCCACCCTGTCCCATGCCACCCTGTCCCATGCCACCCTGTCCCATGCCACCCCTGTCCCATGCCACCCTGTCCCATGCCACCCTGTCCCATGCCACCCTGTCCCATGCCACCCTGTCCCATGCCACCCTGTCCCATGCCACCCTGTCCCATGCCACCCTGTCCCATGCCACCCTGTCCCATGCCACCCTGTCCCATGCCACCCTGTCCCATGCCACCCTGTCCCATGCCACCCTGTCCCATGCCACCCTGTCCCATGCCACCCTGTCCCATGCCACCCTGTCCCATGCCACCCTGTCCCATGCCACCCTGTCCCATGCCACCCTGTCCCCTATCCCATGCCACCCTGTCCCCTATCCCATGCCACCCTGTCCCCTATCCCATGCCACCCTGTCCCCTATCCCATGCCACCCTGTCCCCTATCCCATGCCACCCTGTCCCCTATCCCATGCCACCCTGTCCCCTATCCCATGCCACCCTGTCCCCTATCCCATGCCACCCTGTCCCCTATCCCATGCCACCCTGTCCCCTATCCCATGCCACCCTGTCCCCTATCCCATGCCACCCTGTCCCCTATCCCATGCCACCCTGTCCCCTATCCCATGCCACCCTGTCCCCTATCCCATGCCACCCTGTCCCCTATCCCATGCCACCCTGTCCCCTATCCCATGCCACCCTGTCCCCTATCCCATGCCACCCTGTCCCCTATCCCATGCCACCCTGTCCCCTATCCCATGCCACCCTGTCCCCTATCCCATGCCACCCTGTCCCCTATCCCATGCCACCCTGTCCCCTATCCCATGCCACCCTGTCCCCTATCCCATGCCACCCTGTCCCTATCCCATGCCATCCTGTCCCCTATCCCATGCCACCCTGTCCCCTATCCCATGCCACCCTGTCCCCTATCCCATGCCACCCTGTCCCCTATCCCATGCCACCCTGTCCCCATCCCATGCCACCCTGTCCCCATCCCATGCCACCCTGTCCCCTATCCCATGCCACCCCTGTCCCATGCCACCCTGTCCCCTATCCCATGCCACCCTGTCCCATATACCATGCCACCCTGTTGCATACCACCCTGTTGCATACCACCCTGTCCCCCTGTTGCATGCCACCCTGTCCCATGCCACCCTGTTGCATGCCACCCTGTTGCATGCCACCCTGTCTCATATACTATGCCACCCTGTCCCATATACCATGCCACCCTGTCCCATATACTATGCCACCACCCTGTCCCATGCCACCCTGTTGCATGCCATCCTGTCCCATGCCACCCTGTTGCATGCCATCCTGTCCCATGCCACCCTGTCCCATATACCATGCCACCCTGTCCCATATACCATGCCACCCTGTCCCATGCCACCTGAAATGCAGACAACATGCCATCCTGTCTCATATACCATGTCACCCTGTCCCATGCCACCCTGTCCCATAAACCATTGCCACCTTGTCCCACATGCCACCTTACCCTGTCCCACATGCCATCCCACCATGCACCATCCCACCCTGTCCTACAGGCCATTCCATCATATCCCACATGGTATCCTACACTGTCCCATCCCACCTGAAATCCAGACAACACGTTATCCTGCCTCATCATTATTCTGTCCATTCTAGCCAGTCATAAATGCCATGACACCACCTTGTTTCACATGCCACAACACCCTGTCCCATATGCTATCCTTTTCTATATGCCATCCTGTCCCAAATGCTATTCTTTCCTATATGCCACCCTGTCCTACATGCCACCCTGTCCCATGTACCACCCTGTCCCAACCTGTCCCAAGTGCCATGTGTCCCAAGTGCCACCGTGTCCCACGTGCCATCCTGTTCCACCTGCCACCCTGTTCCACCTGCCACCCGCTGTTCCACGTGCCACCATGTCCCACATGCCAGCCTGTCCCACGTGCCAGCCTGTCCCACATGCAACCCTGTCCCACGTGCCAGCCTGTCCCACATGCATCCCTGTCCCACGTGCCATCTCACATTTCATCCCATCCTTCCCCCATGCCATCCCACCTTCATCATAATTTCCTATATCTACCAATCTACCATCATCCAAGTATTTTTCATTAATTTCTTATTCTTTGCTTTAAATGAAAATTTAATTGTTAACACAAAGAGTTTAACAAGAACACCAAATTGATCAAATCATTAAAAAATCTTAAACTTTTTAGCTACAAAAATAACGGAATAAAGTTGTATTATAAAAACACATTTTGCCAAAGTTGTACCGCTATGCTAGGATTTACCAGCTATCTTTGGAATCAATGGCCAAATGCAAAACATGTATTTTGTGCTGTCGTAGGTGTATTATACATTGTTTTATCCCTTTTAATTTTGACACAAATTGTGACATAATTTCAACATTTCGGCAATGTCCATTTTTCCTTTACTCAATTGCAAGATGCATGGCTTTACTCTTGGAGGTAAATGCCTTTGCCATCACAATAACACAACTTACAGCATGACCAAAGCACCTAAAATAATTGTCTCTGCTCACTGAATGAGACACTAGGTAATGGAGCCCTTTGATTTTATTCCTGTTTCCTTTGAGCAGGTTTTTGCTTTGTTTCTTGGAAGCTGGTTTCATTCAAATCAATATGAATTAAATTTATTGTTTTTATCTTGCAACATCTACAGAACAGAAGTACTGTGCAACACACATTTTATTATGGGTCAAATTCTTTCAAAAAAAACTAGAATTATTTTCCAGTCAAATGTAGGAAAAAGAGCTTATTGGGGTTTATTCAATTTCAGTCAGACAATGCTTAATTTTCAAATTGAAATAAATTAAAATTCTTAACAGTTTAATGCTTGGAACAAATACATTAAAAACATGCTTTCATGGAAAAACAATTTGTAAAAATTCAATAATCAGCCCTGATGTAAACAACAGGTGCAGATAATCCATTCTTGTTCTCATTTTGACCTAGATTTACTTTCAGATTAGGTTATCTTTAAGATTAGGTTATCTTTAAGATAAGGTCATTTTTAAGATTTGGTTATCTTTAAGATTAGGTTCTTTAAGATTAGGTTATCTTTCAGATTAGGTTATAATTATCTTTAAGATAAGGTTATCTTTAAGATAAGGTTATAATTATCTTTAAAATTAGGTTACCTTTAAGATTAGGTTATCTTTAAGATTAGGTTATCTTTAAGATTAGGTTATCTTTAACATTAGGTTCTTTAAGATTAGGTTATCTTAAAGATTAGGTTATCTTTAAGATTAGCTTGTCTTTAAAATTAGGTTATCTTTGAGATTAGGTTATCTTTAAGATTAGGTTATCTTTGAGATTAGGTTATCTTTAAGTTTAGGTTATCTTTAAGATTAAATTATCTTTAAGATTAGGATATCATTAAGATTAGATTATCTTTAAGGTTGGGTTATCTTTAAGATTAGGCTATCTTTAAGATGAGGTTATCTTTAAGATCAGGTTATTTTAAAGTTTAGGTTATTTTTAAGATCAGGTTATCTTTAAGATTAGGTTATCTTTAAGATTAGTTTATCTTTGAAGATTAGGTAATCTTTAGGATTAGGTTATCTTTATATCAGGTTATCTTTGTGATTAGATAATCTTTAAGATTAGATTATCTTTAAGATTAGGTAATCTTTAAGATAAGATTATCTGTAAGAATAGGTTATCTTTAAGATTAGGTTATCTTTAAGATTTCCAAATACGCCAGACACCATATGAGCAAATGTTATAACAATGATATCTTATAAAGCTCTTAATTTATTTACAATATTTTCTATACACTTTACAAATAACTCCACCATCCACACAAATCAAAGCCTATCTCAAGACGGCGATCTAAGTTCCGTTTCTGTTACATGTTAAACGCACTAGTAAAATGGCTATTAAATATGTTAAATGGAATGTGAATCATATGTCTTTTGGAAAGATTATGTCCCACATTTGAGCAAGTTCTTACCTCTGAAGCATATTTCAGAGAAAAGAAGTGCTACACTATTATTTGTACCATTAAGGCGAGGCAAGTATGTCTACAATCACAACAAGTAGTACCTTCACAACGGACAGTGATACACCAGACAGAACAGCCCTCACAGATGCTGGTACTATCATTTAAACATCAACTGCAAAAATGCAAGAGACCTTAAACTGTAGACTAAATTCTTTGATAGGTATTTAGAATTCTTGTCCCGATGAATGTGCAAGAAAAGGTTAAATTTAAACAGGAAATTCAAAATATGAATTACTTTCATTTTCAAGTTTGTAAAATGGCTGTGGGTGTCGTGAAGTAGAAACTCCAATGCAGGTCTGTCAGGACATTGTAGACTTTTCCAAGAACGGTTTAGTGACTGAAAATAGATAAAAAAAACAGGGGTGGGGATGCATTACTGGAGAAGCTATACATCTGCAACAGCACAAAAATTTGTACTTCATGGAATAACCAAGGATATGCAGATCAACCAATTCTTGTTTTAATTTTGAGGCTGTTATCTTTAAGATTTCCAAGAAGGCCCTATAAAAAGTTTATTAGCTTATCACCCTCATGAGCATCAGGTTTGAGAGAATCCCAGATTCTATATTTATTTGTTTAAAAAGTACCATATTTTCTCTCAGATCAGTCATTTTGCATCCATACTTCCATTTCTTTCTACCAAAATATGAATGCTTGTTTCCGAAGTTCCAATTGTTTTTAATATTAATTACTCCAGATGTGGTTGACCTGATCCGGCAATCACCAAAATTTGTTGGCTTCAGGGAAAAAATTAAAAAATAAAATTGCATGCCTGCATCACTTTTCCAATTGGATTAGGGTAATAAGTTAATAATTTGTTTTAGAGGGGCTTTACTTGTTCACCATTTGTGCACATGTTGTATACTAATATTATCTTAAAAAGCATCTACTTAATTAATAACATTTTCTAATTCCAGTGCATAAGTTGTGAAGCCTATCTCAAGTCTTAGGAAACTATGGGCCAAACAACAGCACAATAAGTCACCAAGCATAGTGCACTATTACACCCAGCTGATCTCATGCTACAAGCACCATGCAAGAAAGCAGCATGACCTGTTTTTGATACAACTTTCAATACTTAGGAGCAAATTTCTCCCACGAAAAAACCTCTCCCAGGAAACAACCTCCCTCAGGAACCAACCTCTCCCAGGGACAAACTTCTCCCATGAAGGAACCTCCACAGGAACACATCTCTCCCAGGAACAAACCTCTTCCAGAAACACACCTCTCTCAGAAACACACATCTCCCAGAAAGACAGCTGTCCCAGAAAGACAGCTGTCCCAGGAACAAACCTCTCCCAGGAACAAACCTCCCCAGGAACAAACCTCTCCCAGGAACAAACCTCCCCAGGAACTAACCTCTTCCAGAAACAAACATTTCCCAGAAACAAACTTCTTCCAGGAACACACCTGTCCCAGAAACAAACCTCCCCAGGAACAAATCTCTCCCAGGAACAAACCTCCCCCAGCTTAAAGGAGTATTTCTACTATCACGTTTATTTTAAATTTTGTTACATCACAAAGAAAAGTGTTTTTTGAATAGATACAGATGAATATAAACAAGAGCTTTGGAATCTCCATCATACCCTCAAAACTAAATAGCAGGAGAAATCTTTCTGATCAGTTGCAGTCACTGAATTTTAAGACAGGTATCTAAAGGTTGGTTTGGTTTGTTGATGTTTAACGGCACCGGGACAGTCAGAGTCATATGTGCCAAGAGGGTGTTAAAAAATTAAGATGTAAAGTGTTAGAGCAGAGAGATGAAGGATTGAGAGGGAGAAAAAGGGGAAAATAGAGTGAATTTGGGAGACAAATTTAGATGAAAAGAAAGAGGTGTAGAAGGTTAGGTGTAGAAGGGGAGGAGGGGAGGAGATTATATGTGGTGGAAGAGGTTGTTGTTGCGGAGGAAGTTGATAATGTTGGAGGAAGGATTGTTTTGAATAGATTCAAGATTGAGGTGGGTGAGGAGAGAAGAGATCTGGAGTTCAGGTATAGGGGACAGGTTAAGAGGATATGCTTGATGGAGAGTACAGTGTTGCAGGTGGGGCAGGGGAGCCTGAAATGAGATGAAAGTGGGTGAGTGAGGAGTGACCGAGGCGAATGCGATATTTAAAGACTTACATTTTGGATTGACAGTTTTCGAGCTGCCTTCATACATCAAATTTTTGCATACATGGAAACTTCTTTACACTTTGATTAATCAATGAGACTACAGCTGCTGTAGACATAATTCACTGACTATTCTGTTGAGACTTGAAAGGCTCTTTCTGGTGATAAAAAAAATCCTCCCATCAGGCTGTCCATATACTTAAGGAAACTGATATCCTATCTACTTTGGAAAATTGGTTTCCTTTAA
The DNA here is from genome assembly GCA_020152595.1 of Chiridota heheva. Lineage (NCBI taxonomy): Eukaryota > Metazoa > Echinodermata > Holothuroidea > Apodida > Chiridotidae > Chiridota > Chiridota heheva. The sequence continues at coordinate 376,494 of JAIGNY010000988.1, read as the reverse complement.
ATCAAACTTTCATTTGGAGAAAAATAGTACAAAAGGATATTCATAGACCTTTTTAAATCTGAATCGGTGATTTTCTGAAAACTAATTCAAATAATGTCACATGGCCGAAATTCAGGTTTCCACACTGGACTAATCGTATACTGTGGGATTTTATTGTCCAATCAATTACTGAGGGAATCTTTGCCATCTGCACAATTCACTCACAGTTCCAAGTGTATTGAAATAGTTTTTTTTAATGTATGTATCTTACGTGTGTTACATATGAAGGTAATACATGCACGCGTGCATTGTTGGTAACAACTTTATCCTACAAAACTAGCAATTGATTGGTTCACTTACAAAAGGCAAAATCGCTCAGCAGTTGATTGGGCGAAGTACTGAAGTAATCACATTTGGCTAAAATCGGTTTGAAAAGGTCAATAGAGGAAATCTCTTTACTCCTCTAAGCCGACGATTCTTAATAGGCGGCCCGCGGGCCAAATCTAGCCAGACAATCCAATCTGGCCGACGAACAATAGTCATTATATAATGCAATACAGTACATTGCATGTAATATCAATCCGAATGAGATCGGTAAAAATCGCAAAATACTTGTTTATTTTGGTTTTTCCTAGGCAGATTAGCTCTCTAAAACATTGTGGCTTATCAAATAAATTGTTATCTTTAGTTCCACTATAAATTGGGCTCGCGGCTTGTCAGAGGGTGGTTAAGAGAACCGCTGACATCTGACGCACATCCTTCTTATCGTGCACGCTCTCAACTGGTTTGTATTCAGGGATTGTTTTGACAGCTTTTGTTTGTCACATGATGCTGGTTTTACCACCCGATTGGCCCACGGCCTGGAGCTGTTTGAAAATGATGGCCTTTGAAAAATTTAATTAAGAACCCTTGCTCTAAATAATTCAAGCAGATGAGGACAATTTTTTATTCAACCTACTTTAAGCAGATTCTCAGAGCCGTTCACAGGGGTAAGGTTATTATAACTCTATCGCCAGAAAATAAGAATAAATATTCTTAGTTTCTCCTTTTCTTTCAAAAGGTGGATGTCATAAAAAGATATCAATCCTCAGTTCTCCTAATACAGCTTTCATTATTGATTTTATACAAAGAAAGACAAATTGCATCAGAAATGCCTATCGTGAAGTATGATAATGTTACTACAACTCCAGACATGACATCCTTCTTGTACCCTTTTCAATCTTCACTGTTTTGCTTTTCACTAAGCTTGGATAAATGATAACATAGCACACTTCAGATCCACAGCTATAGATTCAGTGAGTTCAGGGGGTAACCAATAAGCTAAAAACAAGTTGTGAAAATGCTAAAGGCTTATTCAAATATGAATAGAGTTGATCAAACCAGGAAAACTGCCAACTTTTTACAACACTCCAGAATTTCTCAATTTCTTTTTAAATTTTGCTAAAAGGTCTACACAAATGGTAAGACAGTAAACCTGGAAAGACTTGGCCAATCTTGACTGTTTTGCTTTTCACAAAACCTGGATAAACTGACATTACATTGGTAAATTCCACAAAACACTTTCAATCCCCAAAGACTCCAGACATGAACTTCTCCTGCTACCTCTGGTACACCTTGACAAAACGCCCAATTCTTCCCTCCGGTAAATGTGTGTGAAAAAATGCCGCCATCTGAAAGTAAGAGAGTCAGGTGGAAAAAATGTTGTATTAAAATGAAGTAAAATAGGCGTAACATGAGAAAATGGATCAAAAATGAATACTATCAGAAAATTAAACAAATTACTAAATATGATTCAAGGAATCTTTGTCAACTTTTTTTTAGCTTTAGCTGATAATCACCAGCACTGAACCTATAATTTGGTTGATTCTTCCTTTGAGAAATTGTGAATCTGTGACATCACTGCTTGTGGTTGTAGATTTCTCATCCCAGTTATTTTATTACAAATTTGTTTATGCTTTAGTGTTGAATATCTTATTGGTGTGTGTTTAAAATAATTGTATCTCCACTGAAAAAGGATTAGTTTTTAGTGGGCAAGCAAGTTTATCTTAGAAAAAGAGGATTGTATAGAAACTGAAGAAACTACTTCAATATCTTATTCCGTTAAGGAGATAATCAAATTTAAAGATCTCACTGATCCATGTGGAAATAACTTAATCCTTAATCCTCACTTTCTTAACAATTGTTAATGCATTAAAAAAAAAAATCATTACATTTTGTTGCTACTTAAATTATATTTACTCAAACTTTCTTGAGGTGGAATGTTTTAATTACCATGAGACTAGATTCAATATTACTACTTTCCAGACATATCGAATGGTTTTTATGCCTCAAAACCGCAGGACAAAATATAATATAAATGTAATAAATTACATAAAGACTTTGAGGAATCTGATGTGACGCCACAACTAGTCTGATTTCAGTCGTTTTTACACAAATGACAAAACTTAAAACTTAAAAATCTCCTAAACTGAAGAAGATTTTTGAATGTTTTCATCACCGTGTTTCCTTTGATGTCCTGTTGATGAACTTAGCTGACCACTGACCTAATCTTTTGAGCAAAATAATTCCTTCCAACCCCCCAATTAAACTTTTATAAAAAATATATAAATAAAAATAAAAAAATAAAAAAGTTGTATATTTACCTCTGTATAATTACCGCCTTGCAAGAAAGAGGATATGTTCTGTAAAACCAAAGAAAGACAAGTACTCATAACAAGTATCACAGAGGTTTACTGTTCACTACACAATAACTACTGTATGCTGAACCTGGGGCAAGGTTTGTTAATGCTAAACGGCACCACGACAGTCCGAGTCAAATGTGCCAAGAGGGTGTTAATAAATAATGGTGTAAGAGTTAGGATAGTGAGGAGATGGAAAGTTTTGGTGAAAAGAAAGGGGCATGTAAGGTTAGGTGTAGAAAGGGAGGGGGGGAGTTAAATGTGGTGGAAGAGGTTGTTGTTGCTGAGGAAGTTGATGATGTTTGAGGAGGAATTGTTTTCGAAAAGGCCTGAGATTGAGGAGAGTGAGGAGAGAAGAGATCTGGAGTTCTGGTATAAGGGACAGGTTACGAAGATATGCTTTGAGAGATCGGTGTTACAAGTGGGGCAGAGAGGGGTAGGGGAGCCTTTTAAGAGATGGAGTGAGTGAGAGAGGAGTGGCTGAGGTGGATGACAACGATGTCATCCCTGCGGTTGCGACTGTGCAGAGGGGTGTTGGTCCTGACTTTGGGTTTGATGGTGAGTTTGTTACTGGTTTCGTGATTTCAGGAGTTTTGCCAGGTGTTTTTGATGTAGTTGGAGATGGAGAGACGGAGGTCTGAGTGTGGAATAGGAAAAGGAGAGACGATGTTTGACAGAGCTTTGTTGGCGGCTCTCTCCATGCCATTAATGCCGACATGGCTGGGAATCCCGAAAAAGAAAATATTCTTTCCTAAGGAGGAGAGAGTGTGAAGTTTGTTGAGGATTTGTAAAATAAGAGGGATGGGCCAGAGCACGATGAGGATGTCAATGAGGGCAAGAGGTAAATTTTTCCTTAAATGTACTGATTTTCATAAAATTCTACAAAAAAGTAAGGGGGGGGGGGAAATGTCCCCCTGTTCTCCCGTGAATTACGGCCCGTTCCCCCGTGAATTACGGCCCTGCATATGAAGATTCTAAAACTTCTCATTCACTTACATCTTGCAAAACATCGAAGAAAAGAAGGAATTTCGGATAATCTTTCCCCTTAAAATTCTTCTGCAACCATTCCTGAGGATCCCTGTAAAAGATGTCAGCTTCATCGAGGTAGTTCGGTCTTTGGTTGAAATTTGGTAGACATGTGAGGAACATTACTGAGGCATTGATGTGTAGATGGCTGTAACATGTAAAAGGACACAGTCACATAATAATTGAATAGAGCGATCGACACTTAACATATGTAATGTACTTTCATCTGTACATGTAGTTGATTCCAACGGCAACCCACATTCGATAAGGTATAACTCAAATTTTTTGAATATTAGTATTCTGAAATTGTTAAACTTTTCTTCCTTCCAACTTAACCATATATATATCCTTCAATCCATCCAGTAAGAAACTAAACTTGATTCCTTCACGAAGACATAAAGTCTGACATACTGTAATCCTTATTTCATATGATAGAATTGTTTTGTTCAACTTTCATACCTATGAAGCAATTTTTTAATTATTGAAAACTTTAATGCTACAGGAGCTGCCATTTTGATTTTAGAAAATACAGAAAATGATATCATTAACCCAACAGGAGGATGCTGCAATGTTTTGTATTCCTTTATAATCTATCTCAGGTTTTCTAACTGATGAAAACTGATTTTGCTTTTTTTTAAACATGCTGTTAAAAGTTTGTGTCACATTATTTTGGAATAAGTGTTAACACATTTTATAAAGAAATACATTATAATTCTTGCCCCTGTTGGGGTAAAAGTTTTGTCATGTAAAAGATTTTAATACAGAATTGAACAAAATGACAGCCTCCATAAGTCAACTTCAAACATGAATAACTTGAGATGGGAATAAGATTTTGACTTCCTGTTTTTGGTAGTAAGTTTAGAATTTAACCCTCTATCATATGAAATTAGGATTGGGTCAGAATTTATGTCTCCTTTAAACACAAGTCGAAAAGGAGGAAGTATTAACAGTTTCTTGTCCTTTAAAAATGGTGTCTTCTCCTATTTTCCGTATTCCCCCCTAGCTCGTTTAGCCCCAGAGATGTCATGCTACACTATTACCTTCATGCCATCCATCTTCATAATCTTAATGTCATGACTTCCCTACTATTTCTTCTTTCTATCATCTTACTATATAAACAGCTCTCTGCCACTTTTCTCAGCATTCTGCAACTTTTGTAGTCAATCCTACTCCTACCACCATTCAATCCTACCCTCACTCCCATCATCCTTTTATTCATTCACAAACATGTGCCTCACTGTGTCATCACTAAGTCTATCTTTCTTCCCTTACACAATTGTATCACCCCTTACTTTATTCTGACAAACCCCTTAAGTAACTGTTTCATCCCTCCTGTCATCATCCTTATATCCATTCTCATTGTTATCCATCCTTTAAATCCCTCAAGTCATCTCTCCCTATTCCATTATTTCTTCCTGTCTTGATCTCTTCTCATGATGAAATAACCATCTTTAAGAGGAATGGTCCATCAATCATCATTCATTGGCTTTGCACAAAGTTCTCCAGGCACATTTACATTTACGCTCAGCCAAGGACTAAACTGATTCGTCTCACTGCAAAGCAGGTATGTGGCTTCAGCCCAAAATAAATGACCTATTGTGTACAGTGTAACAGTAGCTGGTTGCTAGCAAGTCATGAGATGTACCTCCGCTTTCCATTTAGTATGCACTGCAACCTCCGATTTTGGCCAAAATCGACGGTTGCACATCACACGCCTCGCCAGAGCAAGGGCAACCTAATATGATATCATTATTTGCTTGGCCTGGCACAGCTATGATCTAATTACATTGCCAACACACGAGAGTGTAATATGAAGCCTCTATCTGATGCACGTTGGGCATATTATTAATGCCCCTATGATAGCATACTAAAAGGAAAGAGCTTGCACACTTAATGTGAACTGTGAATAGATTGTGAAGAGGCTCTTAATTGGAAGGTAATGATTATCTCTGTGTTGTATATGGTGTAAGAATAGCTGTTTCCTAGTAAGTGAATTGTGAAGTCTCTCAGGTTGAAAGGTGTGGATTACCCCTGATTTTGAGAAAATCGAGGGTGTCGGGTTGGAGGGGTCTAAGGAACAAAAATTCTTAATGTATTTCTTACTTTCATTCTGTGACCGCTCCCTTTCACTTTCATTTCTCCTTTTACTCAAACCAGCCATCCAAACCTTACATCATTGTAATATACCCCCCCCCCCACCCCACCCCACCCTTCTCCCGTATATAACTCAATTTGTAGAGCACCAACCAGCCGAAAGGTTGTGGGTTCAACATTAAGTCATACCAAAGACTGGAACCTGAGAAAGAGAAGCTACTGCCCTATCACTTGCTGTTCAGCATAAGGGATTGGAGTAGGGTAATAGTACAGGCTTGCACAGTTTTTTGGCTGCTGCCTTAAGGCCGTGACACACCGAATGCAACTCGACGCAATTTTGCCAGAGCAACGCGATGCCATAAAACGCGTTATATACATTATGCATCAGTACATACACATCGAACATGACACGATTTTATTTAGCCACGCTACAAAAATACAAATTGCTCAGCTAGCAATTTCATTCGCGACACGAAAAAAATTGCGCTGGATCAAACAATTACAGGCCGTACAAAATACTACTGGTTTAACAAAGTTTGAGAGCGACACAAGAAATAATGGAGGAAGAACACTAAATCATTTGTATTTTCAATCATTCAGAGCTGTTTCATAGAAGAAAAAATAAAATAATTCCAGAAATGAGTCATGAGGGAAAGGGTAAAGGTAAATTTTTTACCTTCTTTGCAAGCTAAAAATCAACTATGCTCAACGTGATACATTTTGTGTTAACCAGCCGTACCAATATGGATTAAACGTAGGCGTCTTGGGCCTCCTTGAGTTATTAACAACACAGGACACACTACCTCCTAGAGATAAACTGCTGAATCAACATCCATTAGCAATCCAACCACACATGACACATTACCTCCTTGAGATAAACTGCTGAATCAACATCCATTAACAATCCAACCACACATGACACATTACCTCCTTGAGATAAACTGCTGAATCAACATCCATTAACAATCCAACAAGACAGGACACATTACCTCCTAGAGATAAACTGCTGAATCAATATCCATTAGCAATCCAACAACACAGGACACATTACCTCCTTGAGATAAACTGCTGAATCAACATCCATTAACAATCCAACAACAAAGGACACACTACCTCCTAGAGATAAACTGCTGAATCAATATCCATTAACAATCCCACAACACAGGACACACTACCTCCTAGAGATAAACTGCTGAATCAACATCCATTAACAATCCAACAACACAGGACACACTACCTCCTACAGATAAACTGCTGAATCAACATCCATCAACAATCCAACAACAAAGGACACACTACCTCCTAGAGATAAACTGCTGAATCAACATCCATTAACAATCCAACAACACAGGACACACTACCTCCTACAGATAAACTGCTGAATCAACATCCATCAACAATCCAACAACAAAGGACACACTACCTCCTACAGATAAACTGCTGAATCAACATCCATTAACAATCCAACAAGACAGGACACATTACCTCCTAGAGATAAACTGCTGAATCAATATCCATTAGCAATCCAACAACACAGGACACATTACCTCCTTGAGATAAACTGCTGAATCAACATCCATTAACAATCCAACAACAAAGGACACACTACCTCCTAGAGATAAACTGCTGAATCAACATCCATTAACAATCCAACAACACAGGACACACTACCCCCTAGAGATAAACTGCTGAATCAACATCCATTAACAATCCAACCACACAGGACACATTACCTCCTAGAGATAAACTGCTGAATCAACATCCATTAGCAATCCAACAACAAAGAACACATTACCTCCTAGAGATAAACTGCTGAATCAATATCCATTAACAATCCAACCACACAGGACACATTACCTCCTAGAGATAAACTGCTGAATCAACATCCATTAACAATCCAACCACACAGGACACATTACCTCCTAGAGATAAACTGCTGAATCAATATCCATTAGCAATCCAACCACACAGGACACATTACCTCCCAGAGATAAACTGCTGAATCAATATCCATTAGCAATCCAACCACACAGGACACACTACCTCCTAGAGATAAACTGCTGAATCAACATCCATTAACAATCCAACCACACAGGACACATTACCTCCTAGAGATAAACTGCTGAATCAACATCCATTAACAATCCAACCACACAGGACACATTACCTCCTAGAGATAAACTGCTGAATCAACATCCATTAACAATCCAACCACACAGGACACATTACCTCCTAGAGATAAACTGCTGAATCAACATCCATTAACAATCCAACCACACAGGACACATTACCTCCTAGAGATAAACTGCTGAATCAACATCCATTAACAATCCAACCACACAGGACACATTACCTCCTAGAGATAAACTGCTGAATCAACATCCATTAACAATCCAACCACACAGGACACATTACCTCCTAGAGATAAACTGCTGAATCAATATCCATTAGCAATCCAACCACACAGGACACATTACCTCCCAGAGATAAACTGCTGAATCAATATCCATTAGCAATCCAACCACACAGGACACATTACCTCCTAGAGATAAACTGCTGAATCAATATCCATTAGCAATCCAACCACACAGGACACATTACCTCCTAGAGATAAACTGCTGAATCAATATCCATTAGCAATCCAACCACACAGGACACATTACCTCCTAGAGATAAACTGCTGAATCAACATCCATTAACAATCCAACCACACAGGACACACTACCTCCTGAAGATAAACTGCTGAATCAACATCCATTAACAATCCAACAACACAGGACACACTACCTCCTAGAGATAAACTGCTGAATCAATATCCATTAACAATCCAACCACACAGGACACATTACCTCCCAGAGATAAACTGCTGAATCAATATCCATTAGCAATCCAACCACACAGGACACATTACCTCCTAGAGATAAACTGCTGAATCAACATCCATTAACAATCCAACCACACAGGACACATTACCTCCCAGAGATAAACTGCTGAATCAACATCCATTAACAATCCAACCACACAGGACACATTACCTCCTAGAGATAAACTGCTGAATCAACATCCATTAACAATCCAACCACACAGGACACATTACCTCCTAGAGATAAACTGCTGAATCAACATCCATTAACAATCCAACAACACAGGACACACTACCTCCCAGAGATAAACTGCTGAATCAACATCCATTAACAATCCAACCACACAGGACACATTACCTCCTAGAGATAAACTGCTGAATCAATATCCATTAGCAATCCAACAACACAGGACACATTACCTCCCAGAGATAAACTGCTGAATCAATATCCATTAGCAATCCAACCACACAGGACACATTACCTCCTAGAGATAAACTGCTGAATCAACATCCATTAACAATCCAACCACACAGGACACACTACCTCCTAGAGATAAACTGCTGAATCAATATCCATTAACAATCCAACCACACAGGACACATTACCTCCCAGAGATAAACTGCTGAATCAACATCCATTAACAATCCAACCACACAGGACACACTACCTCCTAGAGATAAACTGCTGAGTCAACATCCATTAGCAATCCAACAACACAGGACACACTACCTCCTAGAGATAAACTGCTGAATCAACATCCATTAACAATCCAACCACACAGGACACACTACCTCCTAGAGATAAACTGCTGAATCAATATCCATTAGCAATCCAACAACAAAGAACACACTACCTCCCAGAGATAAACTGCTGAATCAACATCCATCAACAATCCTGGCATATTTCAATGGCAGCTGTACCACAACAGTCCATATTTTACTACTAGTTCTTTACGAGTAGCAATCCAGTCTGTAGAAAAGTAAAATTCATAAAGACATAAAAGAAAACTTGCATGAAAAGTGAGGACAAAACCAAAGTCTGATTGGATGTTCTTTCTCACTTCAGAACTTCATCCACTTGTTTAGCTGCCACAAGAAAGTATGATCCAAGAACTCGCATATCATTTAAAATTTTCTTTTGACATCTTTTGAGGTAAGGTTCTCTTGTAATTTAAAGTCGTTTCACAGTTAAGGAACATTTTGATGTCCTTTTTAATTGAGAGGCAAAAAGCTGTTATTGTAAATTCAGCCTAGTCAACCCCCCCCCCCCCCCCATCTCCCCCCTTCCTCTCCACATAGCACAGTCACTGATCAATTTCTACAAGGTAAAACACTTTCTTGCAGGTGGAAAGCATTCTTGTGGCAAGAAAATGGTGAAACAGCACTGCTAATAGGAAAGATGATAGACCAATGACATTACACAAAGAGTTGAGACGATTTGATTCAGGGAAGGATGGACAGATTATTACTAAGAGATCTGGTAGAAAATAATATCAGATGGCAATTTTCTTCGGAATTTAAATTGCTAAAAGAAATATATTTAGCAGTTCAAGACTGATGTACATATTCAAGGAAAAATTTTCATTTCTAAAAAGTGTTGAGCAAAGAATTTCATTTTTAAAATGTGTTGAGCAAAGAATTTCATTTTTAAAATGTGTTGAGCAAAGAATTTCATTTTTAAAATGTGTTGAGCAAAGAATTTTATTGTTAAAATGTGTTGAGCAAAGAATTTCATTTTTGAAATGTGTTAAGCAAAAAATGTCATTTCTAAAATGTGTTGATCAACCAGTATAAACTTGGTAACCTGTAATAGACAGAAGCTGGTTTGCATGTATTTAAATGAAATAGGACTTGAAACATTATATTTTATCCTTTTTGTGCATCATGTTTTGGTGCAATGTGTACAATGAATGTAGTATTTCTAAAAGAAAAATACAGAGTTATATTTGAGAGTTTTTTTTCACTCCTTGTTTAAACTATTTCATACTAAAATGTTGAAACTATTTTAAGACCACTAGACCAAAATATATTACTAACATTGTTTTACAGGTCTCATTCAAGAAGTGTCTTTTCTGACAAGGAAAATTCTAAATAGGTCTTTGATAAATTATGTAAGTATTTGTAAGAATTAGTTAAGATTGAAACATTTGTATTAAAAGTATTCAGTCACCTCCACAAAGTGTGTATTGAGTATCTTGATATTTAGAATGCTCTCACGTTTTGGCCGCCAGCTCTTTTAGTATGTTTTGTAAATATGTAAACATTTTGAACCCAGCAGCAATCTAGAGTAGCCCATAAAAGATGATTATTTATTCATGTTTAAAAGACTGCATGTGAATTGTTAAAGAAATCAAAGATTTCATCCAAGTAAAGAGACAAAAAGGTTTAAAACTTTCCATGCAGCTGTAAAACTTTTAGAATGTATAATAGATACAGCAGACTACTACCATTGAAATGCATCAGAGTTGCTCAAATTTTAGAATTTACTCATGTGTTATATAGCGTAGGCTGCAAATCACATTTAAAAAAAGAAGGTGAAGTATACTTTAGCCCATCCCATCCCTTCTAGAGATCATTCTGACATCTGTTCTGTTTTGTTTAATCCCGATCGAGTCATACCAAGGTTTGCAAAAAAGGAACCTGCTGTGCTCTCGCTCGGTGTTCAGCATAGGGATCAGAGCAGGGTGATAGTACAGGCTTTTGCTATGTTTTTCGTCTTCCACCTCAAAAAGTTTCTATTGTAAAGCGTTTGGTGTGGTAAGACTACACCAGTCTTTCATCCAGATCTATACATCATTCTGACACCCATCCCTCACCTTATGCATTCATCTCACATCATTTTACAGTTTGCACTCAAAAATGGAAAAATCAATTACAAATAGTAGACGATGGAATAAGTGTAATACCTGTACAATGGCGTTGAATGACATGGCATCAAAACAAGGGCAGATTCATCTTTATGAATCTCTTCCTAAGGTAGTGGATTGCATCTATCGTTCCTCTCTGGTGCCACAAACTGAAATATCCAGCCAGGCCAGCATTTATGAGAAGTAGAAAGGCAAAACTTATACCTTTGACTTTTGTTGACTGTTGCGAGAGGTACAAACCTGAAAAATGACACGGATATACTATCACACCACTGTCAAAAGAAGTAGCACATTTTTTTCTCCAAACTAAAACCAATTCTTTAAATACTCAGTGGAGCCGGTTCTGCACTCAAAATACCAAAACAAAGGAAACACTACCAAATTAAACTCTGGCTTCTTAAAATAAAATTCCTGTGGCACAAAAATGAGCCAGCAGAGCCGCTCCAAGGTGTATGTATGAGATTATGAAAAATTCCCATCGCAAGCATGGAGCCAGCAGAGCTGCTCCGGGTTGTATATATATGAGATTATGAAAAATTCCCATCACAAGCGTAAGATTATGAAGGGGCCTTTGGAAAATATTCCCCCAACATTATTTCATTCCAAAAGTCAGCGGAGCAATGACAGAGAATGTCTGCCGCAGAGCCGAACCAGGGGGTATTTAGGGGACTTCATTCCAAAAGTCCGCGGAGCCGCTACGAGGAGTACTTAGCACTAGCGGGGTATTCTGCAAATACTCCAAAGGGGGTAAAAAAAGACAATCAGGATCCAGGTGCAATAACCTTCATCTATATGCTTGTACAAACGTAAAATTGATCAAAGGTTGTAGTTGCACGACAAAACTTACCACAAAAAAGCATGCACAACGGCAAAATGGGTAGTAAGAACCTGAATTCCTTGTGGTCCAAACAACTGAAAGAGTAAGAAAATAAATATGATATGTGCAGTGAACAGACCATCACCCAACCTTTGACAATTGCATTTGCTTTGTGGTCGCCAACTAAAAAATAAATAAATGGCGACCATGTTTGCTCCTTTCCAAAAATTATAGTGCTAAAATGGTTAAGTTATTCGGCAGTACAATATCCTGTTTTAAATTATAATTTTTAATGAAAAGCCTCCTTCCTCCAACGGTTTTCCTGCATGAATAATTTAACTTCATACTTTAATGACAAATCTTTTTATGGTTTGGTTTGTTGATGTTTAACGGCACTGCGACAGTCAGAGTCAAATGTGCCAAAAGGGTATTAATAAATTATGGTGTAAGATTTAGGATAGTGAGAAAAGGAAGTACGGGAGAAAAAAAAAAAAGAGAAAAACAAAAAACAAAGGCGGTAAGTAAGGTTAGGTGTAGAAAGGGGAAGGGGGAATTTAAGTCTTAATTTCAAAACCCCCCAAAACAATTATCGAAAGTATAGACTGATCAATAAAGTAAAAAATATGATCATTTTCCATCAGTAAAATTCAGAATTAGAATCGGCAGTAATTTTGGGGAGTGAAGAATAACGGCATATCATGTTACTGACATATTTTTAGTAAAAGATTTTTTTTTTATTTTGGTCGTCAAGTGAGACTTAAAGTGTTATTTCTCTGGCAAAAAAGATCATCATTTTGCAAATTTTTGGTCGCCAAAATTTAAGTCTTTATGGCCACCATAGAGACAGAAATTGCTGAAAGTTGCCATTACCAATGGATTATGGGTTACACAAAGGCCTGTTTTGTAATCTTTTAATTTAAGAAGTGCACTGTGAAAATGTGGGATACATTAAATGATAACCAGCTTGCGACAAGAATTGTTTGAAATATTACTTACTTTCTGCCCCAGGACACTAATACCTAAGCAGAATAACAAAGTCAAAAGCAGGTAGTGGGTAGGATTTGAGCCAAGTTCCCACACATGGTTTGTTAATGTTTAACGGCACCACAACAGTCAAGAGTCAAATGTGCCAGGAGGGTGTTGATAAATTATGGTTAAGAGTTAGGATAGTGAGGAGATGGAAGGTTTGTAAGGGAGAAAAGGAAAAGGGAGAACAAATTAGGTGAAAAGAAAGGGGTGTAAGGTTAGGTGTAGAAAGGGAGAAGGGGAGGAGATTATATGAGGAAGAGGTTGTTGTTGTGGAGGAAGTTAATGTTTGAGGAAGAATTGTTTTCGAATAGGTTCGAGATTGAGGAGAGTGAGGAGAAGAGATCTAAAGTTCTGTATAGGGGACATATTTCCTATATGAGTTGCCGATGTTGCAAGATGGGGAAAGGGGTGTAAGGTTAGGTGTAGAAAGGGAGGAGGGGAGGAGATTATATGAGGAAGAGGTTGTTGTTGTGGAGGAAGTTAATGATGTTTGAGGAAGAATTGTTTTCGAATAGGTTCGAGATTGAGGAGAGTGAGGAGAAGAGATCTAAAGTTCTGTATAGGGGACATATTTCCTATATGAGTTGCCGATGTTGCAAGATGGGGCAAATTAGTCCATGATTTATTGGATCTGTACACATAAAGTCGAAAAATACTTTGATAAGATTTGCTTAACCTTGAATATACAGGACAAGACAGAAAAACCTTAAGGTATTTTAGATTATAACTTTAGAAGGAATTTATTTTTTTGAGAATGTGAAGAGCCATCAGCAAAAAAAAAAAAAAATTAAGTTTCAAGCTGATAATGTAGTGATTTTTTACCCACATCACAAATCTGATGAAAATTTCTATTTCTAAATTTTGAAAATTCAACATAAGTAAAATTCTTTGTATGATGCAAATCTTGTGAAACCATTGAGACAGAGAGACTGTCGAATTTTTCTTCGGTTAATTTTAAAAGTAAGGAATTCTCAAGTGTCTAGACCGTCAGAAATAATAGTTGTTTTAGCTAGCGCCATAAGCGTCTACAGGCAGACCCGATGCTGTAGATACTCATTATCATTTAAAGGTTTATTTAGGAGAACTTTCACCTCCATGAAAGGCATGAAGCTGATGAACGGGCACTAGCAGATATAGATTTTAAGTTATGACAAATCAAAGCCTGTACAAATTTGAACTTGTATGAGCAGGAATACAGCTCAAATTCTTTAAAGAAGACATAAAGTCTGACATAATCCTAATTTTATATGATAGAATTAAAAAATAACAAATTTTACTGACCAAGTTTTATACCCCTTAAGCAATCTAACACAATTTTTATAATTATTAAAAAACTTTAATTCTACTACTAAATAGTAACTATGGGAGCTGCCATTTTTATTTCAAAACATGCAGATTATGATGTCATCAGCTCAGCAGGATGTTGGAATGCTTTGTATTTCTTATAATCTACCTCAAGATTTATAGGTTATGAAAAAAATTCTTATGTAAGGGTCAAGGAATTGTTTGTGTACACATGGAATTAACAAAACATTCTGTTAAAACTTTGTGTCACATTATTTTGGAATAAAAACTTTAATCACATTTATAAAGCAATACATTAAATTCCTTATGTCCCTATTGGGGAAATTATGTCATCATGCACAATATTTTAACACAGAATTAGAAAAAAATGGCACCTCCATGTGTCAACTTCAAACATGAATAACTTGAGGTAGGAATAAGATTTTGACTTTCTATTGTTGGTAGTTGGTTAAGATTTGTATCCTTTATCATGTGAAATGATAATTGTATCAGACTTTATGTCCCCTTTAATGTGAATCAAATTCTTTATAGTTCTTTCCCAAATTTAAAAAGTTATCAAATTGAGTTCTACTGTTAAATCTGCATCAAGGTTGTAATGATATTCAATTTCCTGCTCACTGCAGCCAACTTCCTCGATACCATAAGGATCATGCTTGGACTCTTTTTTGTACCTTGTTTGTCAGCACCATGCAGGAGATTATTCCACAAAAATTTATTTTTGTATGGATATTCTGATGACCATGCATTAATGGATTCTTTTGTCTGTTATTACTCAACAATGGGCTTGCAATTGCAGTTTATTTCTTAATTTATGACTTTTGGGATTGCTAGTTGTTAACATATTTGCATATATTTAGGCTTTATTAATATCAATTTTATTATTATTTATCTTTAGTTAAGTATAATTTGTAAATATTGAAATGTTTGATTTTGATAAAATTGTACACATCATCTATTTTTACACAATTGTATATTTCCCCCCTATATTTTATAGAATTTTATGTAAAGCTTATTCGTTACGTTAATATTTAACGTCTGTCAAGACTTGTCGTTTTCCTTCAAAATTTGTTTCAGCAAATCATAACCACAAACTAACTGTAGCAAATAATGAGACCACTCACTTAATTAAAATAACCACTCTACAACACAATATGGACTTCATCTATTGCTAATATGTTACTCAACACCAACTTCCACAACAACTCAGAACCAATTAGAAAACTAGTACAATGGAACCATTGATAAGGGAATTTGATCCTAATCATTTGTGGCTTTCAGAATAAAGAAAATAAAAAGCAAAAGTCAGGACCTGACCTGCTTATTCATCAGGTCGGGTCTGACTGTTTAAAACTTTTAGGCGCACAACAACTAATGTAATGCGCTATACAAAATAATAAGTTAACATGAGTCACGCAGCAATTTGTTCGGGTTTGCATCGCAGTTTGCGACGCAAATATTGTGCATAACTTTGTTTAGCTATTCATTTCCCTACCTTGCTTAGCAAAACTGCAATACAATAAATTCCCTAACTGATTGAAGTTTTCAGCCTTTAAATTAAAAAAAAAAGAATAAATCAGAATCACAAATGTGCAGTAATGAATGGGGATATTTTGCACTTTTATTTCGCCAAAATGTGAGTAACTTGTAAAATGCACCACGAATCTGCAGCAGTAAACAGTGAAACTAACAATAGGCCATAACGAAAGGCTTTAAATCCCACTCAATCAAAACCTGTTTTACAAGCTGTTAAATTGACCAAAAGTCCCAAGGTCAAAATACTTAAATTGTTACAATTAGTACAATTACATGTAAATATTCCCTGATGAGTCAAAAAAAATTTGCATGAAGAAAAAAAATATTGCAAAATAAACAAACAGAAAAAGGTTTCAAATTCTGCATGCCTCGCAAAAGATGGTGGCCATTTTGAGAAGACTGATATAGCATAGCATACAGTAGCAAGGTTTAACGTCCCGAAAGCATCCAGTGCTGAACATTATATCAAGACCGCCACGGCTTTTGATAACTAGTTGTGAACTCACTGGTTGCAGACCCACCGGGAATCGAACCCGGAACGTGCAGGTGAGAGGACAAAGCACTAACCACTACACCACCGAGGTCTGTTATTTGATCAGAACTTCCAGGGTGGTGGCGTAGTTTTGAAATGTTTTACAGCGAGGTATCATAGTATGTAAGATTTTCACAATGAAAGCCTCGGCTAGCAAGTACAGTAAAAAAGTTATGCGATATTGAGTTTAAATGACATTAAAAGAAAGTTATCTGTTCTTTCTAAACTGAACTTCCATGCACATTTTCAATAAAAATGATGATTTTTACTGTAGAAGTAAACTTTTTATGAATTGAAAAGCAAAATTCCAGCGTCTATCTGGGCAATGGAGTCAATAATTTTGCCATACTGATTGCTTGATTTTCTTTAAACTTAATAGCTGGAAAACTGCAAGATGTGCATTGAAAAAGTACCAAAGCGTATTAAAACAAAGAGTAATACAAAATCAATAAGGCCTAAATATGCA
This sequence comes from Chiridota heheva, assembly GCA_020152595.1. NCBI lineage: Eukaryota > Metazoa > Echinodermata > Holothuroidea > Apodida > Chiridotidae > Chiridota > Chiridota heheva. The sequence goes on along the minus strand of JAIGNY010000988.1, from coordinate 359,305 downwards.
TCATTATTGCTAATCAATTTTAATGTATTGCTAATCATTTTTATGAAATGAGAAGCAAAACTGCTAATCAAATTTTACAAACAAATTGCTCCCTAATGCGCACTTTTCTAGTTTTCCCCTTCTGAAGTCACAACATATTGCGCAATTTACATTAATTAAGTATCTAAGTCTTAAAATGCTGTAAATTGGTCATTTTTTAACCAAGCTCATATTCTTGCTACTTGTAATATAACACTGGCCCCATAGGAACATACCTGTACACCAAAACACTCCAACCAATAGTTGCAAGGACAGGTGAGAGCTTCCTCCAGTTCCTAATGAACCCCAGGATGACCCATAGAAGCTGCGGACCCAGAATGACTGGAAGGCCTTCGGACAGGTACCAGTACCATGGGTGAGTACCATAAAAACTACTCATGTTGTGAAAGATATTGAATTCCAAGAAATTGTACTGGATGAAAATCCACTGCAGAGCAGAAAGAAAAAATAATAATTTAAAGCAATTATAGTAGTTTACACGGGTACCCGAAATATCCGGGTACCCAACCGATTGTGTTGTTACCCGATTCCGTAAATACAACCCGGGTATGGATTTTCATAATATTACCAATTGTAAATTGTTTCTGTTTCAGAATTGTATCTTAAAAAGAATTAATTTTAACTTACAAGAATTCTAAAGTGTATTAGTGTAATGTTTCTTTTCTATTCCAACGCATTACAATAAAATGATTGCAAAATATTGTCACAGATCGCAGAAAAGATGTTGAATGATCGATGTGGCTACGTATATACACTAGTAGTACTACATGTACAAGTAGCACAAAATTTAAACTCTTTAAACTTCGCTGTAAAAAAAAAATACAAAACCAGTGCGCAACAAGCAGTGTGTGTGTGTAGTATGCTGTTGAAAAAATATATTGCGGTTGTACATTACCAAACTGTTTTGAAAGCGTGTCTGCTATTTGCTGAAAAAAATTGTAACATCTATTATGAACCAATCACAAGCTGTGAACAAATAAAATTGTTACATGTTACTGAGCATGCACGTAATAGAATCGTGAAATCAGTCCGTAATTCCCAGCATAGCGTTAATGAGGTGGAATCGTGTATTTAATATTCCAGAATACCAAGTGACCCGTCTCGTGAAATTTCGAGGAAGTCTGTATATTATCATTTCACTGTATTTTATGAAGACAGGTAAATAAAAGAGACAAGAAACATTTGTATTCTGTTTCTTTATTCACAAAAATAAAGTTACGATTGAAAAACAAGAAATATCACAAGATTTTACAAGGTACACTCTTAGATTTTAACACATATCCTACTTCCGCGAAAAATATCAAAAATGCTTTGTCGGTACGTCGGATGATGCAGGTCGGGTACCCAGTCCAATTTTTGGACCCGGTGCAAACACTAAATCATGGTAGATTTTTTATTGAAAAGAAAGAAGAAAATAATTAAATCCCATGAAACAAAATAACTTTTTCACACAATGAAATTTATAGTACTACTTTTACAAATTTTTGGGATTGCTACAAATTCTGCAGAAGTCAACCTAAAGGAGTAAACTTCAAATGGTTTGTAAAAGACAGGGGTGAGCCTGCTTAACAAAAACAACCACTAAACAGAAAACATGGGCTTGTAAATACTGACTTAAATCATGGTTATGTATAGGCTACAAGGCCAAACCCTACATATGTGGTCACACACTCTTTGTAGTACTGGTTTCTGATTTTAAAAACATCAGTTCTAAAGAAGAAAACCATGGAAATGGCATGAAATCACAGAAGAAAAGAAACAAATCACTGAAATCACTGAAAAGGCTCATCCTTGAAAAGAATGCATGGTCATATTCCTGTGTATATATATATATATATATATACATATTGTGACATGTGGAGCAATATCTCGCTCTTTAAGCATGCTTCACGTGTGTTGCTAACTGGCCATGTTGGCATTTTTCTATTGTTTGTCTCGAAACTCACAAATGTGCTTTTAACACCTCGTTTATATTTGAGGCAGGGATGGACACAATAAGTGTGCATATTTGTCCTATTCTTAAGATAGGTTCCAATGACAGTAGAAGATCAATATTTCTGCGGTATAAAAGGGATGAACACTATTTGGGCGAGGTTTAGTTCAGTGCACTGTCAGTTCAGTTCATAGTTTGGTTCCTGGCAATTTAGTTTAACTTATTTTAAGTGTGTATTTTATTGTGATGAAAACTCAGAATACATGCGGGAACGACATATAAGTTGTGCACTGCTTCTGTTTTCACTCTCCTCATGACGATAATCTAAGTAAAGAATCTTAAGCGGGCGGCAAAATCCCAAACTTGAGGCAAGAATCCAACTCAATGTGAAGAGTGACACCACCCGTAAAAATAATTTTGTCACATTGGTGGCAGTGGTGGGATCTGGAGGTAATTCTTATCTTTTTTGTGAAGGATCAATTAAAATATGTCAGTCAAAGGAGGACTTACTTAATGAGTTAGAATCGTAGAGTGCCAAATTCAAACTTTGATCTAATACCCCCAAAACATTTGTCGGGAGACCCAAAGAAGAAAAGAGAAGCAGTAGACTGAAAGAAGCAATCAAATCTCGGGTTGCAGGTTGACCATGTGAGCTATGGGAGGATGAAGAAACAAGATTCGGATCAACTGATGAGCCCAATCATATGACATTAAGGAGCAACAGGAGACGAAAACTCCAAAACACACCACTGAAATTGTAGAGGTAATCTCTAGAACGAAAGTTGGATATAGCGCAGGAACTCCCATGGAGCATCCGAGTTGTAGCTCCACTGGAGCAACCGCAAAGTGCCTACATGATAGCTCCCACGGAGCACCTATACTGACTATCCATCAGACATCTCTATGGCAAGTGCGTCCACGGCCCCTGATGCTTCCTGACAAATTTGATGGCCTTTGGTCATAAAGGACTATCACTCGTACTTTGAAAGTGTGGCTGAGATTATTGACTGGACGAGTGTGAAAAAACCAAGATAATTGGGTGCGAGCTTACAAGAGCAAGCGGTACAGATCTTAACAGAGTTGAGACCCAGTGACCGAGGTAATTACTCCGCAATAGTCCTAGCGTTGGAGAGAAGGTATGGAGTAAGACACCAAAGTCCTTTATTTCGAGCTGAACTCACGATGCAAACTAGGGAACATGGGGAATCTATAGCAGTTAGCCAATGCCATAAGGATGCTGGTCAACAGAGCGAATCCTACTACCAGTAGTGAAGCTCGAGAAGATATGGCCCTTGAACACTTCAGAACCGCCTTAGGAGACGTTGAGCTACAAAAAAAGCAAAATTATGCAAAACAATATTGCTTAACGTATGACAAACTAGACATTGGAAATGATACAAATCCTCTCATCGCTAATAATACATATTCCAGACTGTCCCACATTCCATCTCAACCTGTTCCAAATGTCATCCACGTGTATACTTGCAATAACACCTGAAAACCAGATACTGTATGTCATTCATTTCACCATTTGCATGACCCACATGCCATCACAACTGGAATCCAGATGACATCCCACCACATGCCATTACGCACTGTCCCACATGTCGACCCACCATGTTTTACATGCCAAACCACCCTGTTCCAAATGTTAACCCACCCTGTTTCACATGCCAACCCACCCTGTTCCACATGCCAACCCACCCTGTTCCACATGCCAAGCCATCCTGTCCCACATGCCAACCCACCCCACCCTGTTATACATGCCAATCCACCCTGTCTAACATGCCAACACATCCTGACCAACATCCCCCCACACCCTGCCCTACATACAATTCAATCCTGTCCCACATGACCTCATCCTAATTCCTTCAGCTACTTTATCATCATGTCATCTTATAACCGACATTCTGCTTATTGTTTATATTTCCCAAACCCTAATTTAACATTCTTTAGAAGTGAGGAAACTTTTACTTGCTACTTTATTCATGGCAAGACAAACATTTTGATTGCTATTCATGTCAGGAATGTCAATATCATTACAAAACTAGAAATGTGAAGTTATTAAGTCATAAACCATATATTTTTGATCTCAGGTCAAACATATTGCAGCAAATGCACACTATACCTGACCATTAAGTGTGAACAATGCTCTTCACATATACTGTATGATCATTTGTGTAAGCAAAATTACCATATCCACTTTAATTCAAGAGATACCACATATACAAATATTTTCATTGCTATGCAAATAGGCTAATTATTATGCACACAATCCTTCAATCATGCTCAAGTGAACAGTACCAATGCCCTCTTCCACTGAACTATATAGCAAGTTATTATCTCTTCAAATATTTTCTACGCAAGTCTATTTTTATGCAAATAACCTACTAAATATGCACACTACACCTCAAAATTGAGTTTAGACAATGTTCTTTACATATATGATCATTTGTGTAAAACAAAATCCCCACTCACACTTTAACTTAAAAGATATCATAGACAGAAATATTTTCATGTTATGCAAATAAGATAATTAGTATGTACACACAACCCTAAATCATGCTCATTTGAACAGAACCCATGTCCTCTACCCCTGTGCCAAGTTACATAAATGTACATCATTCATAACTTAAGTTATGCGCTCATGAATGTTAAACATTTTGCATGAAAGTCTATTGTTATGCAAATAACCTAATCAATATGCACACTTAACCTCAACATTAAGTGTAGACAACGCTCTTCACATATATGATCATTTGTGCAAACAAAATTTCCACATCCATATTAATATAAGAGATATCATAGTTACAAATATTTACATTGTTATGCAAATAAGCTAATAAGTATGCACACACAACCCCTAATCATGCTCACTTGAAGAGTTCCTCTATGCCAAATTACTTGAATGTACACCATTCACGAAAACTTAACCAAAAATTTAACCAAAAACTTTACCCTGACAAACAAAACTTTAACCTCACAAATATTTTCATTGTTCTGCAAATAAGATAATTAATATGCACACACAACCCCCTTCCCCCTCCCATCATGCTCATTTGAACAGTACCCATGTCCTCTACTCCTATGCCACGTCACCTGAATGTATACCATTCATAACTTAAGTTATGAAAACTTTAACTTAAAACTTTTAACCTGACAAATATTTTTATTGTTATACAAATAAGCTAATTAGTATGCACACACAACCACCCGAATTATGCTCATTTGATCATTACCCATGTCCTGTACCCCCAAGCCAAGTCACATGAATGTACACTATTCATAACTTAAGTTATACAAACTTTAACCAAAACTTTACCGGACGCTGATGCCGATAATAACGCTGATGGTAGTAGAATAGCTCTACTATTCTTCGAATAGACGTTCTACAAAATAGCTCGTTGTTTAACTCATTATGGTTCTAAGACCTTTTGAATTAATTGAAGTGGAGATAGACAAGACGTAAAAGGTTTAAGAAGTTTGTTTGGCATGTGCGAGAATGAAAGGACCATGCGGCGGCAGAAGCTTTATAATTTTTGAGGGGTATGTACTGAATGAAAGAGTGCATGCGGCGGTTATTCTAAAGGCTAATTGTTTGTGTGTGGCATGTTCTGAATGAAAGGGTAAATGGGGAGGCTATTGTTTCTCAAAGAGGAAATTAAATAGAGCAATTCACTTCAATGGAGTCAACAGAAATTCCACTCTTTTCGATGGTAATTTGTCAATTTAACAGTGACTTTTCCACCTGTTTCGATGAATTTGACAGTTGTACTGTAAACATGTTCAAGTTGATACAGAATACTTATTCATTACCTAGAATGGAAAAATATAGCTGTAAACCTTGTGGCAAGTCGTTTAGCTGACTTGGAACTTACTTCGTCATGTGCGGACTAGTTGCCCTCACCATGGGACTAAGAAGGATGAACTTTGCCCCAAGTGTAGTGTGGCATTCTACAGAGGTGTCAACAAGGACACGGGTCTCTCCGCAACCAATCGGATGCGGAGCAGACCATGCATCTCCTCTCGGAGGATAAAGAGCATATTCAATTGGATGACGCTCGGGGTGCCCACTTCAACAATGCATATGATTGTTTATTCTCAGAAATTCAGAAAGTACAGCAACCTTTGACCCAATGTAAAGACTATTCTGCTCAGAATTTAAGATGAATATACAATCTCTACCTGTTCATAAACCATTATAATGTGTCGTTTACCTTTCCATAAAACAGCCGATCAACCACTGCTGAAACTAGCACTGATAAAATCCTGTATAATAAAAAGAAAGTCACATTTTTATGGTTTAGGTTTTAACTTAAAATGACACAAAAAGATCAAAACAAGCACATAAATGCATAACCTCTCTAATTCTAATTTGATCAATAACAATAACTTCAGCCATTTACTTGTATCCGTGACCTGAGCCATCTTTAGAGTAGTGATGTGCCACTATTTGCTTCCACTGAATTATTTTGCCACCAAAGCTACAAACACAATGCTGTAAAAGGGAAACTAATTGTGGGTGGGCTGCATTCTTCCTAAAATGATAGCATGCAAAATACCCATTTCTATTGACAAAAATGCCCCAAAATTTCTTGGGCGGACCAAGGGTGTCGGGTTGGAGGGGCCCAAGGGATAAAAATTCTTAATGATGACCTGTTCAAAAGTCTCCTTCTATTAGCCTGAGTGGCACATTCTGGACCAAGTTTTCGTTCTTTTTGCCAACTTACATCGGTGCATGCCAGTGTGTGGTGACGCAGCACAATTTTTAATTAGTTGTTTTAATGCTTCACAATTATTTTGCACGTTTTTATTGCCCCAAACTTGACTTAGATTAAGTACCGTAACGTTAGAGTCGTAACATACGAAGTAGCCTAGCCTACTTGCGCGAAAAAATTATAGTTGAGTATTAGTTTTTGGTATCGCGATATGTCGCGAGAGGCATATTTCATGTCGTGGGAAAAGAAATATCGCGATAATCGATAAGTTATGGCAGCGCTATTTATTAATTGGCAGAAATTATGCAATAAACCATGAAAATAGCAAACAGTTGTATGTAACAGCCTCTATTTTCAAAATGGATTTCTATTTTTAGAATAGATTTCTATTGTCAAAATAGACTGGAATAAAGCCTTCACATTACCATTATACTCCTTTTTTAGTAATTAATAAACTATGTACCAGAAAAGAAAGCAAAAACTTTGCTAGCTAATCTGGTACAGAGTTTTTTTGAAGTTCCAAAAAAAAAAGTATAATGGTAATGTGAAGGCTTTAATCCAGTCCATTTTGACAATATAAATCTATTTTGAAAATAGAAGCTGTTATGTGCAGTAATTTGAATTCCAAGGCCTTATAAATCATGCAAATTTGATTGAAATTTTGTGACATCACAAAGAAAAAAACCCTACAAATTTCCTTATGTTGATTGATTGTTTTACAATCGTTCACCAACGTTAATGGAATGAGAGCAGTTGAATACAACCGATAACTATTGAATGTCCATCGTACACACCCTCATTCAAAATTTGGCGGGAGAAAACAGTCTGATGACTTTCAGTGACAGAAATTGAGATCAGAAATTTTAAAAGAGCTACATTTGAACAATATGAGTTTTCCACTCGTTCAATACTTTCATATATCAGAACTTTTGCATACACTGAAAATTCTTCCAAATTTGATGCCATAACTCAGTTGTTCACCTAATTTGATATTTTTGTGTTTAACGACAATGTACTTTAATACTTAAAAGTCATATATGCCAAAAAAGATTATATATGAATGATTAAGTGTTTGGTTTTTGGTCTTGAGTGCAAAGAGAAGTGTTCGTCTAGTGGCAGTGCTATGGGCTTACAATAAATGATGATGCTAAGATTAAAGGGTAGAGATAAAGAAAAAAGAAGAAAACCAGGAGAGACATGTAGAGAAAGGTAAGAAGATAGTGTAAGGAGCTAATTTAAATATTACTCTGTTTGGACAGTGGAGCTCTTTCTAGGTGAGAATAAAATCTCTATCTGTAAATATAGATTAAAAGATTAGTTCAGGGGTCAAGCAAGTTCATCTTGTAAGAAAGAGGACTTGAAAAGAAACAAAATGGTGAAGAATGCATTTATCAAAAATCTTAATCCATTCAGGAGATATTTAAGTTTAAAGTTTGGTATCATTAATGTAGAAACATTCCCAGATTCCTCAAAGTCTTAATGTATTCTATCATATTTTCCTGCAATTTTGTGGCTTAAGAACCATTAGATATGTCTGGACAGTAATAAATCAGAATCTAGTAAGGGTAATTATAATTTACCTCCTGAAGAAAATTTGGGGGGAAATAATTCAAATAATTATTCAACATATTTCTCAAAAAGTATCTAAAGCTGTAGGTATTCTAAGAAAACTTAAAAAAAATATTTTGCCTTTTCACATATTAAAGGACTGGTGTCATGTTGAAGCAAGTTTGCTTTAAATTGTGATGTTTGACACTCACTAAATACTTAGTGACCCCTATTTCTCGAAAGTAATAATTGGAAAAGTATGAAAATCACGTTATTTTAAAGTTCAGAATAACCAATTTCTGTGGCATCCACAAATTTATTGAAATATGTGACATTGCAAGTTGTAGACCCCTAGCAGAATTACCTCTGTAAACGCGTACAAATTACAGACAGACTAAAATGTCTTCAGCAAAAAGTTAGGAAAGTTCATCCTCTGATACCTCAGATACAGAAGATTCCTTTTGAAAACTTGTCGGAGACATTATAGACCCCCCATTATAGACCCACCTGAGGATGCAATCCAACCATAAATGTTTGAGATATCACCTGGGAAGTTAGCCACTCCAGACCTATAGGCCTACGTACATGTATCACAACAAACCCTTCACGAACGCCTTCACAACACCGCAGATTTAAGTTTCACTTACAAATACATTTTGGAAATGCCTCTTAATCTCATCTGGTACATGCACTGATTCATACAAATCTCTCCTTTTTGTCCAAGCTATATCATAATGCAATCTATTTCCTAGAAATCACCAAAAGAAAGCCACAAGTTTAGGCCTACAAGTGGACTCAAGCTAGTAGTAGCTGATAATTACACAAGATACACTCATTGTATGTGTAGGTCTATGGGGGATAAATCACATCACTGCACTGTCCAACTTGACACGTCACAAAATTGTAATAATAGAAATTAGACTAGGAAGTTAAGTCATTAATATGAGAGGCAAAATAAGCTTCTTTCTAAGATGACAGACATTTTTCGAACTACATAAGTATTAAAAGTTCTTCTAAATTAAAAAATACATCACTTGATACCAAAATTGCTACATGTCACCAGTCTTTTAAAGACAATATATAATGTATAGCCTCCCATACCTTTCTTACTGTAATATTGCTTGGGGTGGAACTTACGTCACAAGACTAAATCATCTTTCTGTACTACAGAATAAAGCTATTTGTCTTTTCTCAAATAAAGGTTCCATTTCTCATGCCTCACCTCTTTATTTAGATCTTAATTGTTTAAATTTATTTGAATGGGTAGCAGATTTGTATTTTTATCTTGCAATGGTTAAACAATAATCTTCCCCAAAAGTGTAAAACTATGTTTTCTTTCCACAAAAATACTCACTTATATAAAACTATTTATTCTTACAACCTGTCACTTCTCCTTTTGAGATTGTCACTTTTACAACACACCATCAGTTTCATTAGCCCTAAAGTTTGAATAATATCCCCCTTATCCTTAGAATCATTAATTCAATTACCTTATTTAAAAAGAAACTCAGAACTATTTTTTCTATCACCTTATAATTACAACTTGGTTAACATGAATATACGACCATTTTTTCAATGTTTGCTTTTATTAAATAACTTTCGTTTTCCCTCTCTTTTTGTTTTCCCCTTAACTATTTGCTTTAAACATTTTTTGCATAACTTTTCTTGCAGGGATACACACAATCATAATTTCCAATAAACTTCCCGTGAGTTTCCCTCAGTCATTTCATATCGTTCTGAACGTATATATGAATTCTGCATTTCACTATGTTTTATTCATGATATTGTCTCTGTAAAGATGTACACATAAATTACATATCAAAAAGATGACTTAAATACATCTTGATGAAATTGAAATTAAATATCTAAATTTTTTAAATTAATTTTCTTTAAAATGCATCAATAATTGTTAAGAAAGTGAGGATTGGATTCCAACCTTCCATGGTAGACTTCCTACACCAGTCATTTCTACACAGAGACAGAAATTTAAACTTCAATATCTCCTTAACGGAATAAGATATTGTTTCTTCACCATATTGTTTCTATGCAAGTTCTCTTTCATATAAGATAAACTTGCTTGACCAATGAACAAATTCTTCAAGGAAATGTGGTAAACATCATGCAACCAACTCACCCAATGGGTGCTAATTCTACCAAGATGACCCACAGCTTGCTCTCAGCCCTCCATATATGCCATGTAATCAAGGGCAGCCAAACGATAGCTGCTGTTGGTCGCAAAACACAACTGATAGCAGCCAGCATCAGGTACGGCATGCCAGAACTACAAAGAAAATTATCATTCAGGTTTTAAAAAAAAATTCACTGAATGTCACAACTTTTTTAATAAATAAAATAAAGGCCCTTAATGATTAAATGAAAATTTACAAGTCCCCCCCCCCCCTTACTCATAAAAAAATGAAATAATAATAATCCTGGTTGCAAGTGGAAAATTTTCACTCATATATTATGACTGGTATATTATATTTCCATCAGAGAGTGTTGCTAATTAGGAAATTTCCTGTTAAAAAGAGCAGCTTTCTGAGATCCTAATGATTATCAAATTCCAAAATTTACAACCCCAAAAGTTCCTGGTCGCAAGCAGCCTGGCACTGGTATATTAGAACTGGTATATCATATTTCCATCAGACAGTGCTGCTCATTGGGAAATCTTCTGTTAAAAAAGCCTGTTTGTTAAATAATTTTCTATTTTAATCAAATCTTTTCTACCTAAAAAAAATATTTCGACATTTTAAATCCCAACTAGCACAAGGGCATGCAGATAGGGAAATCTTCTCAGATGTACTTTGCTGACCTGCACCTAATTCCTACAGACCCTTTCAAATCTGGATTGGCATGATGGATCAAATGTATACTAGGGGAATCTTATCGACCAATCATATACTAGGGGAATATTTGCTTCTTTGCAAAATTCATGCAAAATAGAACCAAACGTCTGAAAAATATGCTTTCAAACACCCATCATAAGTGTGTTCTACATGAAGAAAAGACGTGCATGTTGTTGTTTACAAATTTTAATTGGGTATCAAAGGAAAAATGACCCCAAAAGTTGATTGGGAGTCATCATGTGGTTAAAATCAATTTTAAAAGGTCTATTGTTCTTGTACCACTGAATAGTACAACCAAATAAATATATATATTTTTAAATTCACTGTCATCCAAAAATTTCCCTTTTCCTACATAGATCTGTAACTTGCGCATACTAGAATGCAATAAAATATCCATGTGTTCTTACTGCGATTCCATTGATGTTGTTTTTAGCATCCACGCTGGCCACACGTACAAGCTTAGCCCGACAGTTGTCGCAACAGCCTCCATTGTATTGATTAATGTTCTACTGCAGGTATAGAAGGAAAACCACGCCAGCACTTGACAGATCAACTGAGCTCCAAGTTAAGAAATAAAATGTTGGAAAACATTACTCTAGGAAAAATCCAACGGAATTCTGTAAAACCTTGGTCAACCAAGAGGACAGGCCAAAATTTGAATTTTCGCCACTGTTCCATGGAACAGTACTTTCTTATATAATTCTGTTCTGGATCAGATTTCACTGTTCCAACTTTTTTGTTGATACAACAAATTCCTTTCTTCAAAATTGGATTAATTTAAAAGTACTTTATTGGTTTATATTTGCAAACATGCATGTCGGTGATTAGTATTTACATGATGCAGCATCCAATTGCATACAGTAGTACACATGCAAGCAAGCAGCCTTACAAGTGTATTCATAATTGATTGTGCTGAAAATTGCAACATGGGAAAAACTTTTCATACTGAAAGAAATTATTTTTATGATAATGTTGTTAAACAACATGCATTTTTGCTTAAGTGAAAATCAAGTTATTGATCATTGATGCCACATGCTTGTGGAAAAACAGTTCCGGTGAAACAGTGATGTTTAAAAATTCACTGTTTCTGCATACAAAACACTGTTCTCGGAACAGTGGAAAATTGGACCCCTGCAGGTAAACTTGTAGAACAATCTACCGCCACCAGTGAGACTTGCCAGCCTTGGAAAGTTCAAAAAGAAGTTTTTTTGTTTTTGACTTTTATTTCATTTTTGATTTCTATACGTTGTTGGTTGTTTTTTGCAAAGCACCATAAGCATCTTTTTTAGTAAATACCGGGTGCTATATCTAAGTTTCCATTGTCATTATCATTAACTAACCAAAAATAAACTTATTTCTTTAATAGACATGCATTGCCATCAGTCTCTTTGTGAATGAGATACTGTGGATATTCTTTGAATGTATTCCATCGCAAAAAACAAAATATTTCCATGATTCTTCAAGTACAATTTTCAGATGAAATCCTGTCAGCTTTACGCTCTCTATCTATTTGAAGACCATAATTTTTTTTAAACTAATATACTATAACAGAACTTATGTATTTCATACTAGCGCTGATGTTACCCATCCATCAGTCAAGATTCAGCCAAATATTTTTGGAAAAAATAATGTCAAATAATCCCTAAAATAGCATCCGCTTCTGATATAACATTGCCCTATTATGAAATAGGTAGTCAACATATATCAAACATAACATAACAACAAAATAGGCTAAGAAGGGTTACTCACCCTGCAAAAACTTCAAATTATTACTAACCCCCAAAAAGGAGAAAAAAACAAAAAACAGAAAAAATAAGCAAAATCAAAGACACCCAGGATTAGTAAAGAACTTTTCATATTCTTGTATAAATACTTTGCTGAACTTTTCGACTTAGTTATTGAGACAAACAACTAAGTAATGCAAGAATGCAATTTATTTTTCGTAACAGATGCAATTAGGCAAGATGTAAAATTCAAATTTTACGCACTTCACTTTGTTTCAATCAGAGGCTGAATGCTTGGTTCTCTTATTTAAGGAAATGGGTATTGTCTATCTAACAAACTTGTGCCTTTTCTTTATGGATCAGGAAATCATGACGCATTGCTCCTTACAACACCACCACAAAAAAAATACAGAAAAAAATAAACAAAATCAAAGACAGGGTTAGTAAAAAACATTACTTATTCTTGAATAAATACTAGCTGAACTTTTTGACTTAGTCATGGAGAAAAAGTAATGCAAGTTGCAATTAATCAATTGATATAATTGCATAATAATTTTCATAATTGCATTTGTTACTCGTAACAAATGCATTTATAAGTACATTCGAAGGTTACACAACTTCAGTTTGCTTCACTTTGGTTCTCTTATTCTTGAAATGAAATGGATAATGCACGTCTAACAGACTGTGCCCTGTCTTTTATGTTTGTTTGTTTGATGAGGTCTTAACGGCACCACGACAACGAAGGTCAAATTGTGCCTGAGAGGTCAGATCATTTTAGAGGTAGTAAGGAAAGAGACCAGGGGAAGAATGAGAGAAATTCAAGAACAAAAGCCAGAAAGCTGTGATCGAGAGAGGAGGTGCATGGGAAAAACTAAAAACAGAGTAGAGAGGGGGTGGAAGAGGAGGATTAAATATGGTTGTAGAGGGATGCATGCTGAAGGAAGGAGACTATTTTATCTGGAGGATTTTTTTGGAAGAACTCAGCAATTGAGTTGTGGGGAGCGAGAGAAGCTCTGGGAAGGTTGTACAGGGGCAAGCAAGGAGAACGTGTTGGATTGTAAGGATGCAGTGGCAATTGTTACAGAGGGGTTGGGGGAACCAATAAGGAGGTGGGAGGAGTGAGGTGGGTGTGACCAATTCTAAGACGGGTAATATGAACGTTGTCGATACGAGAAAGGTTGTTGATGGTGGATTTGATCGATTGTGGGCTGGATAACATGGAGTTTGTTATCAATTTGGAAGTTCCATAAGGTTTGCCAGCGGTCACGAACAAGAGAAGCGATAAAAAGCGGTTTGATGTCAGAGAGGGTTTTGGGAAAAGGGGAAGGGAGGAGGTTAAGGGCAAGCTTAGCGGCTGTATCAGCCCTGTCATTGCCAGGATGCCAACATGGCTGGGTATCCAGAAGAAAAGAACACTTTTCCTGCAGAGGGTGGGAGAAAAGAGTTTCCGGAGGAGGAGGTGGCAGGTGAGGTTATCCCATTTAAGATTGAGTAATGAAGTAAGAACAGCCTTAGAGTCAGAGAAAATGGCAAAGTGACTAAGAGGAGAGTACTCAATAAAGTTGAGGGCGAGGAGAATGGCCTTAGCCTCGGCTGAAAAGATGGATGAGTGGTCAGGAAGTCTGCTACTGAGGGTGATGTCTTGATGATGGCAGCAGCAGCTGTCTTGTTGCCTTCCTTGGAGCCATCAGTATAGATAGAGGTGTAATTTGAGAGTTGGTCTTTGATTTGGTTGTGGAGATTGATGAAGAGATTAGGTGAGTTTGAGTTTTGTTATAAGTGGAGAGGTCTAGGTGGACAGAAGGAAGGGGTGGCCCAAGGCGGAAAAGTGGGCCAGGAATAGGTGCCGAGAGTGGCGGGGTTGATGCCAAGTTGAAAGAGGTCTGATTTAATGCGTAAGCTGAAGGGGGCGATAGGGTTTTAGTCCTATCAAAGAGGGAGGAGAAATTGGGGTACCTAATGAGGTTGTAAACAGGGTTCTGAGTGTTGGTGAGGACTCTAAAAGCATAGGAGAGGCTAAGCTTTTTACATCTAAGTAGAAAGGGGGTTCGTTGGCTTCAACATGAAGGCTAGTGATTGGGGAGGTCCTGTAGGCTCCTAGACAAAGCCTGAGGGCTTCATTTTGGATGGTGTTAATGTGGTTGAGGTATGAGTTGTGAGCGACACAGTAAACAATATTGCCATAGTCAAGCTTGGCACGAATGGTGAGCCTGAAAATTTTGAGGAGAGCATATTGCCCGCTCCCAAGTAGTGTTGGAGAGCAGTCGGAGGAGGTTGAGGGAGCTATTGCATTTTAGTTTCAGGTTGGTGATGTGTGGCTTGTAGGTGAGCTTGGGGTCTAGAGTTAGACCAAGGAACTTTGTGTTTTCAACTTTAGGATGCGATTCCCATTGAGCACAAAGTTCGGGTTGGGGTGGAGGTTGTTGAAATGACAAAAGTGCATGCAGACTGTCTTGTCTTTGGAGAATCTAAAACCGTTATTGTTGCTCCAGACTTGCAGCTGATTGAGGCTGGTTTGAAGCCTATTTTCAACAATAGGAAAGCTAGGGGAGGAGTAGAAGATGGTGAAGTCATCCACGAGAGGGTACGTTTGATGCTGGGGCCAAGGTCATTCCCGATGTCATTAATGCTCAGGTTGAAGAGAGTGGGGAGAGGATGCTGCCTTGGGGGACGCCTCTTCTTGGGGGCACGGCTTGGAGAGGGTGTGGCCAATACGAACTTGGAACTGCCTGGGTGAGAGGAAGTTTTGAATAAAGATGGGGAGGTGGCCTCTGAGGCCAATGGTGTGAAGTTTCGGGTAATGCCGTATTTCCAAGTAGTGTCGAAAGCTTTCTCGAGGTCAAAAATATGGCAATGAGGTGTTCTTTTTTGCGAAGGATTCCCGGATAGCGATTTCGGCGTAATTAACTGGTCAAGGGTATTGCGGCGTTTTTGAAGCCGCTTTGGTGAGGAGAGGGATTCTGTTGGTCTCGAGGAACCAGTTTAGTCTCTGATTAATGATCTTTTCCATAATTTTACAGAGACAGCAAGTAAGGGCGATGGGTCGGTAGCTGGTGGGGTCGGTGCTATCCTTCCCGGTTTAAGGACGGGATGACAATAGCTGTTCTCCAGATAGGGGAAAGGAGTGTGAGGACCAAATGTGGTTGAAGATGGTGAGTAGGGTAGTGGTGGCTTTGATGGGGAGGTGTTTCAGAAACTGATAGGGGATGCCATCTGGGCCCTTGGAGGTGCAGCCAGCGTCGCTGATGGCTTGGTTTAATTCAGAAAGGGTGAGAGGGGTGTTGTAGCTTTGGAGTTGTCAGAGGAAAAGTGATTCTCCGGGCTTCATCGCAAGCTTTTTTGATTTTGAAAGCATTGGAGTAGTTGGTCGAGGCCGAGATGTTGCTGAAAGAGGCGGCGAGGTGGTCAACGATGTCTTTTTTTATGTGAGAAGGTCTCCATTCCAAGAGAGATGGGAGATGGAAGATTTGCCTACTCTGCCGTGGAAGCTGTTAACCATTCTCCAAATCTCCTGTCTTTTAAGATTAGACTGTATCTAAAAAATTATTTGCATTATGAGGATTCAATGACATTTCAAAAAGAGTGAAGCAATATAAGAAATCAGGATGCATAGTTCCTTATAAGACTGCTAAGAGGAACAAAGCTGTCTCTACTTTGGTAACTTGAAAGTATTATTTTCCATTAAAGGAATATTCACCTAAATTAATTTTCATTTCCATATATATATATATGTGTATGTATGTATATATATATATATATATATATATATATATATATATATATATATATATATATATATATATATATATATATATATATACATATATATATATATATATATATATATATAAATAGGATTATATAAGCATATAGCTAAAAATACAGCCTGTTAAAAGTGCTCGATTTATTCTTGAAGAGCTAAACTGACAGTTACTACAATGGAGCATGAAAGTAAACTGAAACTGTATTTTTCATTATATAATATATATATATATATATATATATATATATATATATATATATATATATATATATATATATATATATATATATATATATATATATATACATATATATATATATATATATATATATGATAGAGGACTATGAGAGAAACCAATTGGTGTTTTTCCGTTTAGGAGTTATTACATTTCAAAAAATTAAGTGAATGTGTTGAAAAGTAACCTCGCATTGTACAGTGTGATGTCATACAGGCAAATCCATGCATTAAGTCTAAACCTCACAATACATTTTGTGTCTTAAGCCCCAACAAAAGCTAAAATCTGTCGGGGTCTATTGCTCACAACAGAAACCACAATCCAGCACAAGCAATTAGCAATTACACCAGGGAATTCCACACACTTCACCTCACTTTCCATGGTCATAATCTGGCATTGATAGTAAACAAATTTCACTGCAGCTGCACTGACTTTCACACTCAACGCAAGGACAAAAGTAATTCCCTGTGGTCGATGTGTCTGGCAAAGTAATAATTTACAAATAGGATGGTATTTAACAGTGAAGGTTTTGCTTGTTTATTGATGAGTGATTTTATGTGATGTTTCTGTTCAACCTTGTAGGCTTTTAGAATATTTGACTGGGAATTCATTGCAACAGATTTTCATCATGTGGAAGCATTCTAAATTTATTCATTGGAACATGCTTTGGCCACCCATGCTTTGACCATCCTCTTTACATGAGAACATGCTTTGGCCATCCATTCTTTGACCATCCTTTTTACATAAGAACATGCTTTAGCCACCCATGCTTTGACCATCCTTTTTACATAAGAACATGCTTTGGCCACCCATGCTTTGACCATCCTTGTTACATAAGAACATGCTTTGGCCACCCATGCTTTGACCATCCTTTTTACATGAGAACATGCTTTGGCCACCCATTCTTTGACCATCCTTTTTACATAAGAACATGCTTTGGCCGCACATGCTTTGACCATCCTTTTTACATAAGAACATGCTTTAGCCACCCATGCTTTGACCATCCTTTTTACATAAGAACATGCTTTGGCCACCCATGCTTTGACCATCCTTGTTACATAAGAAGATGCTTTGGCCACCCATGCTTTGACCATCCTTTTTACATGAGAACATGCTTTGGCCACCCATTCTTTGACCATCCTTTTTACATAAGAACATGCTTTGGCCGCACATGCTTTGACCATCCTTTTTACATAAGAACATGCTTTAGCCACCCATGCTTTGACCATCCTTATTACATAAGAACATGCTTTGGCCACCTATGCTTTGACCATCCTTTTTACATAGGAACATGCTTTGGCCAACCATGCTTTGACCATCCTTTTTACATAAGAAGATGCTTTAGCCACCCATGCTTTGACCATCCTTTTTACAAAGGAACATGCTTTGGCCACCCATGCTTTGACCATCCTTTTTACATAAGAACGTGCTTTGGCCACCCATGCTTTGACCATCCTTTTTACATAAGAACATGCTTTGGCCACCTTTGCTTTGACCACCTTTGCTTTGACCATCCTTTTTACATAAGAACATGCTTTGGCCACCCATGCTTTGACCATCCTTTTTACATAAGAACATGCTTTGGCCACCCATTCTTTGACCATCCTTTTTACATGAGAACATGCTTTGGCCACCCATTCTTTGACCATCCTTTTTACATAAGAATATACTTTGGCCGCACATGCTTTGACCATCCTTCTTACATAAGAACATGCTTTAGCCACCCATGCTTTGACCATCCTTTTTACATGAGAACATGCTTTGGCCACCTATGCTTTGACCATCCTTTTTACTTAAGAACATGCTTTGGCCACCCATGCATTGACCATCCTTCTTACATAAGAACATGCTTTAGCCATCCATTCTTTGACCATCCTTTTTACATAAGAAGATGCTTTGGCCACCCATTCTTTGACCATCCTTGTTACATAGGAACATGCTTTGGCCACCCATGCTTTGACCATCCTTTTTACATAAGAACATGCTTTAGCCATCTGCCAATGAAGTATACACGCCAAGTAAAAGAAAAACATTTCTTTGTTTCATAGAAATACATAAGAATTGTCTTGGATACACCTTTACGACATCACATTTTACACTAGGAGGTCACTTTTTAGCACACTCGCACAATCTTTGAAACGGAATAACTCTTAAAGGGAAAAAGATATCGGCACGATTGCACCAAATTGTTTCTTTAATAGTCCTCTGTTATATATATGAAAATGAAAATTCACGGAATACTCCTTTAAAGAGTAATTTTGAGAGTTTTATGAGGAGCTCCGATGAGCACAATCAATCATGCTTAATCTTATTGCTTATTGATAACATACGCCACCCATTCATCTTCATAGTGCAATGCCTTCAGGAAATGTAATCTAAACAGACACAATTTCTAATCTTGTGGAGAAAAAAACCCTCTGGAGAAATCATGCACCATTACAAAGTTGAACATTTTCTGCAATAAATAATACCCTTGATGTGCATTTCAAAAGGTTTATATGAGTATTTTAAAATTTAAGCGTTTGTCTTGAAATGCATTGCTTTCTCATAATTTTTTCTCTCCAAATCATTCAAAAAAAGAATAGAATTTCAACCACTTGATATCCAGTGACAGCCTGAGCAAAAAAGCTCTAAGTTTACGCAAAAACATGAAATTATGTCAAAGAATCTCCTTAAAAGTTGTAAAATATTGACTTTTACAGTTTTTAGAATTTCAAGCAATGTTCGTCAATAAAATATTACAATTTGAAATGAATACAGTTGAATATACTTCAGATTTGATGTAAATCTACTATTTTTGAAATTCTTTGCCACAAAACATAAAAAATAATTTAAAACCTAATAATATCCCCAATAAATACTTTATTTATTAAAAATGTTCTAAAATTAATTTAATGCTGAATTTGAACTTGTGACTAAATATTTCTACAACAGGCCGATAACATGCTTATGGCTGATAGATAGGTCACCATGGTCAGCCTGACTAGTCCTAGGGTATCAACGACTAGATGAAATTTATTATTTTTTTGCCAGTACAGAAAATCAGTTCCATTCAACGCCGTTATGCCGTCTGCCCTGGTTAATACAAACCTGTTGCATAAGTGTTTCTATTTCTTCATTCAAGAGGAATATCGGACGAAAAAGGATACAGTCCACTTGGCCCCAGATGATCCAAAGAGCCGGTCTGCAAGATGGTACAGTCCAACATCTTGTACTACAGAAAAACAGGACTGTAAGATTCTTGGAGCTATTTCCTGAAAAACGCAGGAAGAAAGAGAAACAAAATGTGATGTGAATTGATGGTTTGGAGATTAAATGTGGATCTTATC
The DNA here is from genome assembly GCA_020152595.1 of Chiridota heheva. Lineage (NCBI taxonomy): Eukaryota > Metazoa > Echinodermata > Holothuroidea > Apodida > Chiridotidae > Chiridota > Chiridota heheva. Next base: position 339,170 of record JAIGNY010000988.1, on the reverse strand, counting down.
TTACTTTTCAATTCTTTTGTTAACTTCATTTCTGGATATTGATTTAATCTTAAAGTATTCCTGCATGTGTGCCCATAATATGTAAAACTAAGGTTGTTGAATCTCTTGAGGGAGGGAAAGCATGATTCATATAACTTGATATACCGTATTTGACAGTGTAATAAGTGCTCCTGCTCTAATAAGCACCAACCCAACATTTTTTGACTGATCACATAATCCATTTGATTACTTTGAAGACTTAAAATTAGTTTTGTTACATTATTTGCTTATTTTGCGTCTGACGCTCACAATTTTTTTATAGTGATTTATTGTGGGGCTGATATAGAACCAGTCCACACAATGTAGTTCGTATAACACACTGTACATGACCACGGAGTATGGGCGCCTAATCGAAAGGGACTTTAGGCATAAAAAGTGCCATTCTAATTTTGTTAGCGCGGCCGCTTGTACGATAAATTTGATATATAGATAACAATCTTTGTTTGTTTAAGTCTAAGTTTAAAACATACTTTTTTTCATATTGCATTTGTTTAGTTTTATCGTATTGTGAAGCGCATAAGAATGTTTGCAGATTTTTGCGCTATATAAATGTATTATTATTATTACTTTGATATAAACTTTATTTGTGTATCAAATAAGCACTAAATCGAATTTACATCTGACTGAATCTGGTCATATCAAACTTTTATAAGCCCAGATAAAAAGTTGATGTAAGTCAGGTCTGAAATTTTTGTAAAAGATATTGTTATATGCAAAAAAGGAGAGACTGACGGGATGGAAAGATAGTGAAAATCTGTATTCATTAAAAACGGATAATCAAATTTCATTGTGAGTGATTCAGAATATCAATAGTCTCCTACGCGAGAATACAAGAAAACTTAAGGGCTAGTTCAGTGGTCAAGCGAGCTTATCTTATTCTACCTCCTCATTTGCATAAATACTTAGGAATACCGTGAGATAGTGTTAAGGACAAGGTGCTCATTGTGCTGTTCGACATAGAGACGACTGGATGTAATCGTCCAGTGGCTCTTCAGCATAACGTTGTGTTTTGCACAGCTATTAATGCAGACAAGCCTTTTCATTGTTGTGCCTGATAAAGGTATTCAGACTGATCTTATATCTAAATGATTTTTACGAGATCATATGAAGGTGTATATGTCACCTTTTCATATGAAGTATTCTCTTATACACCTTTTTTAAGTTATCTTATACTATCAGTACCATCTACCTGAGCTCAAGTCCTTGGGAGTTTTTCTCCCGAAAAGGACAAAACTTGTCACATGTGTGACAAGTTGCTTCTGATGTACCGTTTTATAATCCATCTCAGTACCAAATCCTTGGGAATTTTTCTCCCGAAAAGGACAAAACTTATGTCACACATGCCAAAAAGTTTCTCTTTAAGCCTATCCGCACCCAACACCTCAGTTACAGTAATTCTGAAAACTCAGGTATTACAATTACCAACCCAACTTCCTGTTCAGTGTATTGTGTTTCCACTCAAATAATGATTGTTTATCTGCCATTCCTATGCACGCCACGGTCAAGTAGCCCAAGGCTATTTGTCTTAATAAGATTGCACAAAGCCATAGCTGAATAATGAAGGCACTTTTGTGATTGAAATCACTCATCCGTGTTAAGTGTCTTAGTGGGAGAAGTTTGTTCGCAAACTGGTGATAAAAATAGCTGTGTATCATAATGCCTAAGGTAATAATGTGCATTCACTGTGAATGATTGACGGACCATTTCTCCTAAGGAAAGATATTGCTTCACGTATGTAAGAAGTTGTTTGTGATGTACCGTTTTATAATCTATCTAGCAATCTCAGTATAATTTACCTGAATTTCTTTGGAAATTTTCTCCCAGAAACCATATTGAGTTCAATTTTATGACAGCCAGTTTTAAATTCAATTTGCAGTTCTACACAAGCCAAATGTGCTTTGTCATTGGCAAGATTTACGCCATTTTTTTTTTTTTAAGATGATCTAAAAATAAACTCATGCATCATGACTTTTTTATCACTGTTAGCCGTGCATAATTTGTTCATGTATGGCGACTTTGGTGCTCTCCTCGTATGATTTCAAAATGAGGCTGTAATTACCAACATAGAAAATGTTTCTTTGGGGGAAAAAAAAATGTACTTTATTAGAGGGAACAACCTCAAACATGTCCTTTGTGGGATTTTGATACTGGAAAAAAAAGGAAGGATGACTAGTTACGTGGTCCGCCCAAAGGTATTCCACGTCGAGCGCAACAGATTATACATGTCGGTGCAACCAATTGTTGAGCAAGTCAGTGCCAAGTGGGAGGAAAGTCGGAATGCCCAGAACAAAACCCACAATGCCAGGGTGGGTATCAAACCAGAGAACGTATGAAGACACAGTGGTGCACAGCCAGAGCTACCTGACGACCCTTTGGTACTGGCACACTCATGCTCCTTTTATAGAACTAGTGCCCTATAATCCTCATGTTTTTATGTATTCTGTTGTACTTTTTAGAGATTTAGTGGCTTAAAAACCACATGATATCAGTAAAGTAACAAAAGAGAACCTAGCAAAATAATTATAACTTAGCCTCATCTGATAAATGTTTTCTTTTAAATTCAATCAGTAAAAACGTTTAAAAAGTTTTCTTTAAAATACAGTACCGTATTAGATGTTTATAAGCCCCCTGGGCTCTTACAAAAATAGATTTGCACAACTTTCTAGGCCAAAAGTTTCTTCCTAATAAACGCCCATGCCCCAGGCCACGTATAGTGTACTATTCGAACTGCATTGCATGAACTGGTTCTATCTTAGCCCCACAATAACCACCACAAAAACATCATGAGCATCAGACACAAAATAAGCAAATAATGTAACAAAACTCATTTAAGTCTTCAAATAAATTATACTATCAGTCAAAAAATTGGGTAAGCACTTATGAGAGCATAATACGCCGAATACAGTAATAATCATTGGGAAAACAATGATAAGGGTGCCAACCTTTTACAGTAAAATTTCCACATTAGTTACTTCTACCCAAAGAAAGAACTTTAACTTGAAAAACATGTTTGTAACGGAATTGAATAATGAAATTGTTCCTTCATTTTGTTTCTTAATCTTTTTATTTAAATAATATGAACTTGCTCCTGATGGTCAGCGTAAACTTTAAAATATGGAATACATACCACAACATAAGCACTGTCTAGTGCCAGTACCTTGACTATCCAGTACGGGATGGACAGAATTGCAGGGTACAGGTATCCTCTCACACCCCTTGACCATTCCCAAGTTAGATGACCATAGGTAAATGACCATGTTAAGGTAAATTGGTTGGTTTATTTCTAATCTTCAAATCAGTTTACAACAATGTATAGCAAAATATTTGTACAATAATTTAAAAATATTTTTAAATGTTGATATGTAAATGAGGTAAATAGAACACAAACTTAGATATAAACATGTGATGTATAAACTAAGTGAAAGAATACAGTATATATGAAAGAATATAAAGAAAATAAGTAGTCCTTTCTAGTCTGGCCCTTGAAAATGAAAATGAACAATATTAAATAGAAATGCAACCACCCTGTTCACCTCATCTTGGAAAATTGTTTTTTTATCTTTATTTTTATCATCAATCAAAGTCTTGGAAGAAATTAAGGCCAGATTTAGGCCAAATAAGATATTTTACAGCCAACAAAGTCCCCACACGGCCCAAAAAACAAACAAAAAAGCCAAATTTTCATAATCAATAGAAACCATTATTATGTGAGCAAACAAATTTCAACAACAAAAAATCCAGAAAAAGCCACAATATTTTTTGCAGCCAAATGAGTCCAAACCAGAAAACCAAAATGTTTTGTGGTTCTAATGCATCCTTTCATTGTTGGTTGATGACCTGTATCCATGTATTGTCTTTTGAGTTACTGTGTTTACAAGCTCTTTTCAGTGAAACCATATTTAGGCCCGCCCACTATGTATATCAATGATAGTCAACAATTTTATACCATGAATAATGTATACACTAACTAGCTAACATAAATCTACCAAGTATGAATTAAAACAGACATGTAGTTGTTAAAATATTAGCATTTGAAGATTTTTACATTAAGCCACGCCTACTCATTGTTATGCATGACATCACCACTAAAACCAATAGGGCACATAATGAAGCATGGGCTATCTGTGTACCACACACGACATCCAGTTTATCATTCTTTATATATTGTGTTACAAGCTCTTTTTAGCAAATCCTATTAAGCCCCGCCCACTATGAATGTTAATGAAATTCAATGTTTAATACCATTAGCATGTACAGGCTAGCTGACATCATAATTATACCAAATAGAATCAAACAGACATGTGATTGGTAAAATATAGCATTTCAAGATTTTAACATTAAGCCCCACCTACTCATTAATACGCATGACATCACCACCAAAAATAATAGGGCACATCTACAAACCATGGGCTATCTGTGTACCACATATGGCAAAGGGTTCCTGATACTATTAGCATTAAAGCCAATAAAAACCATTTTTTCTTCTTTAAATTTGGCTTCTAAAAAGCCCATATGCCAACCCTGCTAGTGCGCTATGTGGTATGACAAGCAATTCGTCAATCTTTCCACATATTGACGAAAGTCTGGAAACAGGTTTAGGAAAATCAATGTCATGGATTTTTCAATTTACTTTTCATTGTGATTCTGAAGGGTAAAATAATACATTTACAAAATATTGAAGAAGGGCAAAAGATAAAAGGTGTGAAAAGTATTACGAAAATGTATTTATCAGTTCTCTTTTACGTTTTTATTAGTCCCAAAGTTATTCGTCATCATGCGCAATTGATGTACAAAGGTAATACAAATTGACAATCGTCACTACGCAAAAAGAGGGACGAATAATTGGGAAGCATACACTTGCATATTGTCACGTTTGGAAGTACATATATTTGCACATATTTTTTTTTATTTCTAAGCCCACCATTTATTCAACTTTTCTTTAATTCAAACATAAATGCATTTCTTTTCAGACATACACAGCAATTTTTCAAAACATGTAATATAAAAACATATAATAAAAACATTTATAGAAACATTAATTGAAAGCAACTCAATTATAATGATCAAATACATTTGGATTCGTGGAATTCAAAAACGAGTATCATAACATTTCACACTATACAAAATAACCACCATAACAGTAAAAATATCCAGAACATAATGTGTATCATTTGAAATAGTCAAAGAATTTAGCATTAGCTTTACTACCAAGGCGAAATTTTTCCAGCTTAAGTATAAAAGAAAACAAACAGTGAAAATGGTTTACCTGAGGTACATTACTGTTCATCCTACAAAAATATTTTTTTTTGGCATGAAGGATAAAAAAGTTAATGGCAGAAACAATGTTATCAACATCACCAAAAAATACATTAAGTTTATTGAGGACGATGTCACTTGTCATTTGCACATAATTTACAAAGATTAACTTTTGATAGTTTATTTTTTTTTTATATGGATTTTGATAAAATGTTTAAGACTTTATTTGAAGTTGGCTCTACCTGTCCATAGACCTCTAATTTTCTCCAGAAAGCTACAAAAAATTTTGATGACTGAGATTTAATATTTGAAGAATTCTAATATGCGCAGAAAATATGACGTTGCAAATGTTAAACAATAAAAAGGAAAAGAAACAAAAGTCACAATCTTCTGATAAGTTTCAGCGATGAAATAAAAACTTAAATGATATCAAATGTTAAAACAATTAAATATTAAAAAGGATATCCAAATACAAGTTCATGAGCCGGCTCTACCGCCTGGTAGTATTCATCTGGAACAAAAAATGTCTGCACCAGAAATACAGACAAACATCGAAACACTAACAAGAAGAAAACCCATGACAATGGTAGTGATAAACAACTTCCCTTCTTTAATACTTCTGATCTGAAAAAAAAATATTGAGAGATCTGCTTGAAACAATGAAAGGTAAGATGCAAAATGGAATTAGACAACATTGGGCATTTATGTGCATACAATCCTGGGACATTCCATTTCAAATCACCCACAAAAAAAAATGAATATAAATACACAATCTCCGAATTTGAATTCGTTTATCACCAAAAAAGAAGCCAACTTTTCAAGGTCAAAGTAAAAAGGCCAATTGGTTGATCATTTATATATGTATTCACTTGGAATCTAACAATGGATTCTTAATCCCTCTTGCATTACCTTTAAAATGACACCTTTCCCACCAACATTGGACATTCACTTTTGGACTAATATTTCACGAGGTGAAAGAATACAAAGAAACTCTGCACGATGAAAATGTAAAAATATGTTCTCAGTATACATGTAGAGCATGACAACCAATGAAGCATGGTTCGCTTGACTTACACACATTATGAAAGCTAAGCTTAATTAAAAGTTCAAAGTGACAACTGAGAAGCCCTATCAAGTTACCTAATTCTCCATGGGTAGAAATTTGCAGACAGACAAAGTCAGATTGTGAATTTGATGTAAACTTTTACTTTTCAGTGTAACGAAGAAACATGCAATGTGCATGGGCTATACAAAGTGGAAATATTCCAAAGAAGAATTATAAGAAATGCTACTAAGGGTAAGATGGCAAGATGGAAGAAAAATTGGCAAATCACCAAACTACTCCAGAAAACGTCAGACTTACAAATAATAATAATGATAATAATAATAATAATAATAATAATAGTAATAATAATAATAATAATAATATTAATAATAATAATAAATAATAGTAGTAGTAGTAGTAGTAATAATAATAAATAATATTAATAATAAATAATAATAATAATAATAATAAAATAATAATAATAATAATAATAAATCATAATAATACATGATAAATAATAATAATAAATGATAATAATAATGATAATAAAAATAATAATTAATAAGAATACAAATAATAATAGATAATAATAATAATACATCAATTTATATAACGCTTTTTGCTACAGCATCAAAGCGCTGAAGCTTTTTGTGCCATCATGTCACAAACTGAAAACTTTCCCCAAGTCCCCATGGACTTATCTCAACTGTGGAGCCTTCACGGCACAGCAGTCATTTAACCAACCCAGGTACTATATTACCCTGCCGGCTCAAAAACAGGTGCTCTACCAATTGAGCCAACCAGCAGGCATAATTTGCATGCATTTGATAAATACTAATTCGTTAGAATAGTACATCTTTAAAAGTCAATGACTTTTCAAATTCTTTAAAGAAATATTCCACTAAATTTTCATATATCTTAGATTACTATCGAAACAAATTGATTAAAAAACAAAACATTGATATCTTATTCTGTTGTATTTCAAAGATTTAACATTGCGTTAAAAAGTGACCTTACTGTTTACAGTATATTATCATGATTGCAGATCAAAGGTAATATTTAATGTACTTTTATGAAAATTAATCCCATCTTTCTGAAAAACTGGAATTATATTTTCTTTATTTATTGAGATGGGGTATTACAAACTTTATTAACATGGGGTATTACATACACTTTATTAACATGGGGTATTACATACACTTTATTGAGATGGGGTATTACATACACTTTATTGAGATGGGGTATTACATACACTTTATTAACATGGGGTATTACATACACTTTATTGAGATGGGGTATTACATACACTTTATTAACATGGGGTATTACATACACTTTATTGAGATGGGGTATTACGTACACTTTATCGAGATGGGGTATTACATGCACTTTATTGAGATGGGGTATTGCATACACTTTATTGAGATGGGGTATTACATACACTTTATTGAGATGGGGTATTACGTGCACTTTATTGAGATGGGGTATTACGTACACTTTATTGAGATGGGGTATTACATACACTTTATTGAGATGGGGTATTACATACACTTTATTGAGATGGGGTATTATGTACACTTTATTGAGATGGGGTATTACATGCACTTTATTGAGATGGGGTATTACATGCACTTTATTGAGATGGGATATTACATACACTTTATTGAGATGGGGTATTACATACACTTTATTGAGATGGGGTATTACATACACTTTATTCAGATGGGATATTACATACTTTATTGAGATGGGGTATTACTTACACTTTATTGAGATGGGGTATTACATGCACTTTATTGAGATGGGGTATTACATGCACTTTATTAAGACGGGGTATTACATACACTTTATTGAGACGGGGCCGTACTACATACACTTTATTAAGATGGGGTATTACATACACTTTATTAAGATGGGGTATTACATACACTTTATTCAGATGGGGTATTACATACACTTTATTGAGATGGGGTATTGCATACACTTTATTGAGATGGGGTATTGCATACACTTTATTGAGATAAGGTATTACATACACTTTATTGAGATGGGGTATTACATACACTTTATTGAGATGGGGTATTACATACACTTTATTGAGATGGGGTATTACATACACTTTATTGAGATAAGGTATTACATACACTTTATTGAGATGGGGTATTACATACACTTTATTGAGATGGGGTATTACATACACTTTATTAAGATGGGGGTATTACATACACTTTATTGAGATAAGGTATTACATACACTTTATTGAGATGGGGTATTACATACACTTTATTGAGATGGGGTATTACATACACTTTATTGAGATGGGGTATTACATACACTTTATTGAGACGGGGTATTACATACACTTTATTGAGATGGGGTATTACATACACTTTATTGAGATGGGGTATTGCATACACTTTATTGAGATGGGGTATTGCATGCACTTTATTAAGATGGGGTATTGCATACACTTTATTAAGATGGGGTATTACATACACTTTATTGAGATGGGGTATTGCATACACTTTATTAAGACGGGGTATTACATACACTTTATTGAGATGGGGTATTACATGCACTTTATTGAGATAGGGTTACATGCACTTTATTGAGATAGGATATTACATACACTTTATTGAGATGGGGTATTGCATACACTTTATTGAGATGGAGTATTACATACACTTTATTGAGATGGGGTATTACATACACTTTATTGAGATGGGGTATTACATACACTTTATTGAGATGGGATATTACATACACTTTATTGAGATGGGATATTACATACACTTTATTGAGATGGGGTATTGCATACACTTTATTGAGATGGGATATTACATACACTTTATTGAGATGGGGTATTACATACACTTTATTGAGATGGGATATTACATACACTTTATTGAGATGGGATATTACATACACTTTATTGAGATGGGGTATTGCATACACTTTATTGAGATGGGATATTACATAGACTTTATTGAGATGGGGTATTGCATACACTTTATTGAGATGGAGTATTACATACACTTTATTGAGATGGGGTATTACATACACTTTATTGAGATGGAGTATTACATGCACTTTATTGAGATGGAGTATTACATACACTTTATTGAGATGGAGTATTACATACACTTTATTGAGATGGGATATTACATACACTTTATTGAGATGGGGTATTGCATACACTTTATTGAGATGGAGTATTGCATACACTTTATTGAGATGGGGTATTACATGCACTTTATTGAGATGGGGTATTGCATACACTTTATTGAGATGGGATATTACATACACTTTATTGAGATGGGGTATTACATACACTTTATTGAGATGGGATATTACATACACTTTATTGAGATGGGATATTACATACACTTTATTGAGATGGGGTATTGCATACACTTTATTGAGATGGGATATTACATACACTTTATTGAGATGGGGTATTACATACACTTTATTGAGATAGGGTATTACATGCACTTTATTGAGATGGGGTATTACATGCACTTTATTGAGATGGAGTATTACATACACTTTATTGAGATGGGATATTACATACACTTTATTGAGATGGGATATTACATACACTTTATTGAGATGGGGTATTGCATACACTTTATTGAGATGGAGTATTACATACACTTTATTGAGATGGGGTATTACATACACTTTATTGAGATGGAGTATTACATGCACTTTATTGAGATGGAGTATTACATACACTTTATTGAGATGGAGTATTACATACACTTTATTGAGATGGGATATTACATACACTTTATTGAGATGGGGTATTGCATACACTTTATTGAGATGGAGTATTGCATACACTTTATTGAGATGGGGTATTACATGCACTTTATTGAGATAGGGTATTACATGCACTTTATTGAGATAGGATATTACATACACTTTATTGAGATGGGGTATTGCATACACTTTATTGAGATGGAGTATTACATACACTTTATTGAGATGGGGTATTACATACACTTTATTGAGATGGGGTATTACATACACTTTATTGAGATGGGATATTACATACACTTTATTGAGATGGGATATTACATACACTTTATTGAGATGGGGTATTGCATACACTTTATTGAGATGGGATATTACATACACTTTATTGAGATGGGGTATTACATACACTTTATTGAGATGGGATATTACATACACTTTATTGAGATGGGATATTACATACACTTTATTGAGATGGGGTATTGCATACACTTTATTGAGATGGGATATTACATAGACTTTATTGAGATGGGGTATTGCATACACTTTATTGAGATGGAGTATTACATACACTTTATTGAGATGGGGTATTACATACACTTTATTGAGATGGAGTATTACATGCACTTTATTGAGATGGAGTATTATACACTTTATTGAGATGGAGTATTACATACACTTTATTGAGATGGGATATTACATACACTTTATTGAGATGGGGTATTGCATACACTTTATTGAGATGGAGTATTGCATACACTTTATTGAGATGGGGTATTACATGCACTTTATTGAGATAGGGTATTACATGCACTTTATTGAGATAGGATATTACATACACTTTATTGAGATGGGGTATTGCATACACTTTATTGAGATGGAGTATTACATACACTTTATTGAGATGGGGTATTACATACACTTTATTGAGATGGGGTATTACATGCACTTTATTGAGATGGAGTATTACATACACTTTATTGAGATGGAGTATTACATACACTTTATTGAGATGGGATATTACATACACTTTATTAGAGATGGGGTATTGCATACACTTTATTGAGATGGAGTATTGCATACACTTTATTGAGATAGGGTATTACATGCACTTTATTGAGATAGGGTATTGCATGCACTTTATTGAGATGGAGTATTACATACACTTTATTGAGATGGAGTATTACATACACTTTATTGAGATAGGATATTACATACACTTTATTGAGATGGGGTATTGCATGCACTTTATTAAGATGGGGTATTACATACACTTTATTAAGATGGGGTATTACATACACTTTATTGAGATGGGGTATTACATGCACTTTATTGACATGGGTATTACATGCACTTTATTGAGATGGGGTATTACATACACTTTATTGAGATGGGGTATTACATGCACTTTATTGACATGGGGTATTACATGCACTTTATTGAGATGGGGTATTACATGCACTTTATTGAGATGGAGTATTACATACACTTTATTGAGATAGGGTATTACATGCACTTTATTGAGATGGGGTATTACATGCACTTTATTGAGATGGGGTATTGCATACACTTTATTGAGATGGGGTATTACATGCACTTTATTGAGATAGGGTATTACATGCACTTTATTGAGATAGGATATTACATACACTTTATTGAGATGGGGTATTGCATACACTTTATTGAGATGGAGTATTACATACACTTTATTGAGATGGGGTATTACATACACTTTATTGAGATGGGGTATTACATACACTTTATTGAGATGGGATATTGCATACACTTTATTGAGATGGGATATTACATACACTTTATTGAGATGGGGTATTGCATACACTTTATTGAGATGGGATATTACATACACTTTATTGAGATGGGGTATTACATACACTTTATTGAGATGGGATATTACATACACTTTATTGAGATGGGATATTACATACACTTTATTGAGATGGGGTATTGCATACACTTTATTGAGATGGGATATTACATAGACTTTATTGAGATGGGGTATTGCATACACTTTATTGAGATGGAGTATTACATACACTTTATTGAGATGGGGTATTACATACACTTTATTGAGATGGAGTATTACATGCACTTTATTGAGATGGAGTATTACATACACTTTATTGAGATGGAGTATTACATACACTTTATTGAGATGGGATATTACATACACTTTATTGAGATGGGGTATTGCATACACTTTATTGAGATGGAGTATTGCATACACTTTATTGAGATGGGGTATTACATGCACTTTATTGAGATAGGGTATTACATGCACTTTATTGAGATAGGATATTACATACACTTTATTGAGATGGGGTATTGCATACACTTTATTGAGATGGAGTATTACATACACTTTATTGAGATGGGGTATTACATACACTTTATTGAGATGGGGTATTACATGCACTTTATTGAGATGGAGTATTACATACACTTTATTGAGATGGAGTATTACATACACTTTATTGAGATGGGATATTACATACACTTTATTAGAGATGGGGTATTGCATACACTTTATTGAGATGGAGTATTGCATACACTTTATTGAGATAGGGTATTACATGCACTTTATTGAGATAGGGTATTGCATGCACTTTATTGAGATGGAGTATTACATACACTTTATTGAGATGGAGTATTACATACACTTTATTGAGATAGGATATTACATACACTTTATTGAGATGGGGTATTGCATACACTTTATTGAGATGGAGTATTACATACACTTTATTAAGATGGGGTATTACATACACTTTATTGAGATGGGGTATTACATGCACTTTATTGACATGGGGTATTACATGCACTTTATTGAGATGGGGTATTACATACACTTTATTGAGATGGGGTATTACATGCACTTTATTGACATGGGGTATTACATGCACTTTATTGAGATGGGGTATTACATGCACTTTATTGAGATGGAGTATTACATACACTTTATTGAGATAGGGTATTACATGCACTTTATTGAGATGGGGTATTACATGCACTTTATTGAGATGGGGTATTACATACACTTTATTGAGATGGGGTATTACATGCACTTTATTGAGATGGGGTATTACATACACTTTATTGAGATGGAGTATTACATACACTTTATTGAGATGGGGTATTACATGCACTTTATTGACATGGGGTATTACATGCACTTTATTGAGATGGGGTATTACATGCACTTTATTGAGATGGAGTATTACATACACTTTATTGAGATGGAGTATTACATACACTTTATTGAGATGGGGTATTACATGCACTTTATTGAGATGGGGTATTACATGCACTTTATTGAGATGGAGTATTACATGCACTTTATTGAGATGGGGTATTACATGCACTTTATTGAGATGGGGTATTACATGCACTTTATTGAGATGGGGTATTACATACACTTTAAACGAAGATGCTTTCCCCATACACCTTAACTCTAAATGAAAGAAAAATTACTTTCATTATACATATATTTAATACTAAAAACAACAATGAATTTTTTTCAGGGTCGGGAGGGAAAGTGCACCCCCTTGCCCCTATGGCGAGCTGCTTACGAGAACCATGCAGGTGCCTATGAAAATAAGGTTTGTTCAAACCCTGCATTTAATTGCTATGTACACTTAGATGCAATATCAGATTCTGTAGACTGATAAGATCTTGAATCATGAATAAAAACATACAAAAACAAAACTGACCAGTGTAGTATACAGTGTGATGTCATAATTGCAGATCAGAGACTTTTTTGGTTTCATGAAATTGTATAAAAAAACATTTAAACAATTTCTTTTTGTTAGAGTCGGGTAATAGACGGGAAAATCTCCATTGACCTTTCTGTACAAATCTCAAAGTTTTTTTTGAGTAACTCTGGTTTTCCTATATAATCTTTGAATGTTAATTGCCCTAAATTTTAATGGGCAGCTATTTGCTAAACACTATGTGTTAAATCGCTTTGACATTTGCTTCAGCACGTGTTTTTTCTTTTTCAATGGGCGACTTCCTATACCTATAATCAGCAAACTTTGTGGAGCAAAGCTGATGAAGGTACCATATAGTTACTGTACTAGTAAGGTTCATGAGCAGAAAGGCAAAGCATACCCTTGTTTTAAAAACACATGTTGTTCCCCCATTTGAAGATTAAACAAAAATATTTCCAGCAATTAATTTTCAAAGAAATAATAAAATTATTGTCTTGGATCTCCATGTATGACATCACACTGCAAGGCCACTTTTTAACGCACTGGTGGAATCTTTGAAATGTGATAACTCTAGAACAGAACAAGATATCAACGTGATCTTTTCACCAATTTGTTTCTTTAATAGTCCTTAATCAAATATATGAAAATAAAAAATTCACAAGAATATTCCTTTAAATTACAGTTAATTAAAATTGTACTGCAATAATGGAAAAGAAAACAAAATTACCATTGCTGAGCTGTAAAAATAGTTACCCTACACATGTGGAAACATCAGGCAGCAAACACCCAACCTAATTTTGATTTGTTTTAGCTGATGCTTAACACGTTTGGTATAAAGTGTCCATACTACAACTTATACTTTTTCCTTAATTAATCTTTTATTAAAAACAAAAGACAACAATTCAGCACTGCTTCATCTCCTTTGAGAATTTCTGTCATTAACTTGTTTCTGTTTAATTACCTTCCTGGGGCGATTGACATCAGCAATTACAATGGTCATGTTCTCACTAATCTCCAGATCATGATCATGTCATGACATGTTCTCACTTGAGTTGGAGCCAGCAGTCTTACCTACTGTAAGCAATCTGATTGAGTGAGCCTGAAGCCAAAATGTGGGTCATTTGGAACAGGTTAACTGCTTCATGCGAAATGAAGAAGGTTTAACAGGATATTACAAAACTAATTTGATCACATGTCGCTGAATAGGGGTCAAAATTTAACTTTTTCGGCACTATTCAACAATACAGTACTTTCTCAAATAATACTGTTCCAGATCAAACTTCTTTGTTCCAACTTTTTTGCCGATAACAGGACAAATTTCTTTTTTAATAATGGGCAAATTTGCAACTTTATTGGTTAATGTGCAAATATGTATGTCGGTTACCAATATTTACATGATGTAGCATCCAGTTATCTTTAAAATAATTTTGTTTTAAAAAATGCATTTTTGAGCACATTAAGTTATTGATCATTGATGCCACATGCTTGTAAAAAGAACACTGTTTCACTGGAACAATGTTTGAAAATGTACTGTTCCTGCATAAAAAGCACTGTTTTCAGAACAGTGGTAAATTCGACCACTGCTGATCTGCACTCGCATGCATTTTTGAGAATTTCATTGGTGGATCGGATCGGATCGGATCATGATCTTACCCTCAACTAGGATCAAGATTAAGTAGCTGGGATCAGAACCCGTGAGCATTACTCGGTGGATCTGATCACCCACACTGGGTTTGATCGTGAGCTTGTACTGAAATGAGAACATATGTTCAATGATAAAGTCTGGGCGGTTATAACGAAGTCATTAATCTTCTCAGCCAAAAATTAAATACAAAATTTACATTTTAAGAAATAAGACAACAACTCTTGTTAAAAATAGATCATCAGGAAATTACACAGAAAAACAGAATCAATTGAATTTTAAAGTTTTTTTGCAAAAAGTGTTGAAAAAATAAATGTTCCCTTTGGACTTGCAATTAAGTGGAATTTACTGGGGTTTGAGAAGAAACTTTTATCTGAACTATTCAGTAATGTATTTTTAGAGGAATTCAATGGGTTTGAGATGGTGAATAACTGATTAAAGGGTATTCTGATATTCTTATGCACTCTTCTAATGACCTTCAATAAACTTTAATCATCCTGCCGTGTATTTGACAGCCATAAGACTAAAATGAATGACCTTAAGATGCTAAAACTAGTAGTACTAGCTCAACTTATATTTTGGGGTGCAATGGTATACGCCTGTTTTTGCTGGTGGGTAGTTAAATGTCGGGCACTTCTTGGACAGCAATTGAGGGACACTTTTCATTTTAAAATAGGGGCACTTTTATCAGTTTTAGAAAATGTAAAGGAATCTTGCCTCCTGGCCCCATGGTTCCTACTCATATGGTTTGCATATAAGCGGGATTTGAGGGAAGCAATGGGGCATTTTCCCCAACCTCACTTTCTGTTTAAATGAATACTTTTATATGGTGATGTGTTGTATTTTAGGGTAATTTTGTAATCCCCCACCCCACACACACACTTTGACTTTCCGTCAATTTCGTAGGAAAATCCCACCTATAGGTTTGAGATTAGGGAGCCAGGATCACTTGACAATTGTCAATCGGGTAAAAGGTTTCTTTTGAAAATTGCTGCTTACAAAATTATTGAGGGCATGTACCCTCCAACCACGGCCCTCGGTGTCAGTGCCTCTGGTAAAATGACCGCTTTGATTGTGTCAAATAAATACTAAATGTATGTAACATTTTATACGTATTATGTGAAATTTGTGAGTGAGTGGATTTCTATTTCTTTTTAAGCTTCAAGAATGACCGAGAATAATTTCATACAAGAAAACATAAAAAAAAACCTCCATCCCGGTCCTCCCTTAACTTTCAAATGGGCACATCCTTCCCGGTCCGCCATCAACTTTCAAAAGGCACCCCTGCAGTGCCCCCCCACCTTACCACCGCAGTTCCGAAATCGCTGAAATGCACCAAAATCCCCACCAGCCCCCAGGACTCTACTTGCCTCACCATGTAATAAAGCTTTAAATATCCTTTGAATATGTGAAAACTGTTTTTTAAGTAAGCCTACAAAAACTTAAGCCTTAACAGCAATATGATGCAAATTTTAATTACAATGTTTTCTTTTGAGGGAAAATGAAATCATAAACAGACATACTAACAACAAATTACTGTATGTACAAAATCAGGATGGACTTTACATCCTTGCAACAAGACATGCTTTTAACTATGGCATATTTTCCTCATATTGCTAATATATCAGCTATTTTTTGAGCTAATAATTAATTATCGCAATCAATGAATCACAATTAATTGATAATAGAAAAAATACACTTCCAAGTGGCAATACGAAATATAACTAAAAAGAATTTATAATTTTTTTTGAAGTTCTATTTTATATAAGATGGACCTACTTGACCCCTGAAGAAAATCATCACAGATCAGTAATTTTACGCATCAATTATTAGACACTCTTTTCTGTACGCAAACAAAAGATGTTTTTGTGAGAAGCCAGATGTTACTGCAGTGAGCTGTTACTTTAAGCTCCATGGTTATTAACACTGGCGATTTTAAAATTGATAGACTGAGTAGGCTGAGTTATTCAACTGCGCTATATGAATATATAGCCAATTCAAGGCTATTTTAGTGAAGCTTTAGTTTTTAAATGCAAGTTATAATCCAAACGAGCTATCAATTACAAAATCTATAACCCAATTTAGCTAAAGTGTGGGACAAATCTCAAACGGGATATCAAGCTCAATTAGCATATGGGCCAGATGGTATTTTAACGCTCCAGCCAATGAAAACATCGTTTTATTTCAATTGGAGATATCCATTCATATTTTCCCGAGCCAATGTTATTATATATGCTAAATTCATTCAGACTGTGCCGAGTGAAATCCGAACGAAAATCGGGATTTTAAGCTAACCTTGCATGAGCTCAAAATCCCTTAAAGGGATGTTGAACTAAAAAGACAATGGTAAAATACCGTCATGGCACGTATGACAATGCAAATTGACACGCATAGCGTGACCAACCCAATCATAAAATGGCATCCCACCCTGTCCCACATGGCATCCAATGTCCCACATAGAATCCAATGTCCCAAATGGCATCCCACCCTATGTCCCACATGGCATCCCACTCTATGTCCCACATGGTATCCCACTCTATGTCCCACATGGCATCCCACTCTATGTCCCACATGGTATCCCACTCTATGTCCCACATGGCATCCCACTCCATGTCCCACATTGTATCCCACTCTATGTGCCACATGGCATTCCACTCTATGTCCCACATGGTATCCCACTCTATGTCCCACATGGCATCCCACTCTATATCCAACATTGCATTTCTTTGGATGTCACATGGTACCTAGTCTGAGATTCTATATTTATTCATAAGCCACACCCACCACGCAGATCAATAAAAATGTTGAAAACATTAGCTTTTGCACAATAACTAACATTATCATAGCAAGTATGATGCAAAAACGGTTGCTTGTTTATGCTATTTCAAGAATTTGTCAGTAAGCCCCACCAACTCATTAATATTCATGACATCACTACCACAACATTGGAACATATGTACAGACCATGACCCCTGATACATGTAGACCATAAATCTCCAGTATGTTTACTTTAAATTTAGGACATTCACATTAAGCCACACCATGCATATTTATGACATTTGCTGATAACATAAAATGTACACAATAACCAACAAAATTATCATGCCCAATATGACACAATACGGACATACAGTTTATCAATTTTTCAAAATTTGAACTTTAAGCCCCGCCCACTTATTAATATGAATACCGTTCTTAAGATACCGTGTTTACAACTTCTTTTCAGCAAAATCATGTTAAGCCTCCGCCCACTATGCATATTAATGAATATGTACACACTAGCTAATATCATATTAATACAAAACATGAAACTAGAATGATAAATACCGTCATGGTTCCCATGCCCATTGACACCCATATCAAATGACCCAGCCAATCATCAAAATGGCATCTCACACTTAAGTCCCACATGGCATCACATGTCCCATATGGCATCCTACCCCATGTCCCACATGGTATTTCACCCCATGTCCCACATGACATCCCATCCCATCCCTTGCCCCACATGGCATTCCACCATGTTCCACATGGCATCCAACCCATTGTCCCTCATGACGTCCCATATCCTATCCCTTGTCCCTCATGGCATTCCACCATGTCCCATATGGCATCCCATCCTATGATCCACATGGCATCCCACCCTATGACCCACATGGATCCCATGCAATGTGCCAAATGAAATCCCACCCCATGTCCCACATGACATCCCATCCCATGCCTTGTCCCACATGGCATTCCACCATATCTCCCACATGGCATTCCACCATACAGTATGTCTCACATGGCATTCCACCATATGTCCCACATGGCATTCCACCATGTCCCACATGGCATTCCACCATGTCCCACATGGCATCCAACCCTACGACCCGCATGGCATCCAACCCTACGACCCACATGGCATCCCACATAGATCCCATCCCATGTGCAAAACGACATCCCACCCCATGTCCTACATGACATCCCATCCCATGTCCCACGTGGCATTGCCCCATATCTCCCACATGGCATTCCACCATGTCCCACATGGCATATCACCCTATGACCCACATGACATCCAACCATGTTCCACATGGATCCCATCCTACATGTATGTCCCACATTAATCCAACCATATGTACATGACATCCCTCCCTATGTCCCACATAGCATCTCTCCCTGTGTTCCCCATGGCATGCCACTGTATGTCCCGCACCAGTGGCTTCCCACCTGATGTCCCATCTTATGTTCTACATGGTATCCCTCCCAATGACCTAATGACATCCTACATTATATCCCACATGGCATCACATCCCATGGCCTCCTAAACTATGTCCCACATAGCCTCCTACCCTATGTCACATGGCATCCCAACCTGTCACACTACTTGTGGCATGATCCCACCCCATGTCCCTCCCAAATGGCACCCCACCTCATGTCCCACATGACATCTCATACCATCCTATGTCCCACATCCCCATCCCATGGCATTCCACCCTATGACCCACATGGCATTCCACCATATATCATACATGGCACCCCACCCCATGTCCCACATGGCATCCCAGCCCATGTCCCACATGGCATCCCAGCCCATGTCCCACATGGCATCCCAGCCCATGTCCCACATGGTATCCCACCCCATGTCCCACATGGCATCCCAGCCCATGTCCCACGATTGGCATCCAATCCCATGTCCCACAGGCTCCATAAGAAATTTCATTCTAGCTACCAGTCCCTGATTGAGCATACTATGTATGAAAGTGTCAGTTCATATAATAATTTATATGCAAATGACCTGTTGAATAAGAAAAAAAGGCAGAATGAAATAATTATGTCGGATATAGCCCTTGGTGTATACTACATGGTATATACTATATAATATGTCCCCCATCCATGTCCCACATGGCATCCCTCCCTATGTCCATATGCAGTCACATCCTGTCACACTGCCTGACTAAATAAAAAAAAATCTGGTCAGTTTATATACTGTAGCAACATTATGCAAATGACCACAATAATAATCATGCCTAATACAACCGTTGGTGCCCAAATATTTTGAAGAATTTTAAGAATTTTAAATCTCCAGTGCTACGAGAGAGATGCTTGAGGATCTCTAAAGAATATTGAAAAATTATATCATTTTGTAGTTATCTTCTAAGGAAATAACAAATATTTTGTAGACTTTTTAAGGAAATTAGTTTTTAATCTGTTTTAAGTGTCTCTGAAAAACTTTAACATTTTGTAAGGAAACCTTCCATAGGTATATCTGAAAAAACTTTAACTTTTACTGAGGAACTCTGAAGAAACTTCCCAAAAAACTTTAACATTTCTGAAGAAATCTCAGGAAAAAGTGTGACTAAAATCGCAATTACATAGCATTGCATTATGCTTTGCATGCGAACCAATAAAACAGACATGCAGTTGTAAAAATATGAACAATTCAAGATTTTTATACTTAGCCCCGCCTACTCAGTCATATGCATGCCATCACCATTAAAAACAACAGGCCACATCCACGGACCATGGGCTATCTGTGTACCAAACATGACACCGTGTTTACAAACAATTTACAGCAAAATCTTATTAAGCCCTGCCCACTATGCATATTAATGAAATTCAACAATTTTACATCATGAACATACCAGCAAACATCATATTTATACCACATATGAAATTAAACAGACATGCAGTTGCTAAAATATGAACATTTCAAGATCATTAATATGCATGACATCACCATCAAAAACAATAGGGCACATCTACAGACCATGGACAATCTGTGTACCACATGACAAGAATCTAATGTATCGTTCTTGAGATATCGTGTTTACGTGCTGGTCGTCACAAACATACATACATATACACACACATACATACACACACACCATCATGACCGCATAGGTTACTGATCCTATCGCATCGGACCAAACACAAGTAGGCTTACAATAAATTATGCACTAAATTTAAAGCAAAGCAATTTTCTTAATTTAAAAACATCTTATGCTTTTTTCACCCCTGGGTGTAAATTTGCGGTAGACCAGTGTTTACATTAAGGTGTAGGACTTCAGGATTCCCGCACATATTATCAAATTCCCTCTTACAAATAATTAAAGGGGAAAGGGGGCGGAATTCCCACAACAAAAAATTGGCCAAATTTGGCCTTTTTTGGGGGCTATTTTTGGCCTTTTTGTTTTCCAAAAAGAAACACCCGCTGGAATCCCTCAAAACCCTAGTGTGAACACTGCAGTAGACTTACCTTTTACATGGCAATTTCTTTAGCCTGATGATAATCGGTCGCAGTCTAAAAAATTTACAAACAATACAAGAAACAAACAAGCAATACAGGGGCAAGGAAGCAAAAAGGTAAAGCGATGAGACTTAATTGTGCAAAGCATTGATTTAGATAGCAAAGAATACACAAATCTTCCACATGTATTACTCCCTTACTTTGGACATTAAATTTTAATGTGTATGAAGAAATACACTTTCTTAAATCCAACTTAGAGAAACTTATTCTGAAGTTCTGCTAAGAACCAATTTATTATTTTTTAAAAAGCCAAATTTTTGTGATTAATGTGCAGTGATTAAAAAGTACCAAAATACCAGGTGAAATCCTCTTAAATGTGAAAATTATCAGAAAAAGGTGAAATTTTCAGCATAATATCCAGAAACTATCCCTGTCATGTAAAAAGTCTATAATTTTAAATTTTTATTGAAGGGTGAAATGCTGACAATAAAAACTTTGTGCAGCTTAAAAGAACAAAGCAAAATAGCAAATTTGATTTTCTTTTAAATTGACGATAGATAATGTAAGTTTGTTTATGTAAAGATAAAAGAAATCATATGCAAATAAGAAACCCATTTGTTTAAAAGAAATCCATATGCAAATCAAAAGAAACCCATGTGCAAATCAAAAGAAACCCATATGCAAATCAAAAGAAACCCATGTGCAAATCAAAAGAAACCCATATGCAAATCAAAAGAAACCCATATGCAAATCAAAAGAAACCCATATGCAAATCAAAAGAAACCCATATGCAAATCAAAAGAAAAATTTGAGGAGACTACAGAAAGTTGAAGAAAAAAAAACTTATACAGTAAACATCAAGTCCTAAGATATGATACAAATACATTTGCAAGAAAAAAGAACTATCATGTAGAGACAGATGCTTATCAAAATATAGAAAGAAAGAAAAAAAACCATCCTTACTGCTAACCCAACGTGCTATATCAAAACATTTCTTTAAGATTACATACTGGTTATAGCTAGAAAACCTCAACTCAATTGCTTTATAGTAGAAAGAGCATTAAAATCATTTATGGACAAATAGAGATGTTTAAACCAGATGAAAGAGCATCAAATTATGAACAGATGAGTCTTTTAAGTTCTATGGACCGGTACAAATGTTTTCTGTTCAACCACATACTAAAAGAGCATTAAATTATGAGTTTAAAGAAAAGGTATTATCCCAAAAATAAACTCAGAAGTGAACTCCGCTGTGCTCTTAAATTCACTTCCAGTTTTCTATTTCCTCATTGATTCCGAGAAATCTGTGATGTTATCGACAATGTATGCAGGCCACTATGTTTGATCCGTGGATGTGGGAGCAATAACATCACAGATTTTTCGCTTATTTAATAAGGAAAATTGAAAACTGGAAGTGACATTACCAGCACAGCGGTGTTTACTTCTGAACATATTTATGGGACAATACCTTTCCTTTAAGTCTTTGAATTTTAAAATAAGATGTGTAGTTTTCAAGTTAGGAGTAATCAGTTTGAACATTTTTTAACATATTGAAAACAAGATCTCTCAGAAGGACAGTATGCTCAACTATTCAAACCTAACGTAGACAATAAGCTTGTTGATGGACGTATATCCTGGTAATGGGGCTTAGTAGGGAAAGTTATTTCAAATTACATGAGCTTTTGAAGGATTTATTACTTTTTCCCTTTCTTCAGATTTTCACATTTTACTGCAAGCCTCAAAATATCTTTGAGTTGTATCAGACATTTTGGGTGAGATTAATATCTCACCCAGTAACTCAGAAAACATGAAAAAATTTTTATAAATAAAACACCTCTTTTCATTATATCCATTGAGTCGCAAAAAAGTAGAGACCCATGACTTGCCCATGTCAACGAAATATTAAAATATGAACAATGTGTCCTTGAGGCATGATGCAATTATTTGTTATATTCTTCCGTTATTTACTTACCTAACTACCCTCTATATTTATCTTAAAGGATTAGTTCAGTGGTCCAGTTAATTTACCACCTTATATGAAAGACTAAAAAAAATTAAAAAAAAGGTGAAGGAAGCATTCAATGAAGGAGATATTTAAGTCAAAAGTTTTGTCTCATTCGTTTAGAAACAAGTGAAATCTAAATACTATATAGTTGTGACATTACATCCTGATATCTTCAGTCTTTATGTATTCTTTCATATTTTTTCCTATTTTGGGGATTAAAACTATTGAATACACCAGAAAAGTACTTGAAAAGAATCTTGTTAAGGTAATTATAATTTGACAACTGAAAAAGTTGAGGGAAAATTAGTTATTATGCACACTACACCTCATCATTGGGTGTAGACAATGCTCTTTACATATATGATCATTTGTGTAAAGAAAATCTGCACACTCACTTTATATTAAGGGATATCATAGATACAAATATTTTCATTGTTATGCAAATAAGCTAATTAGTATGTACACACAACCCCCAATCATGCTTTACTGAACAGTACCAATGCCACCTACAACTGTATCAAGTACAAAATCCCATATGTCGACCCACCCTGTTCCATATGCCAACCCACCCTGTTCCATATGCCAATCCACCCTGTCTAACGTGCCAACACATCCTGACCAACATCCCACCGCACCCTGCCCTACATATAATTCCACCCTATCCCACATGACCTCTTCCTAATTCCTTCAGCTACTTTATCATAATGTCATCTTCCACCCCATATTCTACCTATTGTTTATATATCCCAAACCCCAATTTGACATTCTTTAGAAGGAAACTTTTATTTGCTTCTTTATTCATGGCAAGACAAACATTTTGATTGCTACTTTATGTCTGAATGTCAATATCATAACACAACTAGAAATGTGAAGTTAGTAAGTCATAAGCCATATATTTTTGATCTTAGGTCAAACATATTGCAGCAAATGCACACTATACCTCACCATTAAGTGTGAACAATGCTCTTCACATATACTGTATGATAATTAATTTCAGCAAAATCATTATACCCACTTTAATTCAAGAGATACCACATATACAAATATTTTCATTGCTATGCAAATAGGCTAATTATTATGCACACACAATCCCCCAATCATGCTCAACTGAACAGTACCAACGCCCTCTACTACTGAACCAAATAGCAAGTTATTATTTCAGGTTAAATATTTTCTACGAATCTATTGCTTTACAAAAAACCTAATTAACATGTACATTACACCTCATGATTAAGTGTAGATAATGCTCTTAACTTATATGATCATTTGTATAAACAAAATCCCCATTCCTGATTTAATTTAAGACATCATAGATACAAATATTTTCATTGTTATGCAAATAAGGTTATTAGTATGCACACACAACACCCAATCATGCTTATTTGAACAGTACCCATGTCCTCTACCCTTGTGGCAAGTTACATGAATGTACACCATTAATAACTTTAGTTATGTGCTCATGAAGCTTAAACATTTTGTATAAAAGTCTATTGTTATGCAAATAATCTAATTACTATGCACACTTCACCTCACCATTAAGTGTAGACAATGCTCTTCAAATATATGATCATTTGTGCAAACAAAATCCCCACATCCACTGTAATTTAAGAGACATCATAGATACAAATATTCTTATTGTTATGCAAATAAGCTAATTAGGATGCAAACACAACCCCTAATCATGTTAACTTGAACAGTACCCCTTGCCAAGTTACATGAATGTACACCATTCATAACTTAATTTATAAAAACTTTAACAAAAAACTTTACCAAAACTTCAATCTGACAAATATTTTCATTGTTATGCCAATAAGCTAATTAGTATCCACACATAACCACCTCTCAATCATGCTCATCTGAGCAGTACCCATGTCCTATACCATTATGCCACGTCACATGAATGTACATCATTCATAAGTTATGAAAACTTTAACCAAATTTTAAGCTGACAAATATTTTCATTGTTATGCAAATAAACTAATTAATATGTACACACATGCTCATTTTATACCAAGTCACATGAATGTACACCATTCATATCTTTAAGTTATAAAAAGTTAACCAAAACTTTACCAGCCGCCAAGGGTAGTAGAATAGCTCTACTATTCTTCGAATAGTCGAGCTAAAAATCAGATGTATGAAGAGGAAAACACCTCAAAATGCTTTGCTTTTTCTTTATAATTCTTCCCACAATTTTGGACCTTGAAATATTCAAAATGCTTCTCCAGTTTGAGGATGTAATAGAAAATTATCGAATCATCATTAAAATTATCTTCATTTTTCAGAGAAAAATGGCAGTGGTAAAAAACTTTGGATTTACATAAGAAAATATGTCCTGTTCATACATCACAAAGTAACACAAAATTTGCATATTTGCACAAAAATATTTCAAAGCTGTAAAATGGCCACTTTTAATCGATTTTGATGAATGGTTTGGCTAATCAATTTTACTTATGTTGCATCTTTCAATGGTCACAGTAGCACTTACAGTTTATAAGTTATAAATCAAAGTTTGTACAACTTTTCAGAATGTGCAAAGGTCATGAGGTATGAAAAGGAATTCAGCTAAAAAATTTCAATGTCTTTATATTTCTTTTCCATATAATAAATATCAAAGGTTCTCAATTTGTATTCCACAGCTAATTTTGAATCAAGGTTATGGTAATTTCCAATTTCCTGTTCACTTTAGCCAAATTCTCCCATTCAAAATATTTGGGGAAGGACTGAAAAACAATAAGTTAACATGAGCAATAATTGTCCAATTGTCCCATTCTGAGGTCATAAAATATTGTACAATTTATGCTAATTAGGTATCTAAGTTTAAAAATGCTGTAAAATGGTCAATTTTAACCGATATTGATGCAACTTTTTGCATTTAATATATTTTTAACCATTTAAGCTCATACTTGTTGCTACCGATCCTTACACCTTAAAGAACAGTCTTAAGCCTTTTCAGTTCTTGTTCGCTTTTGTTCCTCAATTTTGATCCATTTCAAAGCATTCTCACAGGAATGGTTCCGCACGGATAATTCACAACATTTTCCTTCAGATGGAAAAAATCAATTTAAAGTACTGTAAACCTTTTATACAGTATTGACAAACCATCAATGCATCCTTACGGAAAAAACAGAGCATTGAGTTTTGTAATGTCAAAGTCTAGCTGGATAAATAATTACTGGTTATATTGGACAGAAAATCATTAAGACAGACTGAAGTCATTGATTACCAGGTAAATAAATACTATTAATGGAAAAAGGTTTCAAACTAATGTTAAAAAGTTTCTTCATGATAGATAGCTAGCAACAAATTCAGCTTAATTGAAAACAAATGTGCTATAGAGGGATATCATCACGTGACTCTAACTCAATTGGACTCCATTTTGCAGGGCAGGGGCGTCTTTGCATTTCACACGTCTTCACACAGCTCAGTCACATCACATGTATAACATACTACATCCTAACCTGCCAGTCCCAGTTCAGCAAATTTTACTAATAGCAATTTTTTTTTTGTTCGCTTCTGATTCTACTTCATATTTTCCTGAAGTTTTATATTTTTACTAAGTATTTGAAGAGTAACTTTAACGTTAACGCCAGCTAATTATTCGTTATACTCAGAGAAAGCCTACATGCCTGATATAAAGTGCTTTGCTGCAAATCCTAGTGTGAACCGTAGGTTGAAGCGTCGCATTGTAAGCAGAAACCTACTTCAAACGTCAATCAAGATCAAATGGAAATCGAGAAAATGCATTTTTATTCTCCCGCATACATTTATTAGTGCAACCAACAGCACAGCAAAATCCAGGCATAAATAATCTTATATAACATGTAAACGCATGTAAGTCGAATTAAGTGTACAGCAGACGACAGTGGTTTTACCGACAAAATGGCAATGTAAACAAAGTCATGTGACCTCATAACATCAGCTAAAACACCCTTATAATCCATGAAAATAGCACAAATGTTTATCAAAATTGCTTACAAATTAAATTGACCATGTTGCAGCAAGTTATTCTTAAAAGACTGGTGATTTGTAGAAGCAAGTTTGCTTTAAACTGATGTTTGACACTCACTGAATACTTAGTAACCCCTTTCTCCAAAATAATAATTGGAAAAGTGTGAAAATCACGTTAGTTTGAAGTTCAGAATAACCACTTTCTGTGGCGTCCGCAAATTCATTGAAAATATGTGACGTTGCAAGTTGTAGACCCCCACGGAACTGCCTGTGTACACGCATACAAAGTAATTACAGACCTAAAATGTTGTCAGCAAAGAGTTTGGAAATTCTATCCTCTGATACCTCAGATTCCTTTTGAGAACATGACGGAGACATTACAGACCCCCATACAGGGTTTCATCTAGAAATGTGAAAGTTGGGTGTGCATTGAATATTTTTGGGCATGCTACTGAAGTATTGAACTTAAATATGCATATAAACACCCCGCCTCAACATTACTCTTTAATTTGAAGTGTCTGCTCTTTCATACATCACAACTTTTGTATTCACTAGTAATTCTTCAAACTTTAATATAAAGCCATAAAACAGAAACTACAGGAGCTTTTGTTGTTATTTAAAGGAATATTCCAATGATATTAAAGGAATATTCCCATGTTTTTAAAAGAATATTCCCATGTTTTTATAAGAATATTCCCATGTTTTTACAGGAAAATTCCCATTTTTTTAAAGGAATATTCCCATGTTTTTAAAGGAATATTCCCATGTTTTTAAAGGAATTTTGCCATGTTTTTTCATAACTTTTCATAAAAAAAAGAAAAAATCTAGAAACAATTTAGTAGAAAAATCATTTTGATATGTTAGTCCTACCAGGGAATATTCAAATCTTAAGGTTCACAGAAAATGCCAATAAACGGATAGGAAAAGGCTCAGTAACACATTCTCCCACAAAGTTTATGTACTGCATTAAAATTTATCGTCCTTTTTTATTATTAAAACCTGCTGGAAAAATGAATTGATCAAAGTTAGGTATTTATATACACCGCCAAATATACCCTACTTCAGTTACTTTGGGAAAATTGTTTCTAATCATACAGAAACAACCAATTAATGTTCAAAAAATAAATAAACATTTGCAATGGAATTGCTTCTATGACATCATCACACACTAATTCATCATATGGTACAAAAACTTTAAAATGCAATTGGGAAATCATTAAAAATCCATATCTTTTGAATGGAAATGATATCAACCTTTAGATTTGTACCAAATTGGCTCAAAAAGTATGCTCTTTCAATTAAAACTTTACAAAAAACCCATGGAAATATTACGAAACAACACCATGGGAATATTACAACAAACCATGGAAATATTGTTTTTAAAAGAACATGGGAATATTACTAAAACCATGGGATTACAACAAAACACATGGGAATATTACAAAAAAATTATGCAAATATTACAACAAACCATGGGAATATTACAACAAAAAACCATGGGAATATTACAAAATACCGTAGGATTATTACAAAACACCATAGGAATATTACAAAATACCATAGGATTATTACAAAACACCATAGGAATATTAAAAATATTTATTAAAAACACCATAGGAATATTACAAAAACCATAGGAATGTTACAAAAACCATGGGAATATTATAAAAACCATAGAAATATTACAAAAAAATATGGGAATATTACAAAAATCATGGGAATATTCCTTTAAAGACTATTCTATCAGTGTTTAAAGCTCTTTCTGATGAATACACAATCTCTACCTGTTTTAATACCTTTAAGAATGTAAACACTTCAAAATCACACTGCTCTACAGTTATACAAATATGGCAATTGAAAGACTTTTCTGTTCAGAATTTTTGCCTTTTTCTGGTAAATATAAACAATCTCAACCTTTCCACCTACCTTTAAAATGATGGAATCGTGTCCATTAATCCTCTTAGCATTAATGCATTAATGCTCTTACCATTAATGCTCTTACCATTAATCAGGGATGTAAGTAGGAAATGAAAAAAATTCCTACAATTTTGTAGCATAGAAATGCACATGCACAGCATGAATTTGTGACCACATCAATTTAGCAGCTCTCCCGGTGTTAATCCTTAGTCATACAAAGGAAACTACTTAAGTCTTTTAAAAAGTAGCCAAACCCCCATCTAACAATAAAAAGACGTTTAAGTCTTGAGGGAGTGAGGGAGTTAGAAGATCAGATTTATAGAATTGTAAAAATATCTTGAAGCTGCATTCAGCTTACTACATCAGAAATTTTACATACCTAATATTGGAACTTTAAACAGCCATAACTTTGGAAGATTTTAACCACACTTGAAGACTAAAGTACTTTTCAGCCAGCATGTGAGTCTTAAGTTCTAAAAGGCATCCCATCATTCGAAAAGGAATGCAGGTGTCAAACTTAAGAGTGATAAGTGTAAATTTGCAATATCTTTTTTTCATATTCATTTTTAATAATCTTAGCCAAACAAAGCAACGATGAAAACAAGACAATATCTTTCTTTGATTTAATCAACCAATCACAACCAAGTCACACCAAGAATCAACTAATCACAACCAAGTCACACCATGACTCCACTGCTCAAAAATCACAAACAGTGCAAACACAGAAACATGCACGGTGCGTAAATTATCATTTAAAAAAGTATGAGTTTACTTTATTTCTTCATTCTGTGTCGTTTTTGTCTTTGGTTCCTGTTCTCTTTCTTCTTCTCGTCTGCCAAGAAAAAAAAGTAAAAAATGTGCTAAAGGAGACATAAAGTCTGAATTAATCCTTATTTCTTGACAGGTTTAAAAATAACAAATTTTCTAACCAAGTTTCATACCTCCCTAAGCATTCTAACTCATTATTTAAAATAATTATTACAAAACTTAAATGCTACTACGAAAGCTAAGTGCCATTTTGATTTTTAAACATGCAGAAGATGATGTCACCAACCCAGCAGGATGTTGGAATGCCTTGAATTTCTTTATAATCTGTCTCAAGTTTTCTAGCTTAATGAAAAATTGTTTTCTAGCTTATGATAAAACTTTGCGTCACATCATTTTGGAATAAAAACTTTCATCAAATTTATAAAGAAATACAATTTACATTCTAAATGTCCCTGTTGGGGAAATTATGTCATCAAGTACAAAATTTCAATACAGAATTGTACAACATGGCAGCCTCCATGTGTCCACTTCAAACATGAATGATTTAAGCAAGGAATAAGATTTTGACTTGCTGTTTTTGGTTGTTGGTTTAAACTTTTATCCTCAATCATATGAAATAATGATTGTATCAAACTTTATTTCTCCTATGTTCACAGATGACACTGAGTTACTCACTTTTAGCAAAAAAACATACTATTAAATAATTCAAGGGTGAGATCATGTTTTTTATCTCACATGTCAAATAAGAAACCGTAAATACTGAAGAAAGCAATCAAAAATATTACTTCAGTATGTCTTAAAAGGATTAGTTCAGTGGTCAAGGAAGTTCATCTTATATGCCGTGAAAAAGGACTTAAAAAGACACAAAATGGTAAAAAAAGCTTTCAAAAATCTTATTCCGTTAAGGAGATATTCAAGTTTAAAGTTCTGTCTTATCTGTGTAGAAATGACTGGTGTAGTGAGTCTCCTATGGAAGATTGGTGCCCTTATCCTCACATTCTTCACAATTTTAATGTATTTTAAAGAAAATTTTTCAACTTTATTAATATTTGAATTTTTTTGCTCAAACTTTTTTAGGTGGTAAAATATATTTAACTATACTAGATTCTGCTTTACTACTTTCCTTTCCTGACATATCCAATAATTTGTAAGGCACACAATCGCAGGACAAGATATAATAGAATACATGAAGACTGGGGAATCTGCGGCTGTGATGTCACAACTAGTCTGATTTCAGACGTTTCTACACAGATACCAAATCTTAAACTTAAATATCTTCTTAACGGAATAAGATTTTTAAATGCTTTCTTCACAACCCTGTTTCTTGTGAAGTCCACTTTCATATACGATGGACTTGCTAGACCACTTAACTAATCCTAAAGTTATATGGACAGGAAGCAACACCATGGCCTAAAATGGCCAAATTAGTGAACAATTGACCATTTTACTGCATTTTGAAAGTATGGTACCATACTAACATAAGTTGTGCAATACCTTGTGGCATCACAATAAGAACACCATGGCTTATGTTAATTTATTGTTTTTCAACCCTTTCCCAAAATTGTATGAGACGAAGCAGTTTGCTATGATGCAAAGGAAAGGAAATTTTGCTATAGCCTTGACCCATGCATATTTAGTAATAAATGCAATTTGATCATCAGTGGTGTCTGAAATCTAAGAGAGAAATATAAAGAATTACATTAAAGATTTGAGCTGTGTTTTTGTCCATACATCATAACTTTTACACGTGCTGAAAAATTCTTCAAAATTTAATTTGTCATAACTTGGAAACTATAAATGCCGTTTTATTAATTGAAAGACTATTTTGCTCAAAATTAAAGAAAAGGTATCATCCTATAAATAAATTCAGAAGTGAACGCCATCTGTAATGTTATTGATAACCATAGATCCCTGTGTTCGGTCCCGCGGATGTGTGATCGATAACATCCCAAATTTCTCACGATCGATAGACACAATTGAAAACTGGAAGTGACGTTAACAGCATGGCGGCGTACACTTCTGAATTTGTTTATGAGACGACACCTTTCCTTTAAATGCCCCTTCTTCTCAGACCGGAAAAGAATCTCTAGTTCCGGCAGTTATAACTTAGGAAAAACAGAAATTCACTGAAAGAATTTTTGTTTTCATTATGACAAACAGCATTTAAAAAAATAATAATAATCCATTAGTATTTAGTAACATTTATATATGGTAAATATGTGCTCTAGAAATGTCCCCCATGTAATTGTGCCATGAACTGCACATTAAATTGTGATAGAGGGAAGTATATAAAGATGTATTTACTACATTGATATTATTTCTGTCACC
The DNA here is from genome assembly GCA_020152595.1 of Chiridota heheva. Lineage (NCBI taxonomy): Eukaryota > Metazoa > Echinodermata > Holothuroidea > Apodida > Chiridotidae > Chiridota > Chiridota heheva. The sequence goes on along the minus strand of JAIGNY010000988.1, from coordinate 306,503 downwards.
ATTTTTCATGGGAAGATTTTTGACAATTTTATTCAAACCCATGGGAAATATTATGATTAATTTCAACTAATTCTGGCTCCATGAACATGTTTACACTAGTTAAATTTAGTTTCCTAACCTGTATCACCCCAGTTATTCCTACAAATCAAACATTGTTCCAAGAATTCCAAAGTTGAAGTTTTGTTTGAGCCACTGCTTGAGATTTCAGAAGCAAATAAATAATTTCTATCATTTTTGGGACAAAAGGTTGTGCACTTTTTAATATAAAGCACTCTACTTGCTCATAACAACTCATTACTCCACTTCGGGGATCAAATTTGATATTCTCAGAGCAGTAATTATCATCCTGGGGGACTCTGCTTCTGGTTGAAGCTTTTTAATTAGAAAATCAAGTACGTGACAAAAAGGTGGTTTTAGTTTTACATTTAAAAGTAATATTCACAGAGATTTTACGGTTTTAACAAATATCTATCTATGCTTACATACATTAACATACAACCTTGAAAAACAAAACAATAAAACCTATGACGTACACCACATACTACATGCCTATCAATACTTAACCAAAAGTATATCAGATTTGGTTTTTCTATCAAGCAACTCAAATATCAAACAAACTTTGCTTTCACCACCCCTGCTCTTCCTTTTCTGCTTCTTAGATTGTGCGGCATCTGCAAACAATGAAACAGATCGGTTAATTCATAAATAGAATATAGAAATCATAGTTACTCTTAACCCTTACTCTACCAGAACTTTTTTGAAAACGCACTTGGGAGGCAGAGTCAATGATGGGGCACTCAAAATGGCGATAATATCGCCGCGTGGTCGCCGCGTGGTAGAGTAAGGGTTAAGCACAAGCTGATTATGAAGGGTCCTCTGTCATCAGAGCAGCAATAGTCGGGCTTGTTCTGCTTCGGTGACCCGGTGGGCCGCCCACTGGGATCATGCTGCATATATTTTTGAGTTGGCACACTTGTCACAGGTTGATTAACTTTACTCTACCAGCACGATTTTGAAAACGTGTTTGGGAGGTTGAGTTAAAGATGGGGCACCCAAAACATCGCTGCATGGTAGAGTAAGGGTTAAGCACAGGCTGATTATCGAAGGGTCCTTTTGTCTTCTAAGCAGCATAGTCGGGCGTGTCCCACTTTAATGACCTGGTGGGCCGCCCACTGGGATCATCCTGCATATATTTTTGAGTTGGCACACTTGTCGCGGGTTGATTAACTTCACTCTACCGGCACAATTTTGAAAACGTGTTTGGGAGGTTGAGTTAAAGATGGGGCACCTAAAACGGCAATAACCTTGCCTCGTGGTACAGTAAGGGTTAAAGGAATAGGCCTATTTTTGTGAATTTTTCATTTTCATATATATGGTAGAGGAATTACATTAAAGAAACAAATTGTGTAAAAACCATGTTGATATTTTATTCCATTTATTCAAGATTTCACGAGTGTTAAAAATTGACCAGTGCAGTGTGATGTCATAGTGTACGTGCAGATCTAAGGAAATTCTTGTTATTTCTATAAAATGAAAATGAATTTATCATTTAGAGTGTAAGGTACAGCAGATAGGCACAGCATCTTCTTGTAAATTGTATGTTATAACCATAACATTTCAACACTAACACAAACAATGCTTCCAATAACTCAGAAAGAGGCATTTAATTTGTAAAGATATCCATTGTACACTGCAAGTTCACTTTTTAACAAACTGGTGAAATCTTTGAACTGTGGCAACTCTAAAACCAAATAATTTCTCATTAAAAGTCCTGTGTCATATAAATGAAAATGAATATTCACCGGAATATTCTTCAATTTATCGTGTTTATTTAGAGATGGATGTATCTTATTTCCAATATCATGATTATTCAAAATGAAAAATCGGGTAAAAGTCAGAATTAACGGTGAAATCACACTACTGTAGGAGTGACATACAGTGTCAGTATCACAACTTTTTTTGATTAAAATATTTTGAGATGCTGTGACTTACAACCATCAGGTTTGGTTTGGTTTGTTAATGTTTAACGGCACTGCGGCAGTCAGAGTCAAATGTGCCAAGAGGGTGTTGATAAATTATGGTGTAGGAGTTAGGATAGTGAGAAGATGGAAGGTTTGTAAGGGAGATAAAGGAGAAAAGCAAAAAGAAAACAAAAACTTTTGGTGAAAAGAGAGGGGTATGTAAGGTAATGTGTAAAAAGGGAGGGGAGGGGGCGTTAAATCCATCCATCCAAGTTCATTTGTAGTAGGCGCCTTTTCCATAGGATACAAAGCGCCCAGAATGCTGCCCCAAAGTTCAGTAAGTAATACATGATTAAAAAAGAAAAGTCTTGAGACGTGTTTTGAACTGTCCAAGTGAACTGGCATGGCGAATGTGTGAAGGCAAAGAGTTCCAAACATGGGGTGCTGCAGCTGAAAAAGCCCTAGAACCAGCTTTGGTGTTAGTTCTGGGTTCAGTCAGGAAGTTTTCAGAAGAGGAGCGAAGGGATCGTGCTGGTGTATAAAGTTTCAGACTGTTGGATATGTATTCAGGTGATTGATGTATCAGGGATTTGTAGACAATAAGACATGTTTTGTATAAAATTCGCTGTGACACAGGGAGCCAATGCAATTTGTTGAGCAAGGGTGAGGCATGATCACCACGACGTTTCCTGAAGATAAGCTTAGCAGCTTTATTTTGGAGTTTCTGTAGGCGATTTACATTTTTCATGGTAATACCATTCAAAAGGGAATTACAGTAGTCCAAACGTGATAGGATGAGTGATCGAACAACAAAATGACAGGTTTCAACGTCAATGTACCGACGAATCTTGCCAATGTTTCTAATGTGATAATTAATTGTTTTACTAAGTCGTATCACATGGTTGTCCATTGACATTCTATTATCGAAAGCAACTCCCAGATTTTTAACTGAAGTGACTGGTGAGATGCAAGTATTGCCAAATACAAACTTGAGCTTCTCAAGGGCTTTACTAGCATTTGATGAAGAGATTATGATACACTCTGTTTTGTCCTCATTAAGTTTAAGTTTGTTTGCAATCATCCACTGTTGGATATCTTGCACACAGGAGGTCAGTTTGAATAAAGCACATTCAGCATCGAGTGGAACTTTAGGGTTAAAGGCTAAGAAAATCTGTGTATCATCAGCATATATGTGATACTCGATCTTGTGCTTCCGCAATATGTCACCTATTGGGATAGTATAAAGTGTGAATGACAAAGGTCCTAAAACAGAGCCTTGTGGGGTCCCATATTTAAGATTTACAGTGTTGGAGTAAGCTCCAGGAACTTGGACATGGTTAGTCCGACAATTAAAATATGATAATAGCCAATCCAAAGCGTTGCCAGAAATGCCAAAGCTATGCTCAAAACAACGAAGCATGATTTGGTGGTCTAGCGTATCAAATGCGGAAGACAGATCCAACATAAGAAATAAAATAGCTTTCTGCTGGTCAAGCGCTTGAAGAAGATAATCTGTGGTGGAAGAGGTTGTTGTTGCGGAGGAAGTTGATGATGTTTGAGGAAGAAACAACCATCAGGTGTCAAAAGAGTACTAAAAATAATGTCTGGTATACATTACTGTAATTTACCATCTAAATACATTTTTTGAAGAAGTTTCCATTTTTTTTCTAAAGAATGTAAATTTGTTTAATTATCAACAAAATACTGCATAGGCACAATTGTTGAGAATGCTGAATGTGTAACATCCCTCCATATAATTCTACTTCTTCTTTCAGTAATGTATAGGACGCAAAAGGTTATTCAAAATAACATTTTCTATCAGGTTAAAAGTCAGAATTAAGGGTGAAATCAGACTACTGTAGGAGTGACATATCAATATCACAATTTGTTGGTATTTCATTGAAATATTTTGAGATGCTGTGAGCTACAACCATTGAGTGTGTCAGAAGAGTACTAAAATTATAGTCTAGTAAAGTAACAGTAATTTACCATCTAAAAACATTTTGAAAATATTTTCAAAAATTATTTTAAAATGTAAATTTTTCAAGAAAATACTGCATATGCACAATTGTTGAAAAAGTTGAGTGTGTGACATCCATCCTTACTAATTCTTCTTCTTCCAGAAATGTAGACCACAAAAAACTTATTAATGTACAGGTATACACGAGTTGAGCTAAAAACAAGCTAATCCAGCCGTTCTCCAAGAAATTTGTGACATCTGTAATACCTGACATCTCTTACATGGATAAGCTTAAGATATATTGGTAATTGTTTGCAGTTCTGTTTGTCCTGTAGTGAGCAAGATAGGGTTAAAAACTACCAATTAAGTCGTTTTGCATTAATTTGCAACAGGACTGTATGTAGGCTTAGCACAGCCTATTTGAAATAGTGAGACTGTATTACTATGTAATTCCATGTCCTTACTTATATTATATATGGGAACAGGGAATGAGAAAGAGAAGACAATCTTACTTGTGCATTTCGTTTTAACTGGTTATATGTCATCAAACCATGAAGAAAGTTGCTCATGTTAAAATGTCTCAAGTTATTACAGTACCTGCGCCAACAAAGTTGGACAAAGGTTGCAGTATGTTTTGCCTGCATATATCTGTTTGTCATCAACTTATCTCAAGAAGTGCTACCGCCCCCAACAAAGTTGGACGGAGGTTACTGTATGTTTTTGCCTGCATTTGTCATCAAGATGATTTTGGATTTTGATTAAAATTGGTGTGTGATTTTGTAACTGCATAATTTTTCATTTCATTAATTTGTTTTTTCACAACATAATTACATATAATTTCAGAAGAGTCTTATTTACAATTATATTATGAAATTTGTGAAATATGTATTTACAGAAGAATAAATATGGTTGTGAAAGGAAGTGATGTATAAAAACTCTGGTGAGCTTAACTGAGTACAATACTCCCAAATTACAAAACAAAAATGATAACAAATTGGTAGTACAAAACGCCCCGACCCAACACACCAATACATACAATCGAAGCCACATGTCCCCATCCCACCCCACCCGATCCCAGGTAAAGCAATGATGTACTGGAAGTAAGAATGTTAGTATTTAACAGTAAGAGGGAATGATTAATGAAGAAGGGATGAAACTTTTAAACATTTATATAGGGAAAGAACAGAAATTTAGGAGTTAGATGTTTAGGGTGAGATTTGTTGATCTAAAACCTTCGAAAGGAATGTGCTGAAGTGGGGGCGGAGGTATGCACTCTACACAGTGCTAAATTTCTACTTGTATTGAGATCATCAACCTCAAAATTGTCAAAAATTGCATAATTGACACAGGTTTGAGTGATTGAGTTCATTTCATGAAAAGTAATACCTGACCATATGGGCTTGAAAAGTAATACCTGACCAGATGGGCTTGAAAAGTAATGCCTGACCAGATGGGCTTGAAAAGTAATGCCTGACCAGATGGGCTTGAAAAGTAATACCTGACCAGATGGGCTTGAAAAGTAATGCCTGACCAGATGGGCTTGAAAAGTAATACCTGACCAGATGGGCTTGAAGAGTAATACCTGACCAGATGGGCTTGAAAAGTAATACCTGACAAGATGGGCTTGAAAAGTGACCAGATGGGCTTGAAGAGTAATACCTGACCAGATGGGCTTGAAAAGTAATACCTGACAAGATGGGCTTGAAAAGTAATACCTGACCAGATGGGCTTGAAGAGTAATACCTGACCAGATGGGCTTGAAAAGTAATACCTGACAAGATGGGCTTGAAAAGTAATACCTGACCAGATGGGCTTGAAAAGTAATACCTGACCAGATGGGCTTGCCACATTTGCTTTAGATCCCTAGAATGTCCCACGTAGTGATTCACCTTTTGTTGTCCCCTGCCTAGGGGTCACAAGGCATCAACCTGAACCGCTATAGACATTTCAAATGGTGTTCTAAATCAACAACAATACAATCATGTTGCATATCATACAAAAGAAAATTGAATTTGCAAATGACCGATTGCCCACAGTTATTGGTTTTGTGAATATTGATATACAACAATTTTGGGTAAAAAGCACAGCTGTTACTTAATTTTGGCACAAATTTGGATATTCTAGCTCTCGGTATATTTACAGTAGGTCACTTTACAAGTAGATTCGACAGAATAATGTGATGCTTTTGAGGTGTTTGAGATTGTATGAGAGAAATCTTCAAGATTGAAACTGCGCGTCTCTGGAAAACGCTTCCTGGAGAGTCCTGGGGTCACCACATGTATGAGGGGTCAAGGGAAACAAACCTGGAAAAAACCCAAAGTTCCGGCGGGAAAACCGGGAATGAATATTTTGTTTCTTAAGCAACAGCATATGTGGTAAAAATTTCAGGTTTCGGCCACACTTTTTCTGGTTCATTGCTCCGGCTAAGAACATCCCACATAATTGTGCAATGAATACAGCACATTAAATTGCAAAAGAGGGAACATGTGTGGTTAAGTGTGAGTATACAAAGATGTTTTTACTACATTAATATTATTTTTGTCACAATTTTTCGTGGGAAGATTTTTTAACACCTTTATTCAGAACTGTGGAAAATTGTATTAATTAATTCCAACTAGAGGTAGAACTGCTGTTAAGCTTGGACTTTGGAATGATTTAGAGATAGCTATGACCATCTTGCATATCATGTAAAGGAAAATCACATTTTGTACTGATACCCACTTCAATTGATTTATGAATATTTCTAACAAAATGTTTCATAATCAACATGAAAATGAAATGTAGCATTCCCCTTCAGATGACCCTCCTACCTGTCATGCCTCCTCACACCTGACAAACCAAACAGATCCCTACGCTCATCAACACAAAAATTGCTTTAGGAGAAGAGAACGGGATTAAAGGTTGGCGACAGAGCCTTCTCAGTTTGTGTGCCAAAAATATGGGATGCCTTGCCAATCACTGTGCGATCATGTAATACTGTTGCTAAATTTAAAACTTCTTTATACTATTTTAGGCTTGCTTTTACATTGTAATTGATTTGTGCATTTTAGTCATCCATTCTACAGTTGATCTCATTACCTATACAGTTTTTCTATGTTCTTCTTTGCCTTGTTGATATCGTTTATGCTTAAGTTTTTTTTTTTATCCATATTTACCTCATATCTTTTTTCCTATTTGCATATGTTTATTCCTATCTTTGTTAAGCGCTTTGAGCAGCTTTGTTGATCTTGTGCTAAATAAATATTATTATTATTATTATTATCAAGTAAGGTAAGTGATGGTCCAGAGCTATACTGGTTGAGGTTTAACCCCAGGGATTGTTACGGCATATGACTTATGCTCCAGGTTTCCTTCTCTACCTCTGTCATATCTTTCTGCCCCTCTCTTCTTCAGTAGTATTTTCTGTGTACTGTATTGTCTATGTTCTCCACGTCAGTGATGATCCCTTCACATAATATTCAGATGTGTGTTATGACTATCTGACTGTAGCCTAGCACAACATTTACTGAAAATTACAATATTGGACTGTGTTATGGAATTCTCTCTGATTCTATTAGGCCTAACCTTAAAATGTCTTAATGGTTTTAGTACCAACTTGAGAAAGAAGATGTTTGTTTGTTTGATGAGGGCTTAATGGCACCACAACAGCGAGGGTCAAATTGTGCCTGAGAGCTTAGATCATTCCACAGGTAGGAAGAAAAGAAAATAGGAGTCTGAGAAAAGTACATGGGCTAATTGCCAGGAAGCTGGGATCGACAGAGGAAGTGCATGGGTGCAAAAAAAAGGGGTAAATAAAGTGAGAGGGGGTGGGAGAGAAGGACTTAATGTGGTTGTAGAGGGAGGCACAATGAAGGAAGGAGTTAATCTTATCCGGAGGGTAATCCTGGAAGAGCTTGGGTATGGAGTTGTGAGGGAAGCTCTGGGGAGATTGTACAGGGGGAGGCAAGGAGGACGTGGTGGACTGTGAGGAGGCAATGGCAATTTGCAGAGGACTGGGGTGGAGCCAGTAAAGAGGTGGCAGTGAGTGAGGTGGGTGTGACCTATTCTAAGGCGGTTAATGTGGACGATGTCAATATGGGAGAGATTGTGGATGGTGGGTTTGGTGGGAATGGTGAGCTGAATGTCATGGAGTTTTCTTAAAAGAGTGTGTAAAAGTTGAATTCGGAAACAGTTCACAAGGCAAAATAGAAAAATTCAATTCCAGCACAAATTTCTGTAGGTCTACATTCAGGCTAGTACTAAGTCATATACCCACAAAACAGTCTTCGACATAGTGGCAGGCTTACTCAACAATACTCACAAAATCAACCCGAAGTTTACAACAAATTCCAGGTATATTTGTTCATTTTTTGCTGTATACGGTATATCTGTAAACTCTTAAAAGATACTACCACAATATGAGGGACCGTTTGACATGACTGCTGTTCTCTATGGGGAATCAAACCATCCAGAGTGAAGCTCCATGGTTTTCTTTAGCAAGAAACAGTTTTGTAAAGGATCAAATTCTCTCTTACTGCTTTTTGAAGTTTCACAGTAGGGTTATTCTCTATCTCCCACAATCCCATGTTAAATGCTTCATATCGTTTGCGAGGCTTGGCATACTTGTCCTTGTATTTCTCATACGAGTAAAGGTCTTTGGCCAGCATAAAAGCACTGAATGGAAAAAATCAAATGAAATTTGTATCACATCAAACCAGAGATAAATGGACGTGTAGAGGCAACAAAAGCCAACTTGCTTTTAAGTCCATCAAAAACCTTCATACTTAACATGTACATGTAGTAGTAAATAATCGGTTAAACATTGACCATTTCACTGCATGTTTTTCCTCAGACATCAATTTGCATATTTTATGTAGATTTTGTGAGGTGTCACAGGAAAACCTTGGTATATTTATCGTTTACAATCAATTCAAACTTCTGCAGCTGATAGTATGTACAGCTTTTAAAGAGTACATAACACCCATTTTATTTAATCTTCATTGGTTGCCAGTTGATTATTGTATATGGTTTGAAGGTATTAGTTTGTTTCATGAGAGTTTAACAGCACCACAACAGCAAGGGTCAAATGGTGCCTGAGAGGTTAGATCATTTCAGAGGTAGGAAGTAAAGTAAACAGGGGGAGATTGAGAGAAACATGAGAACTAAAAGCCAGAAAGCTGGGATCGAGAGAGGTGTATGGGTGAAAAAATAATGCAGAGAGAGAGGGGGTGGGGTAGGAGGACTAAATATGGTTGTAAAGGGAAGCATAATGAAAGAAGGAGATAATTTCATCTGGAGGTTTTTTTTTGGAAGAGCTCGACTATTGAGTTGTGGGCAGCGAGGGAAGCTCTGGGAAGCTTGTACAGGGGGCAAGCAAGGAGAATGTGATGGACTGTATGGGTGCAATGGCAATTGTTGCAGAGGGGTGGGGGGAGCCAATAAGGAAGTGGGATAGTTTAGTTTTAACTGTTCGCAAGGAACTGCCCCTGATTATTTAATCAATTTAATAAAAGTCTACCAACCCACTCATACATTTAGGTCCTCAACCCATTTACCCATCACATATTACATATACCCAAAACCTGTAGCGAAACTGGTGATTGTTCTTTTGAAGTGTTTGCCCCTAAAGAATTAAACCAACTCTCATTACACATTAGATGCCATACCTCCCTTTTTTCATTTAAACGTGATTTGAAAGCATATTTTTTAAACAACATTTTTAATGACCTCTCTTAATGTTGTATGCCTCTTTGCCTTTTAATTCTTATTGTTTTTCATGATCTTTTAATCCTTAACTTTTAGTCTGCATTTGATTATTTTATCTTTATTCCTTACAGTATGTAGTTGGTGCAATCTATTTTAACGATTTAGATTTTGTCTTTGTGTTATAGATAAGTAATATATTTACTATGATGTACTGTATCCTTATCTTTTCACTTTTTTACACATGTAAAGCACTTACTTGCAGAATAAGTGCTATATGAATATAATTTGATAATTAATAATAATAAGTTTCTTTTGAGAATCCTTTGTTTTGTAAATCACAACTCTTTTAGGCAGTGCAGCAAATTCTGACCAAAAGTGTTTTAATTCTTACCACACTCCCAATCAAATTCTAGCAGAAATAGACTTTTGCATCATTTTAAATGAAATTTTTATAAAATTCTGTTTCACAAAATTTTGCTTTTATATGCATTTCACATATGAAAATAACATATAATGTTGGTCAGGGTATTGTTGATATCATGGAAAACACAATATCACGATATTGCAATAATCGATATATCATCAGAGCCCTAATATGTCTTATGAGCTGCACTGTGGTGTGAACAATTACAAGTAATGATATGCTGTTAAGGCATAAAGACTTACAAATGAAAAAAACACTTACGTTTCATGAGTCCCATAAAAGAAAATTGGATATTTGTTGTGTGGTGGCTTCACACTCCCTTCTGGGGCCCTGTCCACCTGCCAAGTAAAGCAACAATGATCTGAATGCTTCAAATGATTACTTTATTGCTTGCATAATGTTCAAAGTCCCTTCTTGAACAATGTGTTCAGAGGTGGAAAAAATATTTCACTTTCAGGGACCATAGATAGTCTTGATAACAAATTTTTAGTGTACCATATTTCAGTCTTGTCTCGTCTTTTTTTCTCATACCTGTTCTCTCCTTCATTTCTATTACTTTTTTTTTCTTCTGTTTTCTATCTCCCCTTTTCCTGTTTCTAGCTCTTTTTCTTTCTTGAAATCTGAACAAATTTCTGGGACAATAGGTGCTGTGGTTTGGTATATTTTCCACCCCTACACACATTTATATTTTCTAATCACCATTATCCTACTAAAAATTAAAATGAAAAAATCGGTGCAGTGTGCAAGCACTCACTGCCACAAGTGTATACTGTATTCAGTGTAACATCAATCCAAAGGCTCTCAGTGCTGCAAACATATGGTTCGACAAATGAGGAAAAATTAATTGAAGTTCTACTCAGGAATTCCTCTCAAAAGATTAGTTCAGTGGTCAAGCAAGTCTATCTTATAATGAAAGAGAAGTTGGAAAGAAAAAAACATCTTATTCTGCTAAGGAGATATTCCAGTTTCAAGCTCTGTCTAATCTGTGTAGAAATGACTGGTGTAGTAAGTCTACTATGGAAAGTTGGCATCTTCATCCTCACATTCTTAACAATTGTTAATGAAACTTAATTTTTAAAGAAATTTTATTCAATTTTAAATCATTTTACCTCCAACTTTCTTCAGGTGATATATTATAAATATCCTTCCTAGATTCAGTTTCACTACTTTTTTGACATATTCCATGGTTTTTAAGCCACAAAGTCGCAGAACAAAATATGATAGAATAAATAAAGACTTTGAGGAATCTGAGGCTATGACATCACAACGAGTCTGATTTCAGTCGTTTCTACACAGATGATACCAAACTTTAAACTTAAGTATCTCCTTAACAAACAAAAAAGAGTTTTGAATGCTTTCTTCACTATTTTGTTTCTTTTGAGTTCCTCTTTCATACAAGGTGGACTTGCTTGACCCCTGAACTAATCCTTTACCAGAACATACACTAAATAGAAAGTTTAAAGTGAGCGCATAATGTTGATTTTGATACCAAATGACACAAATTTTAGTATCTATTTGGTTTTGGTTTGCGATAAAAGTTTTGGTGTGAATATTTGTTTAATTTGAAATTAATCAAATGTTCAAGTTGACAATTTAGGAAAATCATTTAAACTTTATGCAACAGCCGGCATGCTCATAGAATACCCCGTCAATTCATAACAATATCTCTTTTTGAATGTCGGAGTACGCAGTCAATTCCTAGAACATATGTGTGTATGAGTCGTTCCAAAAACGACGGATGAAAGGCTTTGAACAATAAGATTACACAAAGCCAGAGCTGATTTATCAATGCACTTTTGTGATTGAAATCACTCATTCGTATCAGTTGTCTTAGTGGGAGAAGTTTGTTTTTAAACTGGTGATAAAGATAGCTGTGTATCATAATGCCTGAGGTAATAATGTGTGTAAACTGTGAATGATGGATTGACCATTCTCCTAAGGAAAGATATTGCTTCATGAAGTTACCGTATTCAATGCTAATCGATCAAAATAGAATTGTGCCATTTGTTACTACCAAAGTTTCTTCCTAATCAGCACCCATGCTCGTGAATCATAAACAGTACTGTTCAAATTAACCTTTCTGGGCTTAATGATTGACAGCTTGTTTTAACCAATCACAACACGAATTTGCAAAACAACAAAATCTGCGTAACTAAATGGGGGCAAACATCCTACGCAGTACTGGTACAGTACAGCTAGCTAACGGCGTGCACCCATGTAGTCAATGCTTGACTACATGAGCGCTTACTGTACACAACAATTTTCTGCACACACCGACTCAGTGATGGCAAAATGGTGAACAAAAATTGCGCTTAAGAGCCCGCTAAGGGCTTTGTAAATCTGAATGTTGTTACCCAGAACAGTTAGCAAACTGAATTTTGTTTATCCTATTTGCTAAAAACTCTAAAAATCCGAAGAAGTGCCATAAATGAATCAAAGCTTTCAGCAGGCTTCGCGATTATCTAAATGTCCACGCATTGATAATGGACGATTGCGGATTTGAGGTTTGTTTGCCCCACATAGTTACCATGCTGCTATGGTGGGCGTGGCCTATTTGGAAACCTGAAAAGTTTAACAGCACTCGCCCCGAACACGAACAAGTTCTAGCCCTACAAAACTACCACAAAACCATTTATTGCACTGGTCAGCCCAAAAATAAGGAAGTATTGTCCCAAAACTCAAATACTGTAGTGGGCCAATATATTAAGTCTTCAAATTACCTGTTAGGCTGAAATAAATTGTGTATTGATGTTGGAATATGTCATCGGTCAAAAAATATAGTGGGTGGGCGCTTATTAGAGCATTGGCGCTTGTTACATCATGTACAAATCTGAAATCTGGGGTGAAAATACCCATCCAAAAATGTGCAGATCCCTTGCTTTGCTGTTTTACAGGGGCGGCCCACCTGCCCATCCATGGGCCTGCCCTTCCCCTGGGGGTCTGTCCTGCCCCCTGGGGTACAGCCTGCCCCTGGGGTCTGCCCTGCCCCCTGGGTCCGCCCTGCCCCTCATGAGAAAAAAAGGTGTTTTTTTTTAGATTTAATTTGTTTCTAAACTTAATAATCTTAATTAACCTCATAAATGAAATACCTTACATGAATACAGAACACAGAATGATAGCATAGTAAGCAATTGTCCTGTTTGGCTCATGAATGGTCCTTATCAATATCAATCAGAATACTTTCATTCTGAGGTATGATTATAGCTAAAATCTTAGAGCTTCTTTACCATGGGATTGAGCCTTAAGGAGGCCCCTGGACTCGACACAAAAAAGATGCAGTGCTTCGTACGTGCATTAATGCGCCCCTCAACAAGTCTAGCACCCTGCCCCTGTTTATATCAAGCTAGAGGTCTGATATGTTATTTAGTCAATTTTTTATTTAATTTGATAGACACTGCAAACTAACGGCTGTTTGTATTTCTAAGACATGTATGTGGCTGTCAGAATGGCTTTAAATTTTCCCCAATTTTGCACCTAAGGAGGAATATTTGATTTGTGAATACTTTTTTGCAGGGAATAGACTGCTATGGAATTTATCTTTCAAGTTTTAATAGTTTCATAACCAGGGATACAAGAGTTTTTAGAAGAATCAAAATTCAACAAATTTTGAGGTTTTTCCTACTGTATGCAGCTAAAAACTAATGAGCCCTCCCTGTGGTTGGATTTCTAACTTGTGGCCTATATGTATAACATTTCATCACTGTACACACTAGGAATTGAAATTTGAGGGGGAATTATTGTTTCAATCAAGTAACCTGTGCTGAGATTTACATGTCATGTGCTAAAGCAATACATGAAGGAATATCTTTCCTCAGGAGAAATGGTCCATCAATCATTCACAGTTAATGCACACATCACCTCCAGCATTTAATACACAACTATTTTAATCACCAGTTTGTAAACAAATTCATATCACTAAGACACTTAAGACAGATGAGTGATTTCAATCACAAAGTGCCCTGATTACTCAGCACTGGCTTCTATAATATTATACACACAAATAACCTTTGGCTACTTGACTGTGGTGTGCATGGGAATAGCAGATAAACAATCATTGTTTGGGGTAGAAACACAAAACACTAAACAGGAATTCAGGTTGGTAATTGCCATACTTGAATTTTCAGGATTAACTCAGGTGTCGGGTGCAGGTAGGCTGAAACAGAAACTTTTCGGCATGTAGGATGGTTTTGGTTTGTTGATGTTTAACGGCACCGTGACAGTCCGAGTCAAATGTACCCAGAAGGTGTTAATAAATAATGGTGTAAGAGTTAGGATAGTGAGGAGATGGAAGGTTTGTAAGGGAGATAAAAGGGAAAAGATGACTATTGGAGAAAAATTTAGGTGAAAGGAAAGGGGTGAGTAACGTTAGGTGTAGAAAGGGAGGAGAAGAGGAGATTATATGTGTTGGAGGAGGTTGTTGTTGCAGAGGAAGTTGATGTTTGAGGAAGAATTGTTTTTGAATAGATCCGAGATTGAGGAGAAAAGAGATCTGGTATATGGGACAGGTTAAGAAAATATGCTTGGTGGAGAGATCAATGTTGCAAGTGGGGCAAAGGGGACAGGGGCCGGATAAGAGATAGGAGTGAGTAAGAGAGGAGTGGCCAAGGCGGATACGGTTGACAAAGATGTCTTTCCTGCATTTGCGACTATGCAGAGGGGTGTTGGTCCCGACTTTGGGTTTGATGGTGTGAAGTTTATTACTGGTTTTAATTCCAGGAGTTTTGAAAGGTTTTGTTGATGTAGTTGGAGATGGAGAGACAGAGGTCTGAGTGTGGAATAGGAAAAGGAGAGATATTATTTGACAGAGCTTTGATGGCGGCTCTGTCAGCTCTCTCAGCATGTAGGAAATTCCCCCTTTTGTAATAAATATTTCTAAGAAAGAATTCTGATGAAAGTGAGGGAATCCCTCTCACTAATGTGAACACTGCATTCCATGTGCCTAAAAGAATGAATTTGTATTATCTTAAAGGAATATGAGCTGGAAGTTGTTCTTAGTTTCTTACTCTTGCAGGCCAATAGGGCCATCCTTTCATCTTGGCAAAAACTTTGTCTCCCGGATTCAGCATAGACCCTGTCAAGCTCATCTCTGTGGTTGATTGTTCAAGTCTACGGGAAAAATTTCATGAAGAATGTACTGATTGGCTCTGAATTGAAAATGCATCATCTTTTGCAGCTGAATAAGAAAGCATTCTCTTTCAAAACTGACCAATTTTCACCTGTAAAGGAAAGAAAAGCCTGATAATCATTAGTCCACTGCACTAGCAGACCAAAGAACAATCTTCGTGTGACTATTTGTCAGTTTGTGTCACATGCTCAGAACACACAATTCATAAAAAAAATCATTCAAATTCAATGGATCATTCTTGTGCAAGCAAATCATTCTTGTGCAAGCAAATCATTCTTGTGCAAGCAAATCATTCTTGTTCAAGCAAAAGGTGAAAAAATTTAAAAGGTGATATTTTGTAATTGTAAATTTCAATTTTGAAAGAAACATCTTGCAAAACGGACAGGATTTATGAACAAACAATTTAAAATTATTTTCATAATCTTATTGTGGCAAGTTTCAGACCACTTGAATTTTTGAAATCAAAAGCCTTTAGTAGTAATAGAATACAAATTCAGCCAACCACCCCCAAACTTAAGTCAAGTTAGGGCCTAAGCCTACATCCATGCCATCCACCTGTCCACAGAGGAGCAGTGACTGTGCTGTGGCTCAAAACTATTGCATCATATACGCCACTTCGCACTTTCAGTGACCTTGAAGTCAAGTCAGTCAGAAGTTCTGATCACGTAAAACCTTAGTAACCTTACACACTAAACATATGCAGACGAGATAAAGCTAGTGGTTTTCTACTAGATTTGTGTGCGATTTAGCCAATTAAATATTGCAATTTCTTTTGTTTACAGTATGAAAAGGATTTTTCATGCACTTAAGACTTTTTGTCATAGGCCTTATTGTTGTCTGTGAAAAAATCAGAGGTAACATCACTCAGGTTAAGATTGCTTACCTTCAACACAGTAGGAATAGGGCAATCTGAATCTGATGCACCCACATAAAATTAATTGATACAATTTGTTTATCCAAAAAGTATACAAATTAGAAGTAAAATGACAACAAGAAAGCAATCCATGGAGTTGCTGATCTCATCACCTTAATCATACAGCATAGTGGGGGAAATAGCTGACAGGGTTATTAAACCTCTGTAACTTTTGGTACAAAAATGTACAAATTAGTTCATAATTACTCCCTAAAATCACATATTTGACCTCTGACCCTAATCACTGAAACAACTTCTGATATAATTCATTTTTATCGTACCCTACTGTATGACACCATTCATGCTCACATCAACTTACCATTCCATAACTATAGGGAAAATGGTGAAAAGTAGTCAATAGCTCTGTGACCTTTTGACCCCAGACTCTAAGGAACACAAATTCATGTACCAAGGTATCATGGTAAAACATAGGGTTGGTATAGATAGGTCTTGTACTTTTTGAGTTTAAAATGCCACAAAATTTTGCATAAAAAGTAATTCTTTGACCTTTTGACCCTCCAATTATTTCTTATTTTTGTTAGAATCTTAACCATACACAACTTCTGAAATTATTCATTTTTATCATACCCTACTGTATGACACCATTCATGCTTATGTCAAACTTACCATTCCATAGGCCTAGACTAGTCATTCAAGTTCACATTTCAATCAGAGGCAGGGAGCACTAGAATGTTATAAGGGGCATGCATGGCAAAGACTTAAAACGTTTGGTCAAAATTTTAACCACCACTTTGACGAATTATAAAATAGAAAATAGACTAAAGAAAACATTAAGATCGTTCTTGCTAGTAATACTGTACACCACAAAATTTACCTAAAGTATGCAAATTAAGGCCTGAGATTTCACCAGCTGTTTAACCAATTTTGATGATATGTTGTGCTGCTATGAATGATGCAGACCCCTAGCTTTGATGTTTTACAGGGCAGCCTGCCCCTCCCCTCCATGGGCCTGCCCCACCCCTGGGGTCCACCCTGCCTAACAGGCCACCCTGCCCCGTAGGGTCCGCCCTGTCCCTCATGAGAATTTGTTTTATTTCTTCTTTCTTTTAATTTAAATTAACAATCTTAATTAACCTCATAAATGAAATACCTTACATGGGTACAGAACACAGAACAATAGCATAGTAAGCAATTGTCCTCTTTGGCTAATGAATGGTCCTTTTTAATATCAGTCAGGATAGTTTCATTCTGAGGTATGTTGATATCATAATAATAA
Source organism: Chiridota heheva (assembly GCA_020152595.1). Taxonomy (NCBI): domain Eukaryota; kingdom Metazoa; phylum Echinodermata; class Holothuroidea; order Apodida; family Chiridotidae; genus Chiridota; species Chiridota heheva. Next base: position 289,198 of record JAIGNY010000988.1, on the reverse strand, counting down.
ATAAATTGGAAAAAATATCATTATCAAAATTTATATCAGCTTGTTGTTAAACATCACATTTTTAATGCCAGACACCATTAACTCTCATTTGGCATCTTTAAATTGATAAGTAATGAGCCATTAAGTCGCACTTATTTCTTCATAATCTTCAATATCATAATAATAATATTTTTTTATTTTTTTTTTTTATTCGGTGATCGGAACATTATTAATACTGAGACCTGAGTAAGTTTATTGTTTATTGTCATTCCATTCATATTCTTTTCGGTATTACAGTGTTTATTTGCTCTACCATTCTGTATTTCCTGTTTGTCAAGTATATTCATTCTTCTTGCCATCAATCATGTTCATTCTCACTCACAACCTCGTCTTCCCTGTACTGTTCTTGTTAACATACTCCCGAGTCTCTAACTCTCTAAACTTCTTGTATTAAATGCAACCTCATTCATCCCAGGCATCAAATTTGCCTCTAAACGCCCCAGGAACTGGTTACCATGTTTTGTTTGGCTCTAGTAATTATTCAAATCACTCACTTGCAACTTATCTTTGTATCGATGGGCAATTACATTCGTACAAATCAAGTTGGAAATTGACAAAATTCAACTCACGCAGGAGAAAATTACTCCTTTTACTCCTTACCCTTTCTGGTGATATTGAAAGCAATCCTAAACCCTCCCCAAAATATCCTTGCAAACAATGCAACAAATCTGTTAAAAATAACCAGAAAGGTATTTGTTGTGATGATTGTGACTCGTGGGTTCATAGTAAGTGTGCAGGCATTAGTAATGCAGCTTACAATACTCTTGCATCATCATCTGATGATTGGTTTTGTTTTGGAATGTTTGGCACCTTGTGGCCTGTGTGGACTCCAGTGTAGGAGATCCGAAAAGCTGTACAGTGTGACAATTGTGATCTATGGATCCACACTAAGTGCTGTAGCATTGACGACTCAAAATACAGCGATCTCATGCATTCTAGCTGTACCTGGGTGTGTGACACTTGTGACTTCATGAACTTCTCTGATTCTTTCTTCTCAACTAACAATTCCATCAACTGTACTAACTCATATGAGCCACTTCAAAATTATTCTTCTGGCCTTGACTCGGGACCCAACCACCATCCCGATGTCAAATTGAAAACAAATCCCAAAAGGGAAAAAAGGAAGGTTCTAAAACTTCTTGTTATCAACTTTCAGAGTGTTCGAAACAAGACGGCCTCCGTGGAAAGTCTTATCAAAGAAAAAGACCCAGATGTCATTATTGGCACTGAAACCTGGCTTAATTATGAAATTACCAGCGCTGAAATTTTCCCGGACAACTATACAGTTGTTCGCAAAGATAGAAATTCAAATACTTATGGTGGTGTACTACAGGCAATTAAAAATGACCTGGTTTTCACTGAGCTCACTAAATTAGACTCTGACTGTGAAATTATCTGGACCAAATTCCAATTTCCTAAGGAAAAGAGCATGTATATAGGAACATTTTACAGACCCAGTCACAATGATCTCACTAGCCTACTTGAGTTGAAAAAATCCCTCCAAAAGCTTAATAAAAATGCTGACAAAAACAATGTTATTCTTGCTGGTGATTTCAACCAACCTAATATTGACTGGAGTCAAAACATTATTTCAGGAACTAACGCTTCCCGAAGCAGCCAAAATTCTTCTTGAAGTGACCAATTCATTCAATCTCACTCAAATGGTGCAGTCACCCACCAGAGATAACAACATCCTTGATCTTGTTTTTACTAACAATTCACCAGTTGTTACCTCAGCTAATGTCATTCCCGGTGTAAGTGACCATGATATTGTTGAATTGACCCTAAATATCTCCTCCTCGTAAAAAGTTACCTAAACGTAAAATCTATTTAAAGAAAAAAGCTAACATAAAACGAATCAAAGAAGACCTGACCAAATTTAAACTGCAATATTATACTCAATTTAATTCCTCCATTGATGTTGATGAAAAATGGAATTTCTTTGAACAAGAAATTAAATTGATTATTGATAAAAACACGCTTCACAAATTCACCTCAACTAAACTAAATCTGCCCTGGTTTACCCGTATCCAACGCCGTCTCTGCAGGAAAAAACATAAACTGTTTAAAAAGCTAAGACTAATCAACAAGCCAATGACTGGACTACCTATAAAAGCTTTAGAAAGGCTGTCCATAAAAACCTCAAAGAAGCTAGAAACACCTTCATCTGTGATAAACTTAAAAACTCACTTAACTTGAAAACCCAAAGGCATTATGGTCCTATATCAAAAGATTAAGAAGTAACTCTGTAGGTGTGTCTGATCTACTAAATAACGGTAAACTCTGCAGTGACAGTAAAACTAAAGCTAACATTCTAAATGACCAGTTTTTCAGTGTTTTCACAGTAGAAAACACCTCTCAAATTCCTGTAACTAAACCACTTACCAACAGCAAAATAAACCAACTTATAATTACCCCAGAAGGTGTCAAAAAGCAACTGCATAACCTAGACTCCAACAAAGCCTCAGGTCCTGACCAAATACCACCATAGTTTTTGAAAACACACGCTGATGATCTCTATGAAATTCTAACTGATCTCTTTCAAACCTCTGTCGATAATGGTACTATCCCTAACAAGTGGAAAGAAGCAAACATATGTAGTGTTTTTAAAAAAGGTGATAAACAAAACCCAGCTAATTATAGACCTATTTCCCTCACCTGCGTTTGTAGTAAAATCCTTGAGCATATAATCCACTCACATGTGATGAAATTCCTTGATGAGCATAATATCTTAACTGATTTACAACATGGCTTCCGTGCAAAAAGATCGACTGAAACACAACTCCTCTTAATAATAAATGATATCTCTAAACAAATTGACCAAAACAGTAACGTCTCTATGGCTATTCTTGACTTCTCAAAAGCCTTTGATAAAGTCCCCACCAGCGCCTGTCATCCAAACTTTCCGCCTATGGCATTGATGGAAATCTTCTGGCCTGGTTTGCATCATTCCTCAACAACCGCATCCAGCGTGTTGTTTGCGATAGGTGAAATCTCTGATTCTAAACAGGTTTTATCCGTGTACCACAAGGTACTGTCTTGGGTCCATTACTTTTCCTCTTATATGTAAATGACATCCCTGATAATATAAACAGCACAGTCAGACTGTTTGCTGATGACTGCCTTGTGTACAGAACAATTGATAACCACTCTGACCAACAAATCCTCCAAGATGATCTTAACAAACTTGAACAATGGCAAAACAAATGGCAAATGAATTTCAACCCCTCCAAATGCTACATCTTGTCAATTTCCTCTTAGAAATGCTTTAAATCACCTGTTTATACCTTATGCAACCAGCCACTAAAACATGTCAACTCCCACCCATACCTAGGTGTTGAAATTGATAATAAACTTAGATGGGATAAACATATACATAACATAACCAAGAAAGCTAACTCTATACTTGGCAAACGTAACCTCTCAAACTATTATTTTATAAAGCTCTAGTCAGAGCTGTAACCCCCATCACCAGTATGTGGATAAACTTGAATCTATTCAAAGGAGAGCAGCCAGGTTCTGTATGGCAACTATATAAATCTAGTTAAAAACATGCTTTATAAATTAGCCCCTGTAAAACAAGACGATACAACACCCGGCTACATATGCTATATAAAATCAATAACAATCTTGTCCCAGTTAGAACTAATACAAGAAATAATCATGACCTTTTTCTTTTAAAAAGAATATATAAACACTCTTTCTTCCCTCACACACTTAAAGGATTGGAATGCAAACATTGTTCAATGATAGTAAACTTACAACACCTGTATTGCCAACTAGATTTTTATTTAACTCATACTTTTTACGCTCGGTTGGCGTTCATGTCCTCTTGAAGGATTTTTGCCGACTTAACCGATTCAGATTCAGATTCAGATAATATTATTGAAGTATTATTCTATATGAGCTATAAATTATTCAATTACAACATTTGTTTCAATAGCTGTAGACCAGCTGTGCATCAGTTTTTTTTTATAAGTTAAACTTAATGATTGTAAATACAAGTAGAATTAAAGCACTCTGTAGAGCACATAATCCGCCCCCTATTCATTCCCCATCCACAATACAATCTACCTTAGAAACCCAAGGCCCACCAAGTTATAACCCCAAACAATCTCTTTCTCACTGTTGATCTGTATTGTAATTTGAATTCTAAACACTTCAGGATCTACCCTCTTATCATTGTTTTCAGTCTCATTCAGATTAACATTCATTGTTTGAGCTTCATTCAGCCAAGACTTGCACCATTATTTTCCTTTTATGCAAGAAGCCAATTGTTTTATTCTCTTTCATACAAGAAACCACTTATCTGGTTTTCTTTTGAGTCCAGAAAATTGATAGTGTTTAATTCTTTTCAGCACATGATTTCATTGTTTAGGACATTCCATTGGAATCCAATGAAAAGTTTCAACTATAAAAGTCTTCACAGATCTCATCCTAAATCATCCATAAGCCTCAATTTCTCTGCCCTTCCACTGTTCCCCCCTCTCCTCCCTCAAAGGAAGGCGGATAAGAGAATCACCGAAATCTGGCGTACAGGTATAACTTTCTAATAACAGCTCGTTTTTATTCAGGAATTGTTTTGAGGGGATTTGTCTGTCATGTGATGCTGGTTTAACCATGCGATTGGTGCGCAGCCTGAGGCTGTTCAAAAATGATGGCCCTTGCAAAAAATTAATTCAGAACCAGTGTCCTAGAGGAATCTCAAGCTAGACCAATGACAGGCCTTATTGATGCGGGATGTTTGATATTTGGACATATTATTAAACTAAGTTAAATAAAATTCTTCATACGAGTATACTGAGTAAAACATAGCTTGCCTAGGTTATGCCGTCTGAACATTATGCCAATCTGCTTTGGCCAATTTAATTTTAAATTATCTCGCAGAACTGAAACAATGCAAGTAAGTGGTAGGCGTAACGCTACTGAAAAAAGCCTGAAAGGATTTAACGTTAATCTATGACTTTTTGTAAGATAGGCTAGGCCCCTATGGCAATGCAAAGAATTGTTTCCCGTCCTTCAAACAAATAAAAACAAAAATGTAAAAAAAGAACTACTTCACCAATGTACCTTAAACGGAAATGATAAATCAGTAATTTCCGATGGAATACAAATATTTTCAAAATTCGCTCCTATCGTACATGTATCTTGTCGTCTTCTCCGCGCCCGGCTCGGCTGGTACAGTGGTAGGCCTAGTGCCTACGCTATAACTGAGCTCGCCACTGCTTTAACTCGTCATGCACACTGCACTGTCAACCAGCACCTCCAGCATCCAGATTAAAATCATTGTTCATTTGTGCCCTTTTATAGAGATTCAAAGGTAACACTTCAAGAATCCAAAAACAATACACATTAGGCCGTAAAGAAATTTGAAGGCGACTGAGTGTATGTGACACTTTTCGTGGAACTAGGCCTAGGCCTAGTTATGCAGGGTGCCCATACAAGACTGGCGGTGAAACTTAAGCAAATAGCCTAACTTATCTTGAGCAGTACAATTAAACAGAACCTAACAAAAGGAAAGTCATAATTTTTCCAATATAAACTTACGTCCAAATCGAAAAGGTTTGTTTTCAATACTGCTTTGAGTTTGATTTGAAGTTTGGCGCCGTGTTTAACGTTACACTTACATACAGTTCAGTGTGAGGTGATTCAACCAACGCAAAATGACGTCATCCGCTCGTAATTTTGTAAACAAACCAAATTTTAGTAGGCAAAGCGCAGCGTAAACAACCACCTGTTGACGCCGCGAGTCAACAGAAAACGTAAATTGGGCCTAAACTAGATTTTCGGTAATTGATCCAAGGCAAAATATCGCCACTAAAGTGCTTTTTGACTTATCGAAAACCGTACAAATTTCAGTCAAAAGGAAGTGTTATTTTATTCTGGAAGCCTAATTTGGCGTCAAAACCGCAATTTTTCAATCAATTCTTGCAAGATTAGGCCTAATTAAAAAATGTCAGCGAACTTTAGCCTAGGGACTAACGTCAGAGGTGATATTCGATAACGCCGAACTTTTTAGTCTTATCTTACAAGTTACATGTCTTAATTAGGCTTACGTACTGTAACGTTAGTATACTTCATTTTTGCTGAAAAAGAAACAACAAAACTAAAAGAAGAACAAGTGTAGATTTCGTCCGGGGATTTCGTTTAGAGATTTCGACTTCGTTCGTGTCCTCTAAAGGGATTTTTGCCGACTTAACCTATTCAGGTTCAGATTACAAAATTTCTCTTCAAAAGCCTAAGTTAATAACAGGCATACAGGGCATACACCGTATTCAATTTGTGCATGGCATAAGATTCAACACAAACGTATTAATACTAACAAATACTAGGCAAGAAAATAGAATTAAAGATAGGTAGGGCAGAGGTTTAGAGGATTCGAGTCAGACAAATATATTCCTTATACGTTAAAAGGTCTTGGTCACTCCGTGATTTGGGCATGGAAATTCCTGCTACAAATTACAATTCAATTCAACTACGGCCAGTGAATAACAACACAATGCAAATATGGTACTGCATTATTGGTCCTTCAGCTAAGTTATAAAACTTAGCATAACTTAATTTCAGACTAATTTCAAGCGTTTTGTGCAAAATTAATGATGATTTAACACATTTAACATTGATTTACTGATAAGCAATCAAGCATAATGCGTAGTTTGCGTACGTAAAGTTTGTCGCACTGTGCTTACCAAGTTCCCAGATGGTAAACAACTGCCGAGTGAACACACAATTACAATGACGGGGTCGTCACCTGCGTATTCGGTTATGATAGTAACAATGCTATCACGAAACGCCTAATACGACCCGGACAAGAACACAGGTACGACGTACGGACAGACATAACATCGACAACCAAGTCAATGTCCACGGCCTTTGATAACCAGTTGTGGTGCACTGGCGTGTCTACCCAACCCAGGTTTGAACCCAGGGCCTCGTAGTCTGTAGACAGGTATGATAACCGCTACACCACAGTTAGTAGACAAACAATTTTTCGATTAGGTCTATATATGTATAGCCAGAAAGCGTGACGTCATTCGGCTTATATTTCATAAAGGCCGAAGTCCGAGAATCCTCCTATAACTAGTGTTACAAAATTGTGATACTTTTTCAAGTCACCCGCCCATGTTGGTTCCAAATGAGGGCAGTAGAGAGTCAAGCATTTTGAAAATAGAACATACCAAAGAAATGTGTAAATTGAATATTCTAGAGAAATTGTTGATTTAAATTTTAGTTACAAAAGATTTAATTTTAGCGTTACGTTTTGTGCACTTCTAGTTCAATAAACCAATAATTTACAAGGCATTAATATAACAAATTTGATTTTGACGTCATCCATGGAACAAGTGCGAATTTTGTTTGACAAACCATGCACATAGGTGCACATACTTTTCGCGATACCGGTACGGTACAGTACGATGCCAATGTGTTTATTACTCATTGTTTTACGTCTGAACATGGCATATTGAAAGGTTAAAGCATTTTAAAGGAATTACTGCCTAACCTTATCGAAGTCGTTATGCATTACGCCCAGGCCCTAGCCTAGTTGGTGAAGGTCAGCCAACAGCATAGGCTTATTTAACGAATAAGGTTAACGATGGGCCGGCCCTAGCCACATGTACACCATCGGTTCCGTAGTAGTTGTAGTCTCCCTGTTTTTATTCTATTAAAGCTAGGCGTACGCAGTCAGACATCTGTGATCCTAGAGATTTACAATGTAATATTTACTAAGGTGGATTTAGGCCTAGTTATTGAAGCCTAGTTTAGGCTCAGGATTATCGGGTAGTATAAAAAGGTTGAAGAATTCAAGATGCCAAACCTTAACCTATCTAAATTCAGACCTAGCCGTTAGGCCTACAAAAAGGCTACATTCTTGTTAGGTATGGATTCGAATCATTTACCATCGTTTGGCCATAATTTCTTTCAATTTAACCCGTTTCTTTATGCTGACATTGTGGGATTGCTGTTGTTTACTGGTCTGCGGCCTGACGAACGCCACTAGTAATGTCAAAAAGTGTATTGTGGGATATGAGTAATAGCTACATTCTTGCAAGACTACATGCAAGTTAGAACTTGACTAACATTAAGAAGAATTTAGGCTATAGTTTGCTTCAAATTAGCTGCCCAAACCTACTTAATTTGCCTGGTGATTTGTTGTGTATACTACTTTAATTTAAACAAAACTTGGCAAAAAATTCATGGACACTGGAAATAAAATTATCCATATTTAGATATTTGTGAAGGGAATATTATTTATGCCAAACATAAGGTGAAGGCAAATAACTCACACACTAACTCTATGACACATGCAATTATTCTTACAGTTGGGCTCATTTTGTCAGGAAAAGCTATTAACTCTTATTATCAGTTTATGCAATTCAACCCAATGAATCGTTAGTTTGCCATGCCCATCTCAAACCTATCAACTTTGTGGTGTTGAAGGGAACACATTAATAAGTTAAATCATTCAATTGTGTGTAGGGTAAAGAAAGAATAATTTGTAAATAATACAGAAAATATACATCAATTAACTTAAATAACTGGTACAGGTTACATCAAATGGTGTGTAAATTCAGGTTTTTAAAAACAAATCAACACCTATTACTCTGCCATTAACTTCTAAAAACCATTCCTATAAATTTTCATATACATTTATGATAGAGTAATTCGGACTTCATTGTAGAGGTAACAAATTTACAAGCTTTGACATTACAATTTTGATTTTCTGCAATGATCACCTGTATAAATTTAACTTTAACAACTGTTAATCAACTTTTCAAACATTCCTGACAGTTTTCTAAAGAGACATCTTCTGTTGATGAACATACTGCTATAATTCCCCCACTGTACTTATCACTACAACTTTAGCTAAAATCAGCAAACTTTGTGAAGTGATGTTGATGTAGGTATAGATATACCACAGTATGTTATTATTTCACAATATGAGTTTTTAAGAAAGAAACAGAAATCAACCAAATCTGAGCTTCTTCCTATGCAGTCTAACAAGTATAGACCCCATGGTTGTAAAGTGTGGCCTACATTCAACTGAGTTTAGCCTAGTAAAAAAAAGTGTGATTTTTCATGTCTGTTAACTGCAAATAAAAGTCTGGTCTGCTGGTTTTCATGTAAAATTTTTACTTGGGGCTTGTGTTTTTTTTTAGGTTAGGCAGACAAAATTTCATGTATAGAAAGGGTACACTAAAATTACCATGTCATATCCTCATAACCTGATAATAGTACATTCCACTACCAAGAAAAGTCATTATACATGTGCCTGGAGTCATAAAACATTTGGGCAATGTATTGTGTACTACAAAATGATATACAGGTATTCAGTTTGCTAATATCTGGTACAAAATTAATTTACATTGCAAAAAATATTCGTACTCTGTTGTACAGTCAATGGTTTTTAACAATCATACAACATAAAAGTTGGAATACTATTGCACTGTAATAATTTGTTCATTGGATACCAAAGCAAAAACAAATGAAAGCAGAACTAAAGATTGTCTATCAATGAGAAGAGAAATTGCATAAAACAAAATTTTCAAGTGGAGCTTTTTTATCTTCCCAACTTGAGAGCTTGAGAAACTTTTGCAAACAAATTGAAAGCAATTTTAATAAGTAATACACATAGAATAAAAAATGTCGGGTGCAATACAACATATAGGCTTATTCCAAGAGTTTTATGATTATTTTTTGATTTAAACTTTATGAATTTATGGCTTGCAATTGTTAGTAAATGATGTTGAACAGAAAAATGTGAATGAAACTGAAAACTTAATAGTTTATTAGAATAGAAATAAAAGTAATAAGTGGGCAATTTGATCTACTGTACCTCTACCTATCTAAACAAGTTGGCACTTAACTTACTTTGTTTTATACACACCTATATGCCAGTTGGTCAGTCTGTTTAGACTTTGTTTGATGGGTGTTTTGTTGATAACCAACTATAAAACTAATTAGATCTAGGCCTATATTGGTCTCTACCCACCCACCCTAGCTAACAATTGTAATGCTGCATCTCAAACATGGCTTTTTTTTATCATGACAGACATTTATAAGTCAATACCATGGTAATGTACATAGCCCTAACGTTATGCTACCAAATTGCAAGTGGTTTTACACAATGTAGGCCTAAGTTAATCGCTACATACATGTCTGAATAAAATAAGATTTGTTAAGCAACTTATTCTTCTTCCTAAATAAAACTAAAATTATTGCCCATATTTGTCAGCGTTTACGTCGGTCAGTAAAGGTTCAACTAAGTAACGGTGTACATACGACGTTAGCTAGCTTCAGACTGTTCAACAGCAACTGGCACAATTAAAATAACACTTTATTTTAGGTTCACTAAAATTGCTCAAGACATCTATTATTTATTCCTGACCAGAAAGGTTGTTCGCGTAGTATTTTTCTCAAAATATACTTATCAGTTAGATCTAAGTTAGTAGGTGCGATACATTTACAAAGTATTGTCGTCCTGGATGTACTGTAAAAAGAAATTTGTGTGTTCTTGTTAGAAGTAAATTAAACGTTAATCTTGGTTAGAAAGACAAGGTATGATTAAAACTAATATAAATATAATTAAATTTTAAAGAAAATTTAGATTTCTATTTTTTAGGTTAAATTCGCAAGCTGCCTATCTTTTATCGACTCCAATTTTCAATGTACTGACATATCTACTGCCCTCACTTGGAACCAACATGTGTAGAGGTCGAACCAAAAAGTATCACGCACTGAGGTTATAGGAGTTTGTCCTATACGTAGTATAGGGCGAATGACGTCACGCTCTCTGGTATAACTCTACGGAATTGAGAGTGAGATATACTGTCCAAGGTCGCGCCTAGACGTAGAAGTGACATAAGGTTTGTAATATTCGAGGTTTTAAGCATAAGAAACATACGGTATCTTTTAGGTGCCGTTTATGTGTTGTGGGAAAATTTGGATTGGGTTGTAGAGATCACTAAGTAGGTTTGGTTGTTAATATGATTAGGGAGGTGGCACTGATATGTTGAAGAAAAAAACTTTCATACGCATATTTTACATAATTAACAAAAAATACAAGCAATCACCTCACCTAGTCTCTTCAGGCCTCCTGGCCCATAAAACTGCAGTGCACCTTCTCCACTGGACTCTGCGCCAACTTGCCTGATTTTTGTCCACGGGCTCCACCCCATCACATTCTTTCCTTCTCGACTGTCCTTCTCCAAGTCGTTCTAGGATGACCAACTTTCCTTCTCCCCTCTGGTTTCCACGTCATAGCTGTCACACAGTGCTTAATAGTGTTCATGCGCATCACATGACCAATCCACATTCACCTTCTTTTTACTTCAGTGCTGATTTTGTCTTGTTAAGTGATTCTCAGTATTTCATCATTTGATATTACATATGGCCATGATCTTCAAAATTCCATAGTAACATTTAAACATAAATGTATCCAGCTTTTTATTATCTGCGCGCTCTCTGTCTCCCAACCATACAATAGTACAGACTTAATAGTAATAATAACAATGATAATACATAAATTTATGTAGCGCTAATTTTTTTTAAACATTTAAAAGCGCTTTACATACAAGGAAATTAGATACGAAAACAGAAATAAGCATACAGAAATGACAACATAAATAGAAATACAATGGATCAAGCTGCACATTATATTAATGTCTTTTAAAACAAAACAGTTTTAAGCTTAGTTTTGAAGGAGGTCAGGGGGACATTATCAATACATTTGACTTCAGTTGGGAGTAAATTCCACAACCAAGGACCTTTATAAGCAAAAGCCCTTTCGCCAAGAGTTTTATGCTTAATACGGGGAACAAATAGGGACTTGAAACGAAAGTCATAGCGGGATGGTTTTTTAACTACCATTTCACATAAATATTTTGGAGCAAGGCCTTTCATGCACTTGAAAACGTGTAAAGTAATTTTATAATCAATTCTTTGTTTGACTGGTAACCAGTAAAGGGACTTCAAAGCAGCATTAATGTTAGAAAATTTTGATAGTCTGAAAATCAACCGAGCAGCACCATTAACAGATTAAGTATTCGTTGAATTCTGTAAAGTGAATAATCAGGTAGTCCAACAAGAAGTGAATTACAAACATCAATGTGACTTATAACAAAAGCATTAATAAGGGCATGTGTTTTGAAATCTACATTAAGATATTTGGCAATCTGACGAATGTTTTAAAGACCGTGATAAGCTTTAGAAAACTTTCCCAATATGAATATTCATAAACATGTGATTGTCCAAATTTACACCCAAATTTGTTACACTAACAGATGGTTTCATTTCAGCATCACCAACTTTGATGGATTGGACTCCAGCTCTAGCTAATTGCTGACGAGTGCCAATTAGAAGAAATTCCGTCTTGGAGTCATTGATTATGTGATTATTTTTGACCATCCAAGACGTTATTTCAGCAATAAGAGATTGCATCGCCCCGACTGCCTCTTTCTCTGAGATAGAGCCGGCAGTGAATAAGCAGTAAAGCTGAGTATCATCAGCATAGCTATGGGCTTGTGAGATATGCTTTGACACAATACTGAAGAGTGGAGAAACATAACACAAGAATAATATGAGACCCAAGCAGCTGCTTTGAGGTACGCCACAGTCCTACGGAAAGTTTTTGGATCTAGCACCTTTAACAAAAACATGTTGCTTTCTAGACGATAGATAGAATATGGGCCATTGTTGGATGTCACGAACAATTCCAAACTGAGAGTGAAGTGTGTTGAGGAGAGTGCTGTGGTTTACGGTATCAAATGCCGCACTTAGATCCAAAAATAACAAAACTGAGCATCGTTGTTTGTCCATATTTAACATGATATCGCTGTGAATTTTCATCAAGGCTGTTTCTGTGGAGTAGTTGTTTCTGTAAGCAGACTGACAATCTGGAAGGGGAGCATGTTGTGAGCAGTGAGAAACAATCTGGTCAACTACCGCCCGCTCGATCAATTTTAATACGAAGGTCAAATTACTCACAGGTCTGTAGTTGGAAAATGAACACTCCAATCCTGCTTTCTTTAGCAGAGGGACAATAGTTGCATTTTTCCGACTATTAGGTACTGTACCATCTCTGAGAGATAAATTCACCATTGTTGTAAGCACAGTGAGAAGTGATTCAAGGCAGTCCTTAAGCAGCCATGTTGGTATCACTTTTAGAAGATTTAACTAGTTTGCGAACATCATGTGCAGATAATGGTGTGAAGGAATCAAAAATCACATCAACACAGTGGAGTTCATCGCAGAGTTCAAAACTGTCAACTTCAATATTGTCTTTAATCTTTTAAATTTTAGAACCAAAGAAATTTCCAGTCATTTGCAAGTTCTTCCACATTACCATGTGGTGGGAAAGAATCCACATGTCTGCTTTTGCACAGTGAGTTCACAACACTAAACATATTTTTGGTATCACCCTGACAGTCATGTATCTTTGTAGTGTAGTAACATTTTTTTTAACAAGATAATTAAATTGTCGATATTGAGAATGTGCTTTAGTTCTATATCTTATCTAATTTCACAAATGCTACTCTTGCTTTAGAGATTCTGTTTTGAATATCTTCCTCGCCACCACCTTGTACTTACTGTTGCACCAAGGTATCTGAACTTGTTTACTTCATTTAATTGTTGGTTATCAATATAAACTTTGTTTGCACATTTACTGTTAACTTTCATGAGCTCTGTCTTACTCTTAATAATTCTTAGCCCACTTTGTGCAGCATACTGATAAAGCCTGGTCACTTTGGTTTGCATGTGTTGATATGTAGATGAAAGTAGAGCGATATCATTAGCAAAATCTAAGTCAAGGGTTGACATGAACTTCCATCTAATTCTATTCCTGTTATTACTGTATTATCAGTCGTTTTCCTCATCACCCAGTCTACCACCATCAGAAAAAGGAACCCTGACATTACATCACCTGGCTTTACACCACTTTTGACTTGAAGGCATTCAGATTCCACACCATCATCTACAACTGCGCATTCACTGTCTTTATAGAACGCTTTAATTAAACATATTATCTTTTGTGGAATACCATAGGCTGCCATTATTTTCCAGAGGTTTCTCTGTGCAGCTAAGTCAAACGCCTCCTCGAAGTCAATAAAGGCGATATATATGTTTGACTGCCATTCAGCCACCTGTTCTAGAATGTTGCGCCGGGTACAAATTTGCTCGTTGATACTCCTTTCTCTTCTAAATCCAGCCTGTTCATCAGTTTATCTCTCATTTTACTGTCAACACTGTTTTTTAATTCTGTCGATTAAAACTCTTCCAAATAGTTTGCTTGGTATGGATGTTAAGATTCTTGCATACAGTAATATTGCCTTTCTGAGGTATTTTAGTTATCAGTCCTTGCTAGCAATACAAGCAATACAAAATATATTTTGAGCGCAGGAAAATCGTGAGGACGTTTGGAATTCTGTAAGGCGTTGTAATTTCGTGAGGAAACGCATTCGACGTGACCAATGGATTAACGCTGACACACATAAATCCCCAAGTAGCCCCAATTAAGCCACTGAAAATAGTTTCTTTCAAATATTACAGGTATGTAATATCGTGAGGACGTTGTTATATCGTGAGGAAACGCATTCCACGTGACCAATAGATTAAAAATCTGGATTTGTTAATAATTCGTAAAGACTCTATACCCCTTTCTGTGCTAACACACTTAAAACCACCAGTAGCTCCAATTAAACCACTTGAAAAATAGCTTCTTCAAAATATTACTGGTATGTAATTTCTTGAGGACGTTGTAATATCGTGAGGAAACACATTCCACGTGACCAATAGATTAAAAAATCGAGATGTTTTAATTATTCGTATACGCTTTATACCTCTCTCTATGCTGAATGACATAAAGCTCCCAATAGCCCCATTAACCCACTTAAAAATAGTTCCTCAAAATATTACAGGTATGTAATATCGTGAGGATGTTGTAATATCGTGAGGAAACACATTCCACGTGACCAATGGATTAAAAAATCGGGATTATTGTTATTGATTCGTAAAGACTCTATACCCCTCTTTATGCTGACACACATAAACCCCCCCGTATCTTCCTTTAAACCACTGAAAAAATAGCTTCCTTAAAATATTTTAGCTCTGTTATATCGTGAGGACTGTGTAATATCGTGGGGAAACGCATTCCACGTGATAAATGGATTAAAAATTGAGATTCGTTTAATGTTTCCTAAAGAATCTATACCCCTCTCTATACTGACGATAAATCCCCAGTAGCCCCCATTAAACCACTGAAAAATAGCTTCCTTAAAATATTACAGCCTGTTATATCGTGAGAACGTTGTATATTCGTGAGGAAACGCATTCCTTCTAGTACCCCAGGAGATTCATGCATGATTCCTTATTCGAAATAACACTAATTCAATTCCATTTATAGGTTTCATGTCATTCAAAATGTCTGATTCCGATCATTTTAAAGACATTTTGTGCCATAAAAAATAAAGAATCGTCAAATCTACCAGGGTTTCACCCAACATGTTTTCCCCCTGGACCTCACGACGTTTATATCAGTCTTTAATCTGTTATGTCAATTTTTGGCTATCATAAACAAAAATCTGTAAAGCTCCTACCGAGCTCAGCTAATACCCCCCCCCCCTCTCCCATTCCGGTACCACCCAGCGGCGGGGCGTGGTGCATATGATTGGAGGTGGGAGGGGGGGGGGGAGACTGCATTCATCTTGTTTGGGTTAAAGGGGGGTACATGTAAAAAAAATCCATCAAGCCGCAGGAATTTTTGCCAAAAAAAATTGAAATTTCTTATTTAGCTATTTTCCAACCTTTTTCATTTAAAAGTTGTTACTGTATTAGTTCAGGAGAAACTTGAATTTGTTGAATCAATATGCATTCTTATGCGAAATAATTTAAGAATTTATGTTACTAAAAAAAAAAGCAGTTATACACAGTTGTGTATATATACTACATATTTGCTCCCCAGCCCGCCGCAGAGCCATATAGCTAAGGCGCTGCTCTAAGAACAATACATATTGCACAATGAACTAAATAATAAATTTATTTGCAGCCAAAAATAACAACCCCAATGAGCAAGGGTTAATAAAAGAGGGTGGGAGAGGGGGTAGCTTCAGGTGATCTTTTCAACGTAGGTTTCAATAGGAGTAATGATTAGTTCTGTGCTACCTATCAGAAGACGAAGTATCAGTTTTCACGTGACTAAAAAAGAACCTTTTCTCTCATAGACACCTAAAGTTAAGCCTCCTATGAGCTCTATGTGTAAATTTATGGTAATTCCCTATATTATTGATCTATTATTGAACTCTTGCATATAGACTTCAAATGTTTCTATTTCAAATATTACTTTATCAGATATTATCTTAAAATCATCATATCTGTTAAAGAAATTATAAGTTGCATAATTACCCTTTCCCAGTAAAGACTTTCTTGGTAAAGAAATCATGCATGAGCTTTTGTTCCTTCATGATGATCGCCCGGGCAGGCGACAAAACTTTTATGTCCGCCCGAGCAGACAACAACACTTTTATGTCCTTTATTTCATGCAATGTTCACTGAATTTTAAAGAAATGTTTGTCAATGTTCTATAATTTTCAGAAAATTTGTTTACAAATTTTAAAGTATGCTATCAAATTTTCCTTCAAATTACCCTTCATTTTTCGAATATTTTTCGATTTTCGGGAAAATTTGATCATTGTTGGCCATTTTCCTAAAAATTTCAGTGAACTGTTGTCAACTTTAGGGAATTTTCCATTATTTTTTGCAAATTTCGGGAAATTTCTATCATTTTTAGGTTATTTTCCTTGCTTTTGAGGAACTTTTTGGCAATTTTTGGAATATTCATCGACAAATTTCATATAAATTTACCAAATTTTCCTCAATTTTATGTTAGCAATTTTCCAATTTTACCTCCTAACCGGGAAAACGGGAAAGATGAAATCTTCTTAGGTCATTTTTTTTTGTTTTGAACATCAGCAAAAAAAAACTAAAGCCCATTTGCGGTCCCTGTTAGGTATATCAAAACAGACAGAAAGAAGACGCTCCATGCTCTGGTAATTACCATGCTATGAATTATGGTTATGCTTGAAATCATTTTAACCTCTCTCGTGCTGTAATGCCAGCTGTTTCAAACATGTAACAGGTCATTTAAATGTAAAAAAGCACAATCAAAGAAAACTGACAGCAGGGGTGACGCCATGATTTCCCCGACGGGATGGGGGTTGTCATCTCCTCAAAGAGGCTTTAAATTATACTCCCACAGTAAAAAATATATAAACTTCCCCGACGGCTCCAAACAATTTCACGACAAAAGGCCTGTAGCCACCCTCCCCCTACCCCCAGCCTGTCGTCACCCCTGACTGCCAGAACAATTTAGTATTCTATAATCACATAAACAAAACTATCAAGGATTAACACCGAAAATGAAAATGGAGGTAAATTAGAATATCATAAATCAAACTAATCATGAACTCAAGATTAGTATATAAGAACACAACATTTTTAGTAATCAATAAACTAATACAAAATTAATGAACAACAAACAGCCAACAACGATAACACAATTGTTTCCGTAAAGGATTATAAAGAGTTAGAGGCAACATGGGCTAAAATGGCTTAAAATATTATCTAAACCATGAAACCAGCAAAACAGTTCTAACAAATTAGTTAAAAATTTACCACTTGACCAGGATGCATTCAGTCAACGTACAGTTAGCTACATTCACTCACGTTAACGTACGTACGTCGATCATCTTCGCCCGGTTTGGTAATGGCGGACAGCTGCCCATGCGCACACAGCGATTTATCGAAGTCCGCACTCTTGTTCCTATATCTATCTCTCTGGGCTACAATCTGTTCCCATGCCAGAAATATATAAAAAAAAAGTAGTAAAACTGAAAGGCTATTTATAATATATCACCTGAAGAAAGCTCGAGGAAAAATAGTTTAAATAGTAAAAAAATATATAAACTTTCTTTAAGATATATAAGTGTTAAGAAAGTGAGGATGAAGGCGCCAACCTTCCATAGTAGACTTACTACACCAGTCATTTCTACACAGATAAGACAAGAGCTTTAAGCTTGAATATTTCTTGAACGGAATAAGATTTTTGAACGTTTTTTACCATTTTATTTCTTTTGAAGTCCTTTTTCACATAAGATGGACATGCTTGACCACTGAACTAATCCTCTAAGATTTTGTTATACTGAGTCTACTGACGTCACCCAGATATCACAATTTGGTTGGGCTGAAAGTTGTATTTCATGTTGAAACTACGTTAGCTTAACGTATGAATTAGGTTGGGTGCTCGTATCGGCTGATGGTCAGATGGTTGGCCCAACACGCTGTTTTAACAATGTGCCAACGTTTAACCTGTTAACCAACACTGAACCAACACATTGGTTAAAATGTTGCGCCAACGTTATGACAACATCTGAAGAACGCATTGATATAATATTGAACCAACGTTGTGCCAATATATATATATATATATAAATATATATATATATATATATATATATATATATATATATATATATATATATATATATATATATATATATATATATATATATATATATATGTATATATATATATATATATATATATATATATATATATATATATATATATATATATATATATATATATATATATATATATATATATATATATATATATATATATGTATATATGTATATATATATATATATATATATATATATATATATATATATATATATATATATATATATATATATATATATATATATATATATATATATATATATATATATATATATATATATATATATATATATATATATATATATATATATATATATATATATATATATATATATATATATATATATAGTTATCTACTAAAAGGTTTTAGAAGCCCTATTTATGGTACAGGAAGCTGAGAAGTTGAAAATGTCAAGAATCGTAGAGAAGAGATATGTCTTGACTATGACTATGCTGCGCATATCATAAATTAACAAGAACTGTTTCAGGAAAAGTTTCATGGGGGAACTGTGTTACCTTCGACCCATATTAACAAATTGAATTAGGGTGAGGGTGTATAACACCTCTTTACTAAAAAGGGGAAGAACCTTAGGTCAACTCCTATTGCACATACCATCATCCGAAAGAT
The DNA here is from genome assembly GCA_020152595.1 of Chiridota heheva. Classification (NCBI taxonomy): domain Eukaryota; kingdom Metazoa; phylum Echinodermata; class Holothuroidea; order Apodida; family Chiridotidae; genus Chiridota; species Chiridota heheva. Next base: position 270,015 of record JAIGNY010000988.1, on the reverse strand, counting down.
ATTTAGATGGTACTTTTCATGAAACATCGTAAAGCAAGCGACCCGTTTATGATGCATATAAGTGCCCCCTAGGAGGTCGTGTCCCCACTTTTCAAAAGCACACTCCTGGGCCTGTATTCGCCTCAGACCAAACAGTCTGAGCATCTGCCGAATGAATTAAGGGTCCTTGAGGCAATTTAAAACCGCGTTGTCTTTTAGATGGTAAAATACCTTATCAAAGAGAGGTATTGATAAATTGACCAAAATTTGAACTAATCATAATCAGTTAACTAATGATAATGTATTAGAGACGTTCGAAAAAAGCTTTTAAATTTGAGTCATCCCGTAATTTCTTTTAATGGCGGTTTTTCACTTTAGGCCCGGCAAATATTTAGAGAGGCCTTGCACCCGTGGTGACGCCACTGGCAGATGTAGACGCACATGTATGACAAATAATTAATAGGTAGTTCAGTTGGCAGAGTGCACGGCTGAGATGCTGGAGGTACCGGGTTTAAGCCTCGGTGAGGTCTTACTCGATTTTTCCACAGCTATGCAGACAGATACGCCGAACATCAAAGCGGAAGTATTTTGTCCGCAGCTCCTACTCCTCATTCAGCTGTTGAGAAAAGTGTCAATGATTGAATGGCGCACACCGTTCTTCAGGAGGGACGTTAAGCTGTCGGTCCCAACGGCAGGAGAGTCACCCCTGCCTGGTTCTCTGAACACTATTCGAGAAGAGTAGCTAGAAAACGAGGTGTTCATTCACTTTCCTTTTCAAGGACTAAGTTCATGTGCGCCCATAGGCAGCTGGAGAACTAGTCTGTTAGTTGTAGAGCGCATTTGAATAGTTCTTTAACTACAAAATGCGTCATATGAATTTCATATATTATAACTTTAATCATAATAATAATGATAATAAATATTATTATTATTATTAATATTATTATTAATAATAATAATAATAATAATAATAATAATAATAATAATAATTATTATTATTATTATTATTATTATTATTATTATTATTATTATTATTATTATTATTATTATTATTATTTTTATTATTATTATTATTATTATGATTATAATTTTAATAATAATAATAATTATTATTATTATAATTATCATTATTAATATTTTCATTATTGTTATTATTACTATTGTTGTTGTTGTTGTTATCATTATTATTATTGTTATTATTATCATTATTATTATTATTATCACTATTATCATTATTATTATTATTATTAGTAGTAGTAGTAGTAGTAGTAGTAGTAGTAGTAGTAGTAGTAGTAGTAGTAGTAGTAGTAGTAGTAACAGTCGTAGTCGTAGTAGTAGTAGTAGTAGTAGTAGTAGTAGTAGTGGTAGTAGTGGTAGTAGTAGTAGTGGTAGCAGTGGCAGTAGTAGTAGTAGTAGTGGTAGTAGTAGTAGTAGTAGTAGTAGTAGTAGTAGTAGTAGTAGTATAATTATTATTATTATTATTATTATTATTATTATTATTATTATTATTATTATTATTATTATTATTATTATTATTATTAATATTATTATTATTATTATTATTATTATTATTATTATTATTATTATTATTATTATTATTATTATTATTATTATTATTATTATTATTATTATTATTATTATTATTATTATTATTATTACTATCATTATTATTATTATCAGGCTACTGTCTGTGCCAAGTCATACACCCACTGAACCTGTCTTATTCCATTGGCAGGAGTTTCATCCATACTGAAGTTTCATTGGAGAGATTCAAAGGGCCCAGTCCTTTAACTGTTCAAGCCTCGGGTGCATCTTTATCTTTTCTCAGCACAATGATGTACGATCTTACATAGCAATGGTCACATTTGACCATAATTATGGTCAATATATGCACCGACCTAACCATGGTCAAATTTAAACAACAAATTTTTACCACAATGACGTACGCTCTAAGAAAGCAATGGTAAAATTTGACCCTAATTATAGTTAACATATGCACCGACCTAACTATGATCAAATTTGACCAAGTATAGTCAAAATTGACCATTCCTGTTTTAGCATTTTAGAGTGTAGAATGCAGAGAAATCTTTCATTTCATTTCGAAGCCGCTGTCATTTTACCTTCAACATTTTACAACAAAAAAATACCCCATGATAGTGCAGTAGTGGTGATAGCCATTTCTGCAACTAAAGGCGTATTTTTAGGGGGTTCCCCAAAAAATCGAAAGCTAATTTAACACACAACGGTATAGCAATTTTCTGGTTGATATGAATATTCAAGTGACCTTTGCCCTCACGTCGTCTTTGGGTTATGGAGGCATGAAGTTTGTCTATCTCTTGAGGATAATATATCTGGAAATTGTGAGCGCTCTCACTATTCGGTCTAGTGATCCGTTAATGCAGTTATCCCATTTTCTAAGAATTTATACTTAACTTAAAGGCCAGATGTGTTGACGTGGAGAACAAATGCAATACAAGCTAACCGACGATTGGTTGAAATATTAACACAATCAAGCCGACAAGTCAATTAATTACCGCCACGAGAGTCATATATGTATCAGATGTATTGGTGACAGGTCAAGCAATTTTCTTTAAACGATATTCCTTTTTTAACATATTTTAAAACTTTTTCATTTAACTAACATTCATGCAATAATTAAATTAGCTACATTAAATGTTACGCAATCAGTTTGTCCCACGCGCTACAAGAAAGGTTAAATATGAAATAAATCAAAGATAATTGATACCTATGAAAGATCACATAAAACCTCAAGAAAACTTAAAACTGAAATTAAGAATTTTATGCTTCAACAGTTAACATGGAAACCAAGTTTCTACTTTTCTTGTATTGTATTGACCAATTGTTTCGCCCACTTACAATAATACGACTCAATCAACATAGTTCAAATACACTTGTATTTAATTACAATTTAACAGTAATTAATGACAGAAGTCACACAATTAACCTTTCCAGGTTTCCAAATAGGCCACGCCCACCATAGCAACATAGTAACTATGTGAGGCAAACATACCTCAAATTCGCAATCATTCATTACCAATGCGTTGACATTTAGATGTTCGCGAGGCCTGCTGCAAGCTTTGATTCATTTATGGCACTTCTCCGCATTTTTAGAGTTTTTAGCAAATAGGATAAACACAATTTCAGTTTGCAAACTGTTCTGGGTAACAACAATCAGATTACAAAGCCCGCAGCGGGCCCATTAGCACAATGTTTGTTCACCATTTCACCGTCATTTAGTCTGTGTGTGCAGAAATTTGTTTTGTTCAGTAACTTGCATTGACTACATGAGCGTGCGCCGTTAGCTAGCTGTACTGTACCAGTACCGCGTAGGATGTTTGCCCCCACTTAGTCACGCAGATTTTGTTGGTGGTCAAGTTCGTGCGGTGATTGGTTAAAACAAGCTGTCAATCATTACACCCAGAAAGGTTAATTACAATATACCTCAATCTCTATGATAGTGAGATATCTTTTGAGAAAAGGAAATCAGTTATTACAGCATGCATGTTATTTATATTTTTTACTATGAAATTCCAGTAAAATTCACACATATTTCGTCAAGCACACTTTTCCGAAGATCACGACTATCTTGACTTGAGGTTGTTGTATCAGTTCAAAGTACACTTCAGAATTTTCTTTCCGTTAACATAATTTTGAGCTCAAATAAACAGGTTAAACCATATCATTCCCTTTGTCGTATACATCTACCACACACTTCATTCAGAAAAACCCTGTCTAAATGTAGCACTTTTGCAAAGTAGGCCCCTAACAACTTTAATAGATTATCCTGAAATTATAAATAATTTTGGAATTTTGCAAACTGATAAAAATTTGGTTAATTATGTAATCTAAAAACTATGTGATATGTAATTAGATTTGATCGACATATAATTTCACTAATCAATTCTCCTTGCCATTTTCTTAAATTGTAGAAGAAAAGTCCAAATGAGATGAAAGTTCAAAACCATAAAACTTTATTGTCTTTTAATTCAGAGGCCATTTTATTTATTTATCTCTTTCTTAACAGGATAACAACAAAATTCCACTTTGAAAACCGTCCTGCCATAACAACAATATGCGTGTAAGACATTGACAAGGTAAAGAGGAAAAAAGTCTTCTGTCGGTGTGCTTATATGTTTATTTCTGTACTTGAAATGCCCAGGGTCAAATCATAGATCTCCCAAACAAAATATAAACTTAAGTTTCCCAAAATTATAACCATGAACATAATTGATTAACCTAAAACATGCGGTGATATGATTTGCATAAACATAATAAACAAATTAACATAACAAATATACTGAGAATATGATAATTAAACTCATCATGCAGGGATTAAAAAAACTTATATTATAAATAATAAATCAAGCGCAAAGATTATCAATGTGATCTAGCGGTGCACAAGTTTGATGTTCTGTAAGAAAAGTAGTGTGGATTATTTTATATAAAAAGCAAAACAATATTTTCACTAAAAAGTCGAAGTATGCCTTCAGGAAGTATACCTACAGGAAGAAGGAATTGAAAGTTGAGCAATAATGGAAAATGAGAAAGAGAAAAACCGATAGCCTAGGGAATGATTAAAGGGGATATTTGTTAGAAGTCGTTTGAAATATGCCAATGGAATGTGCGCAAAATTCATGCCGTAAAAGGAAATCCAACAATCAATATTCTGGTCTCCCCTTGTTTAGGAAGCTGATCTGTCCAAAGCATTAAATTCAAAGTTTGACCAAGTTAATGTTTAAAAGTCAGAATTTAGTTGATGTACAACTCTCCAATATTTTCTTTTCTTATTTTTGTTCAATTAATTTCACTCTCGACAATAAAACGAAGATCAAACAATATGCATGAAAAGCTAATATAGATGCAAGTGCGTAGACTAATAATAACTTAAAAACAAAGAAGGATCGTATAAATGTCCTTTTCATTTCATATTATCAATAGGATTGCCTGTTTTTCCTTCTATGTTGTGTATGCTATATGTAGTGTTCAATATACGGTAAACAACGTAGCTCAGGATACTTTCCACAAGTACTTGTTTTAATCCTGAAGTTGTTCTAAATTTTATTTTAACTGAAATACATTCATCTTGAATACCAATAAACAGATTAATGTCTACTTTATATAGTGATTAATCACATTACATTTCCACATTTCTTTTATTCCTCTTATATGGTTCACCTCTTCATGCTCCAACAGACCTATCTACCGGTTCTTTCTGCACACATTCCCTCTCGCCTATCGAATGAAGAATGCAAGTTAAAGATATTACTTTGAACTCATTCATCTGTCTGATCACTTTGCAATCACTTGTTCCATTAAATAAAACAATTAATTAGATACAAATTTCGGGAAAGGGATTAGGGAATCCGGGACTCCTCTCTTGAACCGTCTGTGACTTTTTATGTATCAAAATAAAAACTATGATTACTTAATATGTATATCTCATTGTTTGAGTTTTGTGTGAAGCCAAATTTATTGCAGTTTGTCCGAGTCAGTGCATTTACCCATTACACCTGGAAATCAATTCCGTGTGTTTGCTATTTACATTTTGAACTTTGATGTACTTTAATGTACATTTTGTACTTCTAGATACTCCAGAACTTACACAACATGAAGAACGTTACACAACACTTTAAACATTGCACAGTTTGTATACATGGACAAATTGATCAAGCGTAACATATCGATTTGAGTCAAACAAAATCCATATAAAAGGTGAGGAAGCCAGCTGTCCTTTGGTGTCACAACTCAGACATAATATTAAATCAATCTAGAATTGCTTATTTCATTAATAGGCCAGATTGTATTAAAAAAATGATCAACTTTGGCGCAAAATCAATTCTAAATAGCCGCAATATAGTTTGAAAAAAAAGGAAGAAAGGAAATATCGCCTTCGTCAAAAAATACACAAAACTGCATTATAAGCAAACCAAAGGATTTTTATACCCACTGCTTTACCTAAACTTATTTACAAGATTAAAGGAAATTTATTGGCATCTGTAGGTCAGTAGATAAAGAACTTCTTTTGTAAAATATTACACGTCGAGGTGGCCTCATGTTTGGCATGTTTTTCATGCAATGTCACAGGAAAACACAAAAGAGCGTTCACCTGAATATTAAGAGAATTCAATTCCTTGATGAGGCATATGATTATGCACATCTTGAAAGTGTTAACCTCTTAAATAAAAAATAAATGGAAAAATTATGTAGAAGATTGCCATTTGACTGGCCCGGGGACGGGGCTGCTCCAAAATTGTCAGAAGTTTAAACAACTTAGTTATTACGATAATTTATTTTGTTGAATTTCGAGGTCATATTACATTTAAAGAGGCGAAATCGTCATATGGATACAACGATTAGAACTCGATTCACATTGTTTGATTGTTTGAAATTTAAACCAATTGCTGCGCGATTCATTGTACTTTATTTCACGTTATATGTTAAATAAAACGCCAACGTTTCAAGTAGCCCAGTCGATGAAGGTGGTGAGCTTCGGATTCTTTTCGAGCCAAATTCCGCTTAGACCATTTTTCTCAAATTTTTCTTTTTTCTTTTTTTGCTCATTGTAATTTTCTTCTGGCGTTTGCTATTGTAGTAAAATCTTACTAATCTTTCACTTTCACTTTTTTCTTTCTAACAAATACGTTGAAAAAAACAGTTTTCCGTAGATTGTTGTAACGTTATGAATTGCGAATTAATTTTCCCACATATAACGTTATGTAGTATGCAAATGTACAATCAGACAGGGATCTTGTGCGCTTCAGAACCGGAAGTGACGTCAAAGCTCTGTATCCCACATATGGGAATGTTTTACCTCAAAACGCGCATAAGGAAAAAGATGGCGGAAATAGCTGTGATGTGTTACAGAAAACTATACATAAACTTGGGGAGAACTTGAATTGTACTAATATTATGCGGGTTGATTTTAAGAACAAAATCTTAAAAGTATATTCAAGGATGTAATAAACAGATAATAATTCATACAAAAAGTGTAATAATAGCATAGTTCTTTTTTTTTGAAATCATAATCATACAACCTAACGTTGTTGTTATTTCTTGTTCTTGCATTTCTTCGTTCCTGGTTGTTGTCGATAATATTTCAGCCAAATAATGTTTTGATTTCTGATGAATACAGTAATATAATAAGAAATATATCTCAGTGTAACAAAATATACAAGTAAACTGTTAAAATGGAAAAATCAGCCAAAATCCGACATTGGAAAACGCTTATTCACCTCTTCACAGCACAATTACAATACACAAACAACAGGAATCCCTCTGAACACGATAGTAGTCCACACGCCTTGGGCGTGCTTGGATTACGTCAGAATTGAAATAAAGGAATACATAAGCGGACGCGAAATGTTCTCTCTCATCGCTTTCTATTTGTTGGAAAGTACTAGCCCTTTTTTGCACCAATAACGTTGAATTTTATATATATGGTAAATAGATATATGTTAATTGTCAAGTCGTGTGAAATGGACTCCCAAATACTTTCATTAATAACTTACAAAGGTCAAAGCGGCGATAACCTTGTGATTTTGCTTGCGTTTTCATTAAAAAACAAGAAAAAACACATTTTATAGTTTAAAAAGTACGCTACTTTTTTTTGGAATAAATAAACGAAAATTATCTCAATGAATTCATGTTCTCTGTAACGTTTGAAATGGAACAAAATATTCAGAGACTTTTTAGTTACAACGTTTGAAGAGCAAAATATGTGCGATTTTTCAAAACGTTTTGCACATTTAAGGAGATTATCGCATGAGTATGAAACAAACATTCCCATATGGGCTTTTATAGAGCCCATCGATGTATGAACTGTTGTAAATCCACGTGTTTTGTTGTTTATAAACCTTTGGTTAATGACCTGATGACTTGGCCTGGAAAAAATGAATACCGTAACCAAAGACTTTTAAAAGGCCATCTTAAACTTCCTGGTGAAAACAACATATTTGAAAGAAAACATCTAAGATCGTTTAAGTGAGTTCTAGTTTAAGTAAACATGGCACGATTATTCATCCTCACTAACGGTTAGAAAGGGTGAATAATTGTGCCATATAGTAGCTGCATAATACAAAGAAGAGCGCAACGATCATCATTTGTATCGCTGAAAAATTATGAGGATTAATGATTGTTGAAATTTCATCAACTTCATTTCCGAAGCATTCATATGAATTGATCGTTTTTCCAAGCAAAGTTTACACACTGCTGTCCGCAGAATAAACAATCGCAGACTATTCTAATTGGAAAAATGAACAAATGTATTATGTAGAGGTTCATAGATATTAAGTTTGAAGTAGTGCCTGATTACATGATATACATCAATTTCTGTTTATAAATCCAATAGTATCACACGATCTGAAAAGATGAACAACCCTAAATATTCATATCTTGAGTTGAGTTCTTCATAATGAAAAAGATAATAATAATCACAGCGCGCATTAAACTTTTAAATGCTTTTTCACAACTTTATATAGGGCTTTGAAGGTTGAATACGGAGAACAATTCTACCCTTCACAATAAAAGCAGTTGCTTTCCAATACATATTACAAATCGTACAAATGACACAATTTCAGCAACGTTGCTTGTTTCTCCAGCAATATAGTGTTCCTGAATAAGTGGTTCTATCTTTTTAAACAACTCAAATTCATTTGGGGTAATGGTATTTAAACTTTCCAGAATTGAGCAAAGAAGATGAATGCCAATATAAGTGAGCAGCATATGGCAGGAATAAAAGACGTGATGACAAATGCGTTTCATCGCATTTTCCTTTACGATTTGAACACCATACTTGTCTGCATCAATGTATGACTAAACGAGACACGCCCAATTGTAACGTTTTCTACACTCCAAGAAGATACCTAGTACAAATTTCCGCCAGTTCAAATACCCACAACTTGCAAGAAAGCGACAACATAGACCATACATTTTTCAGATGCAAGTCAATTTCTCACAATAAAGACATGCCAAGAAATGCTCAAATACTTCTGCACGTTGTTCCTCCTCTTCTATTTCCAGAGCAATAGGTTTTGCATCTTCTTTTTCAACCCAAGTGATGTATGTGAGCTGTGCTTGAAATACTGCACTTCACATACACGGATGATGCGATGTGTTGGCAGTTGTTTGTCTTTGAGAAAGACGTCGGCTGCCTCTGTGTCGAAGAATAAGTTTTGAAATACTGCGGAGACGTCGACTTATTTGCTTCTGGTTTTTACTTCTGTACAATGAACCAACAATCTCCTTTAAGAAAACGAAATAAGAAATCAAAATATTGGAATCACAAACAATGTTTAAGTTTTATTTATGAAGATGATTTATGGTCTTACAATTTAGAAAATACACATTTAGCAGGCATTCAACGTCAATCCTTTAAGGCATAATTTTCTTCCGATGTGCAGATTTGATGGATTTTGCTGGTAAAATTATTGAGTTAATGCTATGTATTCAAGTCACTTCTTGATTTGACCCCATGACCTTAAAAGATGTTTTGAGGTAATGTTTTTAGTACTCTCATTTAAAGAACTCATCCCAAGTAAATTTCAGGTGTAGCATCAAATTGTCTAGAATTATTGTGCTAAAACTTCATTGTGAAAATATTTTTGATTCCACTGTGATTTGACAGCATCAGATTGACAACTACGTCGAAGCCATCCATTCGTAAAACTTTCCAAGGTGTAATGAGATGAAACTGTTGTGTAAATTTTGTATATGTAGCATGAAACTTTGTAGGAGTGATGCAGCTAAAACTGGACTATTCAAAGATTGAAGGATGTCATGGCCTGGCGAGGACATATGCCACGCTGGTCTGATCGGTGGAGGGATAATCAACCAATGTACCAGTACTCCGCAAATGAATCTTAAAACTTCCGACTAGACTTACAATGCCACACATGATCATGGTTTCTGGGAAACATATAAAAATAAGAATTTTAGAAATCGATTTGTAATTCATGGCATTTCGACCTAAATCCACCGTTATGTAAAATTATCTCAATAACCAATTTTTTTTTTTTTTTTTATTAGGTACAGTTTTCTACATTTCTTAGTTTCCCTTTAGAATGAATGTCAAATGTGCCATGAATTCGATTTCTATAATAATTTTTTAGAATGCAATATTGCATCCAAGAAACCAAATTTTTATAAAATTATCTATTTGATCAATTTAGATATTACATTACTTCCAAATATCAATTTACACAAAAATTTCTTTACCAAATTTATTCTGAGAAATTCCTCTTCCTCTGGCACAACAAACACTTGTTTTCTTACGTTTGCCACGTGTAGGCATCTTGACACGGAAAGAAGGAAATAGCGAATACGGCCTTGCCCTTACACCTGGGAGAAAAGAAAGCTCTTTTTTATCGATTATATATGAAAATCACATTATGAATGAATGGATATGCATACAACTTTGTAGAAAGATTAGTTTACTGCGAATGCACGTTTGCAGTAATGAATTTGGAAACATTTTTAGCAAGACTTGAGAAAGGGAAAAAATAATAAAGGAAAATACAAAAATCAGCGCATTTTATTGTTTTCAAATCTTTTTTCCCAGGAATTTTCGTCAGTGAGATTAACACACTAATAGCCACGAAGAATGGTTTTTATTTGCGTGACAGTGACTACCTGTGTAAGCATGTTAATTATCAATTACATCCTCTTATACTTGCAAAAAGACATCTGAAAAGAATTCGCCAGTATTTTCGTTTTGATGAAACATTTTATTCATACTTCAACATGGGTACAAATTTCAACAGCTTTTTTTTTAATCTAGATGAGGACACTAGGCCTAAATATCCAACGTAATTACCCATTACTACTTCCTTTTGTTACATTTTCTTTTCAAAACAAGTTGTGAGTGCTACAATCGATGTGTTCTTTGGCTTTCACCGTAGAACAATGAAATTAACATTGCATTCTATAATATGATTATTCCAAGAAATAATAGGAATTCTATTTTCAGTTTGCCGAATTAAAGTTTAAATTTAAAGTCTGATTTTTAGTACCACCTTGTTTGTTTGATTAATATTGCATTGTAGATGAATTCATTAAACTGTTAAAGCAAAAGTCCTGATTATTTCGACAGAATCCATGTGAACCTTGGCCAAGGGAAACTTTCACAACCAAAGCTCATTATTGGTTTGCATTATGTAAACAGTCATCAAGAAGCAGTCGCAGTCTTAAAATGATATTTGCTTTTGGAACAATTGGGCCATCTAGAAATATATATGAACACATATAGATATAAACAAACATATGTAGAACACTGAAAGGTCCTCTTTAAAATTCAGAGTTTCAAAACCTTATGTAAATCAATACGTAGTACGAACCCCCAAATGGGTAACAGAAGTCATGAAACTGCGTGTGGGTTTTTGTGAAACATGATTTCTCAGAAAAATAACTATTTTCTTCTCATTTAAGGTTATCTGTCAAGTTGTCCTGAATGAGAAAACCTAACCAGTCCTGGGGTTGGGTGGGCTTATAACTGTTTGGAACCGACCAAAGTTGTCTAAATAACAAACAAAATTCTTCCTAAAAACTCCAAAATTATGATATTTGCGCCAGTACTCGTGGTTAACAATGATGATAGCTAACTTGAACGACATTTTCCTAGAAAATGTTATGGCAAATATCTCACCTTGTGTATCAGGGGGCTTTAGATGTAAAGTTCTATCTTAGAATCAACAAGGAATGGAACTCGTAGAGCTAATCTGAAAAACCTGCAAATCTTCTTCAGGTACAGGACATCAAATACATAAACTGTCGTTCAGCAACGGTCTGCTTTACGAATGCAAACCATTGATGTGAACTTTGATCAATTACTGATGATATTATTTCAATTCAAAATGATATTCATAATCTTTGACCTAAGAGCGTCACTTGTGGATTGTCGGATATTATTTCCATTACTGTTTGATTCAAAACTTCAACCACGAAGGTGGTAGGACTGTCAAAGAACTGAGTTATAAATGGTTCATTAAAAGTATTATTGGCTCTCATATTAAATTGCAATTTTGTGCAATAACCGCTTGACCTGGACATTTGCATATGGTATCAAATTATTTCTTGGACTCATTTCAATTTAAAATTAGACCTTTAAACGATAGGTTTTCCTTTTTTCCGATACATTTTTATCCCTTAAAGACAATCAGAACCACTCACATTGAATCTCAATGCCACAAATATAATCACATGCTTACCAAAGGGGCAAGAGGAAAAGTGGGGTCTGGCGGGGATCGATCCATGGAGATCGAAAGGTCATTAATGAATTATTTCTAGCAGTGGTGTGAGCTCGTGTGACCGTTGTGACGTCACAGAGAGTACCCGTTTAAGTTTCGACCCTTGCCATTTCCTCTTAACAAATCCTATGATAAGAAAATTTTCATTACTTCCTGTAGCTATAATATTAACAAGCTAAACACAATTAACCTTTCCAGGTTCCAAATAGGCCACGCCCACCATAGTGATGCGGTAATTATGTGGGACAAACAAACCTCAAATCCGCAATCGTGCATTACCAATCCGTTGACATTTATATGTTCGCGAGGCCTGCTGCAAGCTTTGATTTATTTATGGAACTACTCCGGATCTTTAGAGGTTTTAGCAAATAGGATAAACAAAATTTAGTTTGCTAACTGTTCTGGGTAAAAGCAATCAGACCTCCAAAGCCGACAGAGGGCCCGTAAGCGCAATTTGTGTTCACCATTTTGCCGTCATTCCATCTGTGTGTGCAGAAATTTGTTTTGTACAGTAAGGTGCATTGACTACATGGGCGCGCGCCGCTAACTAGCTGTACTGTACCAGTATCGATCGTGTTGGATGTTTGCCCCACTTAGTTACGTAGTATTTTGTTGCTAGGAAAATTCGTGCGGTGATTGCTTAAAACAAGCTGTCAATCATTAAACCCAGAAAGGTTAATTTCAGGACACAAAAAAGCGCCAAACAGTTACTATTTTAGACTCACTGGTCAAAACAACGGATCAACCTGTATTTACATGAATTAACCGAGCTCTAAACGAATTCTATCAAATGCCAAACAACATTTATTACAGTTGAACAAAAGAATAAAGAGGAAAAGGACATTGCGAAAGTGTGCATGTTCCTCCGGAGCCGAAAGAAGTCTCCTTCGTTAAATTTTTAAGATAATGTTATTCTCATTGATTATCTTTTCATGACTCTATTATTTCTGAGTCAACCAAAATAACCAAACAACATCTCCAAACATATCACGTTTTAGGAATTGTTTAAATATTTAGGATTGGCTCATAATATTCCATTGTACATTACCTCGTTACCGATTTAAACTATTTCTGCTAGAAAAAAAAACACGACTTTGATTTGGAATTCAATATTGCTGACTTTTATTCCATATCAAGAAGCTTCAACATTTAGACTCCGATGTATAGCACCAAATTTCAATTGCAAGATCTGTTCCTGAAATTAAAATATGACGGATGTCCAGCATGTACTCATCAATACTGGATCTGCCGTGTCCTGAGGACCACGAAAGAAAAATATATTTTCCCGTTTGTTTCAACTTATATAAGGTCATCTTTTACTAATCTCTTTGATATATGATTTAAGAAAGTTCAGTTCTTGGATGAACTTCTGATGTTGGATCAACGTTGTTTTAAATCTTTGAAATAATTTCAGAAAAGATATTCATAGTAATTTCTCCAACAGTGAAGGTATGCTTGTACGTCTTACAACTTTTTTTAAATGATTGAAAATGGAAATTAGAGCTAAATTCTCTAAAAAGCTAACATGTCATATAAAATCCCAATGTTATCCCCAATGAACCGCCTTTTTATAAAAACCCTCTTGATCATCAGAAACAGGCACGGCCTGTAGGTTCTGTTCTTGGTTCTATTAGCAATAGAAGTGGAAATAATTGTGTACAAAATACTTAGCAAGGAAAGTGTACCGCCATTTTATATTTATTTTGAAATTTTGTTTACTACTCTTCAGTAACAAAGTAATAATGCCCGGTTTCTGTTAAAATCTGATTTATCATTATTCGGGAGAAGAATTTTATTGCGTATAATATTAATAGATGAAGGATCGTAAGCTGAAGCACAGTATCTGAATATATTGTCCGAAATTACATTTTTTACAACTCATTATTTTTCAAAAGACCCACCTAACCCACATAAAATTTCGGGAATCTAAATGGTGCATGTCTGGGGAAAAGTAGTGTATGCTATAAATAGTATGTCTTGTGCATGAACCTTGAATCACGCCTTTTGCCATCTTGAACACTCTGGATACTATATTTAGCAGAGCAAGCAATAAACCCTGTCTATTGCCCGCTCCTTGACTCAGAAGTTGGGACCTAAGGCGCTCGGCAATATATCATGATTGACATAACAAACTGCCGCGGATCTCCAGCACAATCAGGTGGGTTACTTGTTAGAATATGATTAGATTGATTCAGTGAAAACATGAGGAGCTAAACATGGACTAAATCCGATAATATTCTTTAAAAGATAGGAAGGGAAATTTCAATGCGAAATGTATTATAGATACCTATGGTAGTTGTTATTTCAAATCACAATTTTGAATGAAAGCGGCTGGATTTGAATGTCTACTATAAAAGAGAGACTCACGTTCATACTGATTAATCATTTAATTTCCCTTTTCTGCACATGTAAAATTTCAAAAATATTTCAATTTTTGCACATTTAATTGATGTATTTGATCAAAACACTTGTAAATGGTAGATCACACTTACTTCACTTACAATATCTGCTAATGTATTCATTGGTTGTAAGCCACATATAATAGAGAAAGAATTTTGAGGATTATTAGGTTGTGATGTCACTTCTAATCAGATTTCAATTATTTCTAGACCAGTCGCTTAGATTTAATAAGAGTTTTATAAATTATCTGCATCGCTTGGTTCATTTCATCCTTCTCTATGTACAGACGTGCCTGATCACTGACTATTCCTGTATGATCTGTCAAGAAAAAAATCGATCTACAGATTTATGTTCAGTTTTATGATTCATTTAACAAATATCAATTTAATTGCTTTTTGGTGTAAAAGTTTAACTACTTATTGCTAAATAACTGCTCGTTTAACTACTAATTAAATACTCTTTTAGAAAATTAAATTTTCTTAATATTGCAAGCATATCCAGATGAATTAAGTAGAAAAGTTTTGTACTAATGCAAATTGTAACAGTTAGTCAAATTTTTCCTATTTCATGGAAATCCTAATTCAATTGATCAATTATAAAAACCATTTTTCGACTGTTGTAGCACTGCAAACAGATATAATTTAATGGTTTCATTTTTCAGAAATTCCAACTTTCAAGAAGCCACATGCTTACTGTTGTTTTAGGTCATATTCAATAGTAAGCTGTGACCACGTTATGAAAACTGCTGCTTCAAAATGTAACTCCTCTTTTGGTCCTTTCTTTTCCCCTTTTGTTTGACATACGTCAATTCCAGTATTGAAGGTAATATCGAGATTATCTTTTTTAAATTGTGAAATTAACTTTCTATCTTGACAAAAAACAACTGGTGGAGTTACATCCGTCATCACAAAGACAAACTGGTAGATTTGTTCTTCTTTTGTTAAGTGTGGCATTTTAATTATCGAAAGGGGAAGACGGATATTGAGCTGGTTATCAATTACATCACAAATCAGACTCCAATCGTTTCGGTCCTCTACAAAGTATTCTGAATGTGAAGCATCCTTATGCAGAAGTTTCAAAGCTTTAAACAGGCGATTACCTTTTTGGGAAACGATGGAAAAAATAAAAACTTCTCGCATTCATAGAAACGCCGACATGCAGATGATATTCATGCTTCTTATTTATAAATTTTCTTTCATTTTTGAAGCTCCACGTGCGACCTGTTTCTTCCATATACAGACAACAAGATTTCATTTCCAAGCAAAATGCTTCTCCCTAGTTCTCAATCATAGATAATCTAGTAGATGTTGATTTTTTTTTTAAAGGTATGGAAATGCTTGTGGATCACTGAAGCAATATTTGAATTGAAAATGTTAACAAGCTGGCTTCCAGACATTTGGTCAAATCGCACACAAGTTATAAGTATGCGCACGCTTCCTACGTCTTTAAATATGTCGTATTCCTCAATCACCGATCTGATTTTAACAAATAGTTGAAATTAATTTAAAGCTACGATATCTGAGTAATCGAGAAAAGAGCAAAGAAGAGAGACATATGTTTATGAGGTTATTCTGTCCCAAGAATAACATAAATTTTGACAGATCCGTTTTTCTTAAGCTTCTTTCACGATTTCAACGCTACACATCTCTATATGTGACAATTGATGTGCAGAAATATAAGATCCTCCCCTGGTCTGATTTTGTCCACGATATCATGAAGGTAGTTCATGCATATATCTGCTAACTCTGTAATCAAATACTTTTGAGAAAGCAATATAATTGGCCATATATTTTTCGGATTGTGTTCGATTTTCTCAGAATAAAAGTAAGAAAGGAATTGCTGAAACACGTCTGTACGTTCATCGGTTTCCACTATTTCTTGGATATTTAGGCCTTTACTTACATGTACCGAGCTTGAGCCAGTACCAACCCATTCGGGATCTTCTAGCATCTTCTGGAACACATCGCTCCACATACACAAGATATGTTACGAACCAACTTTGAACAAAATGTCTTTTGTTTCTAAATCAAAGAGTAGGCTTTTGAACACAATCGAGACTTCAGTTCTTTTTGCATCTGCGTGTTTCTTGTAAGAATTGGCGAGGCTCTTTATGAAAAAGAAAATACAAAACCATAGATAAACGAATAAGAAAGGTATATATGAAACAAACAGACATGGCTAATGTATGTTAATATAATTTCTACGTTATTAAATGAATGAACAATATTCAAACTAGTAAAATTACATCATAAATTCACCATGAAATAATGGAGAAAGCATAAGGCTAAGAAACCATGTTTGAGTTCATGATAAGGTAAAGGCTTCATTAGTCGTTCGTAAAAGGGATGAACAATAAGAGTAAGTATTAAATGTTAAGTGTCATAAAATTTGTAAGACAAGTATCTATTTGGAAAGACAAATATCAAAATACTCAAATAGACAGTGCAAACGTACAGAAGAAACAGTAAGATGAACAACATGAAGTGATAAGCCATGTCTTGATCGGAACACAAAATTACATAACCCTTCATCTACCCACCAAGTGACAACGCAAAATAGAAATTAAAGTTTTCCCAAAATATGTGATTCAAAATTCAACATTATTTTGTGACCTCTGACTTTTAGCCTTTAGGTGATTTACATCACCCTCCACCAACCAACCAAGTAGCAACCCCACCAATGATCAACGCAATAGCAATTTCGTTTTCCAAGGAAATTAAGCACAGTATTTACCATTAATATTTGACCTTTAATCTTTGAACTTAAAGCGACATATCTTTTGCAGGATACGACTTTACGGTATTTTTATTCAACACAATAACTATCAACCAAGTTGCACACGGTTTTTGCAGTACACGCGACTGGCCAAAATTTATCATTTTAAATCAGTTATTTATCCTGACCTTTGACCTTTAAGTTTTGCTTAAAATTTTAATGTAATATCTTCCAACACGATTATTCAGGTTGATTCAGTGATTTCATTTCAAAACAACAATCTTCATAAAGCCATCACTTTGTTACCAGTAAGGTAAATGATATGCGGAAATCATGAACGAAAATAACTTACCAAGTTCATCTTGCAACTTGTTTTCGCGACATGGGTATCTTCGTCATATAAATCGTAATCATCCATGACCATCAATTTATAAGAGAACTTGAGTCCTTGAAAATGAAAAAAATGTGCGACTAATATAAGGTAAATCAATTTTGAAATGTCGATTGTAAATATTGTAAATTGTTTCTGATATTTTCCTCAGCTATACCTACCTGGATCTGCTAAAAACAAAACCAGTAAAGCTTAAAGTAAATTTACCCCGCTGAGCGTAGCGGGGATATTTACGAGAGTTATACTTACCTTCCATGCGTCCCGGCCCGCCTCCCCTCTCGGTCAGGCCTCGGTTGAATGTTAAGTGAGGGATGTTAGAGGTATTGTGGAGGTTAGGGCTGGGTTGGTAACTACGTTTTTAAGGTCGGTTAGAAGTGCGTCAGAATCAGGAGAATGAATGTAAAGTTGTAATATTCTAGCTTTAATTCAGCAGAAGTCCTCATGCAGTGAATTGCGCAACGGAAGCAACTGGACCATAAGTTAATGATGCATGCAGGTTGGTACATTTTTGGGTCCGAAAGTCGGGATCTTAGTTTTTGCATTAAAGCTAAGTTCTGCCCGTTACGCCACGGCATGGTCAATGCCCTTGATATGCATTGCCAAATCTGATCAATTTAAGACATGCCCATTCTACATATCGCATTGCCATTTTATAAAAAAAGTTCCAAATACTGAATAATCCTAAGCACTATCTGGGCCTATAATGACTGGTCATGCCTCCTTTGTAGCTTGAAAGACAACGTGTTTAAAATCATTCTTATATGAACCTATTCCTAATCTATATCTAATCTATCCCTAGTATCTATCCCTAAAGTATCTATCTTCAAAGTATCTATCTCTGAAGTATCTACCTCTAAAGTATCTATCTCTGAAGTATCTACCTCTAAAGTATCTATCTCTAAAGTATCTATCTCTAAAGTACGTTACAAATTCTAAGTTGGATGGCGATCCATCATCTCTCTCTGTTATCTCTAAAAATCTTTTTTTTATTTCTTTTATAAATAATCATCTCTGGTAACAGGGACATATTTAAAGATTCACCTACCATTAATAATCAAAAGACTGAATGTACAACCTAATTAGATATTATTCGATGTCAAGTTAAGAAAACTAATTACATTCGTTGAAAGTTCTGTAAATGTAGCATCAACAGATTGAATTCACCTTCACATCATCTTTGATAAATGATCATGACTCAACAGTTCATCATGTTACAAAGAAGTAAGATGGAATTATCTTAACGACAATCACCTAGGGGATCTATAATTAAATTGTATTCTAAACTCAAGGGAAATAATTGTTTGACAAAAACCAATTGTTTGTCATCTAAGATGACCAAATATTCAAAAAAAAAGTTTTAAACTCTACAAGTAACTATTACAAACGGAATGATAATTGTTGGAGATTAATCTTTAGTTTGGAAATATGGGGCCCTATACACATCTAATCCATTAAAAATTGCGTACCAGCTCCTAAAATGCCAATTATCAGAGTAAATATCAAATTTACCTCACAGTATGACCTCTCTAAAATATTTTACTGGTCCACAATGGAAATCCTTTACACCATAAATGATGCAAACTCTACCTAATGTTTCATGTCAAGTCTTTAATTGAAGATCGTTGTGGATGAAACGTCAAGTTATTTTCTCACGCCATTGTATTTCAAGCCTTATAAATAAACCTATTATAATTTTTTTCTTCAAAATATCAAGAATTTATCCGTTCGCTTAGGTCTTGTCAAATCAGGCCTATAATTCAAAGCGCTCATGTCATATAGTTAATGAATGTTCGAAAAGTGCCCCTCACATGCCGACTCGCTGGCGGAAAAGATATATCACAAATAGTGATCATCCAATCCTTACACATGCATGCAACTTCTGATAAGCTCTCATTGATACCCCTGTCTGCTCGTGGTGAAGTACATTCCTTCTAGTGCCGATTGAGCCTTCAAGTACCACAATAATTTAGTACCGCTGAGAGCCGGGCGGTAAGGGGATTCCCGGGGTCCCGAGCTCAGTATATTTTTCGGGATTAAAAAAGTATAATGATCATAATAAATAACCACAGGGGCAAAATTGGCAAAAACCCATGCTTGAAAATGGCGAAAACTTTCAAAGTATGTATATACGTGTCAGAACTTGGTGGTCTCAATTGCCCTCGGGTATCGATTTTGCCGGAGAGTAGTTAAATCCACACATGGATAAAAAAAATTATGCTAGTATGGTGGTGGTTGATTTTCAAGGCGGTAAGCAGTACATTGTGTTGAGGAAAGTTTGAATGGAGTTTCATTGCTCAAAATACGTTCATAGGGAATTATTGCAGTGGTTTTTGGGCTAGCCCAGACAGTAGCAACAGTAATAGTAAATGGTCGATCCACTTACAGTTACACACCTTTTCTGGTCTCCTGGGTTTCTGGTCTTCTGTGTTTCACGGTGTCAGCTAGGTTATTGCTATCAGCCACACCGCCGACATGCGCTGTCTTTAAAGTACACTAAAAATCCGCAACTGAGCCACCAGATATAAATAGACGCACTGATTGAATGCGCTGGACTTATTACGTTGAACACAGATTGTGTAATTAGCTTAATGTATCTGAATCTGAATCTGAATAGCTTAACTTGGCAAAAACCCCTCTAGAGGACATGAACGCCAACCGAGCGTAGCAAAAGTATGAGAAGAAAAGATTAAAAAATAAAGATTAAAAAATCAATTAACAAGCTTAGCAAGTTTAGCTTTGAAACAGTTAAGACTTGGTGCATGTACAATGTCTGATGGTTAAGCATTCCAATCTTTTAGTATTTGAAGAAAGGAGTATTTATAAACATTCTTTTTAGCATAAGGAACGTGGAAATTCAGATTATGGTTATTTCTTGTATTAATTCTTGAGTTTGGGATCAGGTTATCATTATCAATGGCGACAAGACTGTTATTGATTTTTGTAGTATTTTTAGACGGGTGTTCCTTCTTCTTGTTAATTAGTAGGGGTCAGTCAATCTAATTTATAAAGCATGCGAGTGACACTGGATTTATAAGAGTAGTCTGCCATACAGAATCTGGCTGCTCTCCGTTGAATTGATTCAAGCTTATCTACATCGCACTGGTAATGGGGGTCCCAAACTGCTGATGCATACTCAAGTACTGGCCTAACTAGAGCTTTATATGCAGTGGTTTTAACGTCAGTGGGACAGTTTGAGAAGTTACGTCTTAATAGGCCAAGTACAGAGTTTGCTTTGTTGGTGATGTTGTGTATATGTTTATCCCATCTGAGTTTATTATCAATTTTAATACCTAGGTACGGGTGGGAGTTGACATGTTTTAGCGGCTGGTTGCACAAGGTATAAACTGGTGATTTATAGCATTTTCTAGGAAATATTGAGAGGATGTAGCATTTAGAGGGGTTGAAATTCATTTGCCATTTATTTTGCCATTGTTCAAGTTTATTTAGATCATCATGGAGGATTTGTTGGCCAGAGGGTTTATCAGTTGTTCTATACACAAGATAATCATCAGCAAACAGTCCAACCGTGCTGTTTATATTATCAGGGATGTCATTGACATATAAAAGGAAAAGTAAAGGACCTAAAACGGTATCTTGTGGTACACCAGATAGAACTTGTTTAGGATTTGAGATTTCGCCATCATAGACAACACGCTGAATGCGGTTGCTGAGGAAGGATGCAAACCAGGCCAGTAGATTTCCATCAATGCCATATGCGGAAAGTTTGGATACAAACGTTGGTGTGGGACTTTATCGAACGCTTTTGAGAAGTCGAGTATAGCCATAGAGATGATACTGTTTTGGTCAATTTGTTTAGAAATATCATTTATCGTTAAGAGAAGTTGTGTTTCAGTTGATCTTTTTGCTCGAAAGCCATGTTGGAGATCAGTTAAGATATTATGCTCATCAAAGAGTTTCATCACATGTGAGTGGATTATATGCTCAAGGATTTTACTACACACGCAGGTAAGAGAGACTGGTCTGTAATTAGCTGGATCGTGTTTATCTCCTTTTTTTTAAACGTTACATATGTTCGCTTCTTTCAACTTGTTTAGGATAGTACCGTTATCTACAGAGGTTTGGAAGAGATCAGTTAGGAATTCATAAAAGTCTTCCGCATGTGTTTTTAAGAACCATGGTGGTATATGGTCAGGACCTGAGACTTTGTTTGGGTTTAGGTTTTGCAGTTGCTTTTTGATACCTTCTGGAGTGATTATAAGTTGGTTTATTTTGTTGGTGGTGAGTGGTTTAGTTACAGGGATTTGAGAGGTATCTTCTTCTGTGAAAACGCTACAAAACTGGTTGTTTAGAATTTTAGCTTTAGTCATACTGTCAGTACAAAGATTACCGTTGTTAGTAAGGTCTGACACACCCACGGAATTACTTTTAAGTCTTTTTATGTAGGACCAAAATGCCTTAGGGTTTTTAGTTAGGGAATGTTTAGGTTTATTACAGATAAAGTTGTTTCTGGCTTCTTTGATGTTTTTACGGACAAATTTCCTAAAGTTTTATATGTATTCCAGTCATGGAATAGTTGAGTTTTCTTAACTTTCTAGAACACCTTAAGTTTTTTCTTGCAGAGACGGTGTTGGATATGGGCGAATCAAGGTAGATTTAGTTTAGTTGAGGTGAATTTGTGAGGTGTGTTTTTTTAATAATTAGTTTAAATTTCCTTTGCAAAGAAATCCCATTTTTCATCAACATTAATGGATGAGCTATTGAATTTAGAATAATATCGCAGTTTAAGTTGAGACAGGTCTTCTTTTATGCGTTCTGTGTTAGCTTTTTTCCTTAAATAGATATTACGTTTAGGCAACTTTTTACGAGGAGGGGAGATGTTTAGGGTTGGTTTAACAACATCACGGTCACTTATACCGGGTACGACGTTAGCTGAGTTAACAGCTGGTGAGTTGTTAGTAAATACAAGATCAAGAATGTTGTTATCTCTGGTAGGTGACTGCACCATTTGAGTGAGGTTGAATGCATCAGCCACTTCAAGAAGCATTTTTGCTGCTTCGGAGGAAGCCTTAGTGCCTGAAATAATGTTTTGGCTCCAGTCAATTTTAGGTTGGTTGAAATCACCAGCAAGAATAACACTGTTTTTGTCAACATTTTCCCCTGACTTTTGTAGTGATTTTCTCAACTCAAGAAGGCTAGCAAGGTCATTGTGACTGGGCCTGTAAAAAGTTCCTTCATATAGGCTTTTTTCCTTCGGGAATTTGAATTTGGTCCAGATGATCTCACAGTCAGAGTCTAGTTTAGTGAGCTCAGTGAAAATCAGGTTAGTTTTTATTGCCTGTAATACACCACCATAACCATTTGTACTTCTATCTTTGCAAATTGACTGTATAGTTATCGGGATTTTTTTTTAGAGCTGTTGATTTTGGAATTTAGCCAAGTTTCAGTGCCAATAATGACATCTGGGTCTTTGTCTTTTATAAGACTTTCAGTAGAGGCTTTCTTGTTTCGAAAACTTTGAAAGTTGATAACAAGAAATTTTAGAACCTTCCTTTTTAGCTTTTTTGGAATAGCTTTCAATTTGACATCTGGATGTTGGTTGAACCCTGAGTCAAGGCCGGAAGAATAAGTTTGAAGTGCCTCATATGAGTTAGTACAGCTGATGGAATTGTTAGTTGAGAAGAAAGAATCGGAGAAGTTCATGAATTCACAAGTATCACATATCCATGTACATCTAGAATTTATGAGGTCGCTTTATTTTGAGTCATCAATGTTGCAGCACTTAGTGTAGATCCATTGATCACAATTGTCACACTGTACTGCTTTATCAGATCTCCTACACTGGAGTCCACACAGGTTACAAGGAGCCGAACAGTCCGAACAAAACCAATCATCGCTTGATGATGCAAGGGTGTTGTAAGCTGCATTACTAATGCCTGCACACTTACTATGAACCTACGAGTCACAGTCATCGCAACAATTACCTTTCTGGCTATTTTGACAGATTTGTTGCATTGTTTGCAAGGAAATTTTGGGAAGGGTCCAGGATTGCTTTCGATATCACCAGAAAGGGTAAGGAATAAGAGGAGTAATTTTCTCTTGTGTGATTTGAATTTTGACAATTTTCAACTTAATCTGTACGAATGTAATTACCCATCGATACATAGATAAGTTGTGAGTGTGTCATTTAATTAATCACACAGACCAAACAAGACAAGGTAGCCAGTTTGTGGGGCGTTTAGAGGCAAATTTGTGGCCTGAGACAAGTGGTGTTGTGACAAATGAAGAAGTTCAGAGAGTCGGAGGCTCTAGAGTATGTTACAAGAACAATACAGGGATAAGGAGGTTGTGAGTTAGAATAAACATGATTGACGAATCTGTTAAACAAATAAGATAGGCCTAGGCCTAACGTTACTAAATATAGGCTCTTTACTTGACAACAGGAAAAACAACAGCTAAAGGCTGCAATGGACACTTATACTGTTAAAGGAAGATAAGGAAATGAAAATGAATGAAATGATGTAAGAAGGCAAACAATAAACTTACTCAGGACTCAAATTGGTCTTAACTTCCGATCAGCAAAAAAAACAAAAAAAACGCGGAAACAGTTGTAAATACAAATAGTGTGTAAGGCTAAATAACATTAGGTTCACTAACGCTACCCGAAAATAACAAACACGGAAAATGCACTAACCTAAGCAAGACTGAACAATTAAACAATATTTTTTTTTTAATAATAACCTTTATACAAGTAAACAAAATGATGTATATCCACGTGAGGGTAATAAATCCACAGCTAAAGGTAAAATATCCAAGTAATGAACGTAAGTTGTGAAAATACGTTTATACTCAACAAGTGCTACGCTTACACCCAAGGTTAATGTACATGACCTTGGAATGATAAATAACGACATGAAATGGCTTTTATTTATTCTTCATAACACCATACTCAGTGTAAATTTTTTGATATATTGTTTTATGCATTATAGTTCTAAGCGACATGAATACAACGATTTTGGATTTATTGTTACCTACGACTAGTCATTTTAGAAACTTACGATATAATAAATGATAAATTACGATACATGTTCGATATAATAGCATACATGTATATGGGCTTAATATACTCTGAACAATATATATATATATATATATATATATATATATATATATATATATATATATATATATATATATATATATATATATATATATATATATATATATATATATATATATATATATATATATATATATATATATATATATATATATATATATATATATATATATATATATATATATATATATATATATATATATATATATATATATATATATATATATATATATATATATATATATATATATATATATATATATATATATATATATATATATATATATATATATATATATATATATATATATATATATATGTATATATATATATATATATATATATATATATATATATATATATATATATATATATATCTTTCTCTGTCTCTTTCTCTCTCTCTCTATATATATATATATACATATATATGTATAGATATATATATATATATAGATATATATATATATATATATACACATATATATATATATATATATATATATATATATATATATATATATATATATATATATATATATATACATATATTTATATATATATATATATATATATATATATATATATATATATATATATATATATATATATATATATATATATATATATATATATATATATATATATACATTTCTGTAAGATTTCAAGAAAGGCTTTGATGTTTTAGAGTGACGTTTTTTTTTTAACAATCTACTTTATCTTTTTTTTTTGTAATAACGGTTTTTCCAGTTAATAGAGGGGTAAGACAAACATGTCCTTTAAGCCCATATTTATTTGTTCTTTGTGCTAAGATACTTGAATTGCGTGTTAATAATTGTAATGCTAAAAAAGGTTTAAATATTGGTTCCAATGAATATAAAATTTTACAACACGCTGACGATACGATTATTTTTCTTGACGGTTGTCGATCGTCAGTAAGTTCTGTATTATATGTTGTCGATTAATTTAAGTCTGCTTCTAGGCTTGCCAATAATTTTAATAAATCAAGTTTGTTTCCTTTAGGTGCTTTTAAACACCGTATCTCCTATTCTTTTGAGCAGTTTAATTTAAAATTAGATTTAGGTCCAGTTCGTTTTGGGGGAATTTTCTTTAATCATAGTGGGAATGATCTGTTTCGTCTCAATTACCTTACCAAGTTATCCCGATTAAAATATACTTTGCGTTTGTGGTCCCATAGACCGCAACATTATTGTTAAATTTTCGCTTTGTCCCAGCTAGTCTTTATTTCTATGGTACTGCCTAACCTCCAAATTCTTTTATTAAGGAGTTGGAGAAAGCTGTTCACGATTTCATTTGGAGTGGTGATCCTGATAAGATCAAGCGCTCTACGATTATTAATGACATTCCTATGACGGGCTGAAGGTTTTGCATATCAAAAGTTTAATAGATTCTTTGAAATTTAACTGCATGGCTTTGTCGCTATTGTGATGACTCCATTGCCCCTTGGACACTGTGTTTTGACCTAGAACTTGTTAAATACGGTCAAAAACAATTCTTCAAGTGTAATTGTAAAGTATCTGACGTAGTATTCAGAAAGTCTTTTGTCAATGATATTATTACTGCTAGTGCAATGCGAATTATGGCAACCCTACTGATAATTTTGGTAATCAAATCATTTGGAACATCTTATATTTTAAAATTGATAACAATATCGTGTTTTATAAAACTTTGTTTTGTAAGGGTGTGACGTATGTACGTGATTTATGGAACGATGTTGGTTCCCTCTGTATTTTAGTTGTTTTAAAGATAAATTCTTGTTGGGAAACTTTCCATTTACTATTTATTGGGGTCTTGTAAAAGCTATTCCAAATGATTGGAGCCTGGGTACTTATGAGGTTATTGTCGATACCCCTTTATTATTGACAGCCATTTTATGTCCTTCTTTTTCTAAATTTATTTATTGCGTTTTACTTAAAAAGGTAGCCCAAACTTCAACTTCACTATTAAAGTGGAATGAGACTTACCCTGGTTTTACTACTCTGGATTGGCGAATATGTTTCGTATGCCTTGGGACTTCGTTTCGGACTTGAAGTTATTTCATTTCAAGTTTAGCTTTTTACAATAAAAAAACAATTTTCTTAACAAATGAAAAAAAAAAAAACTTGAAGTCCGTCTCATTTACAGATGTGTAAGAGATAAGTCAATTAGATTTGTCATCGATCAAATGCTTATTTTGTAAAGGTGTCAACGGTGACGTCATATTCATATATTTCCGATTAACATCTTAACCTATTTCGTATTGTTCATACAGTAGTTTCGACTCTGCGCACCTGGTCATCATATTTTTCCTCCGGCATTCAATATATACATGGGATTGGTACTTCACACCCATAGTTTTCATCATGTGGGGTTATATAAGTTTTAAGAGATAATCTTTTGAAGAAAGGGGCATTATCTGTAAATTTTTCATAGAAATATTCATCGTTCTCTGCTTTCATAGAACGAGGGGACCAATGTTTGATAGATTGCTGCTTTTTGAACATTTCGAGCATTTGCGAAATATTTGGGACCAGAAAAAAAACATTTCTACCTTTCTGCCGCCCTGAATAAGAAAATTGTTGAATGACGGAGAAATCCTAACACATTCTCTACCCGTATCATGCGCTCAGGTGATCAGACGATCAGTATTTAATCTTAGTTCTTTGTAAAACTGCCACATGAAATCGATTATTGTATACCAATTTGACAGATTGGATGAATCTGTATGAATACATTATTTCATTGCAGTCGGCATGCTTGGCCATACGCATATGTCCCTGAAAAAAATCATTTGATAGGTAAATCTTCGTTTTCCAACTGAAAATTCTGCGGGACAATATTTGTCTTTAGAAAAAGTTTAACCCCAAAAGAATAACACAAATTTTGATTAGAATCTCATTTGGTTCAGATATATATGACTTTAGCGCCGAACTAAAATTCCGAATCAATTGTGAACAGATTTTCATTAGGAAGTATGTCTAAAATAGCATCCCAATAATCTTGACCGAAATCACGCAATTATTTGTAAAACATCTATCAAGCCGAAATTCCGAAGAACAAAAGTTTTCAAACTAAACTGACATTCTCGTTAGCCTTGGTGGAAATATAGCCACCCCCTCCCCCCCCCCCCCTTCCTTTTTTTTCTTCCTGGTTTTCATTTTGAAACTTTGTGAAAGATTAATATTTTCAATTTAAGGCGCCTATGCGAACATAAACATTGCGCCGATTGATTCTACTTTAATTCGAACATATTAAAGAGTCGAATGAATTCGTCTACCCCTGGTCCCACCTGTAGGTTTTACCCATATGAGATAAGGGGGTAGGGTAAACTTTACAGGCTTAGCCGTATAGATCAAACTAAAAACTGTGATTCGAGTGAAGTACGAAGATAGGTGTGATATTTTTAGATGCATACATTTATCGTTCTGATATTTGCACCGCAATTTCACACAATCTCAGCTAAAACCCAAACAATTTTGTTCACTTCACTGCTAGTCTGTTAGTACCTCTATAATTAATTATTAACAATCAGGTACGAAGTGCTTAACTTATTAGGGAGTGTTGAAAATTGAGACACATACGTATGTTGAGATCTGTAATTTCAAAAGACTAACATTGTCACACAATGACGTAAAAATAAAACCCAGTGAAAATTCGCCTGCATAAATGAACGAAGTATGCATACCTGTGAAAACTGAAATAACGAATTGACTGACCTGTATATATATTAGCACAGTGCATAATTAGTGCAACCATCATTGTATTTTCATTTCGCAACGACAATCGTGTCTTGTTGTTCATTACGCGAATACAATCTTAGATAATCTAAATCAACAGGGATTTTTTTGTTTTTAGAAATGTGTCACAAATTCTAATAAAATCTGGATTCGAGAACCTAACATGCCTAAGGCAAAAAAACGTCAGTTTGAGTAACACGCAACGTAAAAAAACAACAAGATAAACACGAGATTAGCCGTACATAAAAAGATAAGGAGAATAAGAAATAATATGATTTCAGAACACAAGAATTACCGAAAACCAATGTCCAATTCTTTCTTTCACAATACTTTTAAACGTTGTATTTTAAATAGAGAACGAATCATAAGGACAGGCTGCATTTAAGAGAATGCTAAAAGGCTCGGAGATATTATCTGAACTATATTTACTGCAAAATCACTTTCCCACACACTAGTGGCATTAGGTCTAAGTACTAAAACAAAATAAGAGGCCAACATGTTTTTAGCAATTTGTTTATTTGTCCTCTTTCTTATAAATTTACATAGAAATTAACGAGAATATTCGATATTCAATTGAATGTTTTAAATGCACATATATAGTGGTTTGCTTCCTATTAAAATGAGTACTGCTTCTTGATTTTTTCGTGGTTTTCTTCATAAAACCATTCAATTAGTAAGACGATAAGTTTACATACTGATCATGTATAAGGTAGCTTCTACATTGTTTCATTTGAGGACCGTTTTTAGAGGAATTGTTAATCAAGGGGAAAGTTAGGGAATCTAATGAAATAATATGATTGAAATTTAGGAAACGTAAATCTTTTTCACAGTTTAAGGCAGAGATTTACATCATTAGATTTCAAACAAATGTTGCCTTTACCAGTTTACCGAACCTGTCGATATACTTTTCTAATGGTAGGAAAATCGTACGACATATATAATACAGAAAACTCTGTATAACTACACAAAACTCAATTCAAATATTTTTTCGCAAAACTCAATTCAAATATTTTTTTGGAAGCTACCTCATGAGAAAAGTTCATTTAAAGGTCCTCGAACATAAATATTCCCAAGACAAAAATCATGTCGTGCATCTTTTGAAGTTAGCAAATTTATGCTTTTTTCGCAAAATTCTTGAATTAATTCCAGTGGAAAATCTTTTTAATTTGTGAGATTAAAAAGATAAATTCAAAGTCAAAAACCCTGCTGAACAATAAATAAATGATGCTTGTGGTAATTTAAAAGTACAATTTGAAACAGAAGGAATTTACGCAACATTCTGCAAGCATGTAAGATCCGAAGTGTGCGTCATGTAAATCTTGTTTACTGAGGACGAAAATACATTCATACATGTTTCAATCTAAAATTCCAATAGCGAGCAGCTGTTAGATCGTTAACCTCCCGGGTTCGCGAGGAAACGTAAGATTTTGGGATGATTTTACATGTGAGAAATCAATCGAAAATTTTCGCGCTTTTGTTAAATATTTGAAGTGTTTTTCTGAAAGCTTTTGGAAGGAAAGATAGATTAAAACGTTTTTGTTTTGTTCATTAGAGAGCAGAACGTGGCGGCCACTTCAGGAACATAAATATTCACAGTGGGCCTTAGTATATCTATCTTATTGGGTCCTTTTGTCTTTGGCTCTTTTCATTATCAGTCCTTTCCGCAGTGTGACGTCTTCGTTTAAAGTGCATCTACTTTCCGGCTGTTTAAAGTTTTGTACCACGCTCCTAACTACAATCAATAGGCATATTTTAGTGTGCATAAATATATGGTGGCTCATTCCAATGTTCCTTTTTTACACAGTAACCTCAGATAATCCTGAAGTTAAGAAATTGCTAGTTTGAACTGTATTAGATAAGGTAAAATTGTTTGGAAAATATCAAAAACATTCATCCACTGCTGAAAAATAACTTTTATTGATATTAATTTATTATGAAATAAGAAATGGTTATGCTCTCCACGGGGACGAGTTGTGACCCTCATTTATACTCCTCCGTCCAAGGAGTAGCGTTGCATGAAATGAAGAAAATACGTTTATCATGTACAATCAGGGGTGAAGAACTGTTGGTGTGGGACAAGGTTTCGTCAATCAGCATTAACAAAAGTCATTTTAAACTACGATAAATTTTCCAATCTGTTTGTAGCAACTGGTACGGTAAAACTAACAAAACTGTAAATATTTAATTTTGAAAGCGGAAGGAATCTTTTAAAAGATCCTGTTTAAATGGACTAAAGTAATGGAGTTTGGCATGTCAAGTAAATACAGCATGATACTCTTAGTACACAGTTAATGTGATGCTTTTCATTGTTATATGCAATTTTGATGAAATTGGAACACTTGTACGGTGATAATTAAGACAAGACAATTCATCAAAAATGTTATCTTGACCCATTTTTGGAAATGTTGAATGTTGTATCAGATGTAATGGACTTTAAATGAATAACACTGAGTAAATCGATTCGTTGAGAAAATCGAAATGATCGATGTAAAAGCATAAATGCTTCATGAAGTAAACAACTTGTTTGAATCGGAACAGTTCTAGGTGAAATGGTACATTTCAATAGTTACAACCATATCAGCAATGACACCATAATTGGTTTGGAGTTTCGCAAGTGTAAACAATTTAGAGAAACTTCAAAACAAGGGTATAGCGCATGATATGCCACTTCCGATGTAACTTTCTGTTTGATAAAAAGGGATGAGATTTGTTATTACCTTCAAGCTCTTAAATATTTTAAAGTTGATTTCATATTAGTTACGAAGAAAATCAAGAGGTAAAAGGCGAACAGCAATGAAGTAAATTCATTCCCCTAGCAAATTAGGTTGTGCGTTTGTGTACATTGACTCGTGGCGCCAACCGTGGACATTCGTATGAATACACCTGTCAACCGATAACACACCTGCTAACGCGGACTGTCCTCGTTTGTAGCAACTACCTAAAACTGTCAATCTCATCATTTCTCATCATTTCTATGGTGTTCTCACATTATTTTGAAATTCTGAACATAGTTCGCGATTTGTTTAGTCTTCGGTTGTATCAAGTGTATTCACTATGAATAAATGTTGGCATGATGTTTCTCTGTGTATTGACTGGCTCTCTTATACACAAATTAATACGTCCACGGTTATTCGATTGGATTCAGACTCACAAGATATGTACCAGATAGGCCTACGTCCACGGTTTGTCGGTTAGATTCCATCGTCCATGGTTGGAAGCTACGAATTTATCGTCCTCGGGTTGTAAGGAGGAAAATGATACTAAAACAAATATTCATTTACACCCAAGATATTGATAACTTAAGACTTCCTTTTAATAATATTCCCAAATCAGCTCTATTTAAAGGCGTCCACCGTTTGTTAGTGTGAACATGTAGTCCACGTTTGGCAGCGTGAACACGCGCGTGTGTGTGATGGTGTGTGTGTGAATGTGTGTGTGATATTTTTATCTTTTATTTTGTTGTAGTGCTCGGTAATTTTAGACGCACTCAGTAATGATACAAAACATAGGCAAGGCGTGGGGATGGTAATTTTTCCCAAATAACTTTCATTAGTGTTACATGTACCCAAACGAAAATTGTTTGTTTCCTCTTCCCGTCTTGTCCTCTGCTCGTTCTAGTATTTTTTCCATTTCAAAATCTCGAAACCAAAACTGTTTTCTATTGTAACATGTTAACAACTAAGCTATCATACACCTATATTGGGATCAGACTGTCGAACGTAGAATGGAATATAAACTTGATAATTTTACATTATTGATATGTTGTATTGTTCTGTTTTAACTGACATACTGACCAATGCCTGTATGCTGAATATTTATCCAAACAATTGTATCACGCTTTCAACTATTTCATGTAGTAAACAAGTTGTCTGAAGTGCTAGACGAAATTTCAACAATTTATTAGGTTGAACCACATCAATACTGATAGCATGATTGCTTTTGGACTTTCGCAAGCGTAAGCAATAAGAAAAACTGCAAAACCTTTCCGCCAATTATAAAGAATCAGTATATGGCGAAAAATGATTAATTAAATCACTTAACAATTTATAGAGTTTTCAATATCATAGTACCGCTTCACAAAATCGATCGTTGAATGGTTGATATCACTGCCATTCAATTTGGTTAGAAACCGAGTTGTTTTACATGCAACAAATAGATAGTGTTAAAAAACATAGGCTAGTGTGGATCCGTAGAAATCATAAAAATAACCATTTTGCTACGTTATGTAATCAGTCGAAATGACTCTCCGCATATAAGGACCCGATAAAGACTCGCTATACAGGCAGGAAGGTCTTGGGGAATCGACCAACGTTTGAACAAAGATATGAAGATAAAGAATATATATGATAATGTTCGATCACAAAACAAGGACGACTAATTGTGCTGCCTAAATAGCATTTGACATTGTTATCAACTCTTGACCTAATGCAAAAGAAATAAATTAGGTGTACTTAGGTGTTCTGTTCACATCAGATACCCTCTCAGTAACCTCAGCTCGTTCAGCAAAACTCGGTACACTTACAACCACGATTGCTTTGAAATACAAATAAGGTTATGAAGAATGGATTGATTTCCGCTTTTTCCGATTTTAGAACCCATGAAACGCGGGTGGTTAGCACTTGGCAGCATTAAGTTTCAAAATCAGGTGTCTCTGATTATTCATAAACAATAATGTAACTATTTTGTGTGGTGAAATGATATACTTGGTTGAAAAAAAAATAGAAAACAATGTCCCTTTCAGATCGTCTTCCTTTGCTGAAGTAAATTCTGAATAAAACAGTGTGCTCTAAAAGTAATCACAAACTATAAAGCTATAAACTATTTCATTTCACGCTTGCTTTTTACAATTGTAACGTTTGGGGCTCAGCCTTAAAATTAGTGTACGGCGCACGAGCACGTATAAAGGAAATGTTACAATGAATTACAATTTCTTTCGTGTCAAACGTGGTGTGGCAAGACTGTCTGCTGAGCCCTTACCTCAATAGTTTAAAGGGTATAGTTGTTTGTTATTACGAGTTTAGCGTAACTCAGTGCGCTGGTAATACGACGCTTCTCATTGATAATAAATAGTGTAGCATCTGTTATAGCGGTCATTAATATGCCACATGTTTTTGCGCAGGTTTAAGTCTTAATGTAAATCCCGATAAATCAAATCTCTTCCCTATTGGTTCTCTTGTTAACAATGTCCCACCTGAATTTTAATTGTTTTGGTTTTAATTTTATTTATTTGATCCTATCAAATGTCTGGGAGTATTCATTTCTCACCACTGATTTCTTTAGGCTTAAATACTTGCAGAAATTATCTAGTCTTCAATACCAATTGCAATCTGGTCTCAGAGAGATTTAACACCGATTGGTAAAATTACCATTGTTAAACGTTTGGGCTTTCCCATCTTGTGTTTCTTTTCTCTGTCCTTCCATCCCCATTTTTTTTCTTTTATGAAAGATGTGGAGAGAAAAAAATTCAACTTTATTTAAAAGCGCAAACTCGATAAAGTCTGGAGAACTACTCTTAATCTTCCCATGTAGATTAACATGGTCAATATCTACTGCCTTTTAGATGCTGTTAAGATTGCATGAGTTAATCGGTATATTGGTGTTGTCGTCAGACCGTGGAAAGTATTTTATGATTTTTATCTTGATTATTATGGGAAATCTTTTATTTTTGCTGTAATTTTTAGAATAAAGACATTTGTAATATTCGTAATGATATAATCGTTAACTGGTTAAGTCTTATCTGCATGGAACAATTTCTCGTATGCACACCTATGGACAATTATAGCTGCCAAATTATTTGGAATAACCATCATATCCAAATTAATAATCACAACTGTATTTAATAAGACACTCTTTAATAAAGGTGTTAGGTTTATTACTGATACTCTTAATTACGATGGGCATTTTGTTTGTACTTACAGTGATTGCAATCCTCTGGCCCTAGCAAAGGTTACTAGGAGCAATTTTTTGCGATTGAAGGTAATGATTGCTATATTTCCAAATTGTGATATAGAGGGATTTCATCACGTGACTCTAACTCATTTGGAAGCCATTTTGCCAGGAAAGCGTCGTTGCATTTCACGCGTCTTCACACAGCTCAGTCACATCACACATACAACAAACATACTGCCTACTAACCTACCTGCTAGTACCAGTTTAGCGAAATTTATTGTCTTTATTTGCGATTTTACTTCATATTTTCCTAACGTGTTATATATTCACTTTTTATGCGAACAGTAACTTTTACGTGAACGCCATCTGATTGTTCGTTTTACGCAGACAAAGCCCACATACCTGGCATAAAGTGCTCACTGCAAATCCTAGTGTGATTCGAAGGTTAAAAGACGTTGCGTCGTACAGCAGAAACCCACTTCGAACGTCGATCAGGATCAGATGGAAATCGATTAAACGTCTTTTTATTCCCGGTACACGTCTATTAGTACAACCAACGGCACAGCAAGATTCCGGCATAATTATCGCACAAAAATTATCTTATATAACAACATGCAAGCGTTTGTAAGTCTTAATAAGTGTACAACAGACGATCGTTCTCGCTCGACAAAATGGCGATGTAAACAAAGTCACGTGACCTTGTGACGTCAGCTGAAATACCCTAATAGCTGTACGTGACACTCGAATCAATTATTTCCAATATCGAATTTTGCATCTATATCTTGCAACGAACACTTGTCTGTGGAAAATTAATATGCACGATAATGCTTTATGTACTTTTTGTGAAAACCATGTTGAATCCTTGGAGCACCTTTTCTAGTAATGTAACTTGTAGCTATTCATTCTGGGTTTGCATTGCCCTAATTTTCTGCCGTTGTCAATGGTTGATGACATATCGTACCATGTTGTTTCTTTTGGCTGAACAAACAAAAAGTTACTAAGATATAATTTTGCCACATTCAGGCCTGGTAGGTCTGCAACCAGTGAGTTCACAACTGGTTATCAAAGTCCGTGGCCGTCTTGATATAATGTCCAGCACTGGATGCTTTTGGGACGTTAAACCTTGGTATGCTATGCTATGCAATGCTAAATACTTTCCTTACTTATTTAAAATCCACAATAACCTTCCCACTTTGAGTGGTTTTAATAAGTATATTAAATAAAAGTTTCCTTCCGAGTTATACATCGCCTTAAAGGATAATGACACCAATGTCTTGGCAGAGGTAAATGTACTTTTTTCACATGAATTTCATATTCAAGCTCATGCCTAAAATGTATGCTGTACTGCTTCCAATAGTACATATAAGGTTTTTTTGTATTCTGTCATCCTGTTCTTATGATTATGTTTAAGTATACAATGTTGCTGACTCTGTTGTTTATAAAGAAAATAATGTTATAGTATTAATTTTGCAATGATTAATCATTTTATATATGTTTCAAAAAAGAACAATAAATAATGGAAAAAAGTATTATATATAATGTAAACAAAAGAAAACGGGTTGCTTAAAGGTTCAAGAATTCTTACGTTGTTTCAAAATACCTGTTTTGTAAACAAAGAAAGTATTGACAGTCAATTGGATATATACTCCTCTCACCATGCATGTTTATATTTCTTTAGAAACATTTCAATATGAACCTCACTGTCAGTGCCACTGATGATACAATATTGATCGATCACTAAATTAATTAGATATTGACACCACTAGCTATAACAATTCCCCCGTTCAAGGTCGCCTCCATATTCGGAGTAACTGAATCCACGGAGGCACTCGACCTCCCTTGTTTGACAAAATCTACATTTTATCTTTCTTAACATTAGCAGATACGAATATGCATGACACACAAAAAATTCAAAAATTCCTCTGTGACATTTTTAGGCAAAGGGTTGAATATGCAATTGCAACTAAATATATTGATTCTTTATTTGATTTTTTTTTGCTTCCTAGAAGAATCATGTTAGGACTTGAAGGAAGGACACACTTTTAAAAAAATCAATAAAAACTTTGATAAAAATCCAATGGATTGATGTTTAATAAAAACAACGGAGATGCTACTTGAAACAAGTCTTGCAACTGTTCATTCCTATTTTTCTCGCGTTTTTACAATGAGTTTACATGTATATTGTTATATGACATTTTCAATTTTTTTAATTCATTCTGACGAAGGATTTTTGTATCAGAGCATCTGTCTTTGGTAAAGCTAGAGGAGGCTCCTTGTTGTCGATGCATAATGAAATATCTCTAGTATATTTGTTTATTTGCCTAAAGCAATACAACTGTACTGAAATGCTATTTAAAAATGTTTGCTTCCGGAGTGTGATAGTGTGTATTCAGTTATCAGTTTCAAGTGGGAAACTACATTCCCTCGTTTCCTCATTTAAGAAAATTGAAAAATAGTACTTCTTATGTAATAGCTTTTAGATCCGTCTATTAAAGGTCTATGGATACGCAAAGACAACACATGGAATAATCAACCCATGGAAAAAAAGATAAGATAAAAACCCAACGAAATCGGTCGATTTATATTTTACAGATGTATTTTATAATCTCTTCATCCACAACAAATAGAATAATCCAAATATGTTTTTTTTTTCTCTTCTAAACTATAAAGTTGCCTAATAAAGAGATGTAATCTAAGTTGAAGTAAAGTATGAATTTATGGATGATAGTTTCCCATAATAATTCTTTTTGTTCTATGCAGTGAAAGTGAAGTAAGTGTTTAAATATTATTGACCCAACCGAATATGGGTTTGCAACATCACACTTAGCTCCAAGAATTGCAAGAATTACAATTGTGATTAATTATTGCGTTTCAGACTAACACACGTTTGATGATAGGAACCTAATGTCTCAAAATCGCTCCAGACATAATCGGGTATCACAAAGGCAACTACAAATTTAATTTTGATATAACCAGTGGGGTATACGTGTGTTGAAACACTTTAATAGTCTTAAAGTGGCTGTTTTTTGTTGTTGTTTTTTTAGCAGAGTGAATTAAATTGATGAGCTGATAATGAAACTCGATAACCCTTTTTGCATTTGTTGGTATTTATACATATATAAAGTTGGTGAAATGTCCAAGATGGTGGATTAGGCTCTTTGTCTATCACATTGCGTTTGTCAAGCAATGTTTTCAGAAACATGGCCAACTTCATATGACTTTAATACAGTAACCCACATGAAGGGACCGAAACAGCCTTTATGCTAAGTATCTATGTGCAAGACAAGACTGAAGCTGTGATATTTTCAAGGGTGATTATTGGAAAGGTAAGAGTGAGTGTGCGTTTATGGTACATCTGGAGTAGCCCCCTTCCCAGTATTTTCAACGTAATTAACGCCCGGGGCGCTTCCCCAAATAAAATTGTACCACTGTTTAGGCGTAAAGTTGCTTTTTAATTAGCGCCCATTATCGGGAGTCACGTACAGTGCGAATTCGGTGAAACAAAGGGAAATATATATTCATTAATAATACAAAAAAAGGTATGGAACATATATTTATAAGTCAGTAAGTAATACAAAAACGTTATGAAACCTAAATACATACAAGCAGCATTAATTATTTATTAGTTAAAAAATGTTAAGCTTATTAGAGCATGGTGCTTATTAAGTCGAATACGGTAAGTCAAATTGTGAATGTGTTGAGGAATACTTGTATTTTGGTCTTAATTCAAATGTCTATTTATTTGGCAAATTCTAACGGTAGAATTTAATATTTCTGCTTTTCTGATGTTTTGATGAAAAATATAAAGGTCAAGTTGGTCAATTGTATATGGCGTATCCTAATAAAATGAAATTAGCCATTTTCCTGTATATGCACAGTAGATTAGTAGCAGTGTATAGGGTAATATCCACAACATACCAATTCCAAACACCTTACACCAACTCGTCATACAGTACCAAACTTTTTCACCTCTCAATATCATTCAGCCCTCAACAAGTTCTCACCTCGAAATTTCCTTCTTTCCAGCAACTTCCTTTAAACTGTGTATAACTCTCTTTTCATCGCATTATAAACAAACTATATTAGTTCCTTCAAACAACATTTAAAGACTCTTCTCTTCAAAGTAGGTTTGACAAATGACTTGTTGAGTTGAGTTTTGTTTTAAATTGTTTTTTGATTAATCATTTTTGTATGTATAGGCATGTATCGAGTTGATAACTATTTCTGGGTTGTTGGCATTTTATAAGTATGATTACTATTATTATGATTATTAAAGACGTAATGATCTCAGGAGCTTTGTCATTGAAAACTGTTATTGTTAGACAGTTTCAACTTTATTTGGAGGCTTAGATATAAGAAGAGGGATATTTTGAAATTTAGGTATGAGATCTACCATTAAACTGAAGATTAATTGAACCGTCTTCTAAGGTAAGATAAGGAGAATAGCAAAGATAACATTGCCAGTCATTATAAGACTATTTGATAACCAATGTGCATGTCTATTCAGGGAGTTGTTTTAATGGCAATACTAAGGCAATTAGATAGAGACTGCTCAAACTAACTGCCTTGGTAGGTTCTTCAATAACGTTATGGCATTTTATATTATATCACAAAGGATGCTTATGCAACATCCTATAAAACACGTGCTTCTTATTTTCACTCGTACCTTTGTAAAGGTGTATGTTATTGTCACACAATTCGTATTTCTCATCAAAAGAATCACAAAATTTGAAGAGCAAGTGTAGCATATAAAGTACTTTCCATGTAAGTTTTTATCTTGATTTATGATAGTGATGAAACATTGTACCTGGATCAATTAAGTACTCCCATGTCTTGATTTAAATGTTGCTCTCGGAATTAATTTGGCAAAATTCCGGTAGGAACAATTGATTTTAAACTATTTCAAATATCATTGTAATAGAATATATATTTGTCACACTAAACAACAATGCTCTCTACCTGCATGCATTATTTTTATACTTTCTTCTTATTGTGTTAAGATTAGATTGATTTATGTGTACGACAATAATAGTAGCACATTACGCAGTATGTTAGAAAGTCACATGGAGGGTTAAAGAATGATTAAATTTAAGTTAAATCCACTAAGTCATTAGACCCATAGGTCCGGTGCCTATCCATTACGCAAGCGAATGAGAGCATATGATTTCCGCTGGACGAGGCGCCATCGCAGGTTAACTCCCCAGTAGTTCTGGTACTCATTTGCACAGCCTGACTTATAAGAACTTAAAACGAAGTTAAAACGAACCAGATATTTCATCAGCATCACTCGACGTTTCCAGTTTGACACTAATTGACATATATTTAATGCAACAAAAAAAACTAGAGGCTAAGTATTTAGTCCTGCGGAACTCCACAATAAATGATTCAGAATTTTCTAAATGCGAAACCATTATTACATCGTCACCAAGATAAGGCTCGGAACCCAATGAAACGTCATATTGATGTAATGTGATTAACTTCTATAGCCTTATTATCATTATTAGTGCCTTTCACAAAGTAATCCTGACAACAAAGACGTTTTCAGGTCCAGGGTTATCTTCTACAACCTTGTAGTTAGTCGACATTCTTTAGTGAGATGATAATGAACATTATTCAATCAATCATTGTAAATATGCATCCAAAGGCATCATTAAATATTATTTTCTTTCACTCCTCGCTTTATTTAAAATTACACACAAACAACGCCATTGTTTGAAATTTAAAATGAACCAGATATTCAAAGTGCAAAAAATATTTGTAAATGTCACGTCCACATTTTGTCTTATCAGCTGGCGGAAAGACAAACCGTTGGTAAATGATCAGCGAAATATCAATGGTACTAGAAGATGGATCGCAATCATATTTTTAAATAGTGAAATTTTACAAACTTTAAATGAATTCAGAAAGTTCACTTTAAAGAGGCGGTGTAGTTTCCAAACAAATCGCAACGACGTCAGTAAAACATGGCATGTACTTACACACGTCATCAACGCATTACAATCGGTCAGAGAAGTGTATATTGTGTGTTTGAAGATTAGGTACATGTAGTACATGTATGTACGTACGGTATGAATGTGTGGTAACAAGACACGGCCGAGTTGAAAAGAACTGTACACATTCGTCGTTAGTTTAATCATGGAGCTATTAACTGAACATGTTTGAATTAAAATGAGGGGGAAAAACGAGAAAAAAAATGTTGCCTTGACGAGATTCAAACTCGTTACGTTTGAAAAAGCAAAACCAACTCCCTATCCATTCGGCCACAGCTACACTGAATTGAAATGGTTGCTATATTATAAATATAGTGCAAAATATAATCGAAATAGGTGCGTATAGCCATTGGTTAAAATTTCTACCAATCAAAAATTAGAACTGAATGTCTATATGCCAAGATCGCACCTTTAAAATGTCATTCACAATTACATAGTAAACTAGTCATCTAGTGTCATATCTATGATACAGCTTCGAGTAACGCATGCAGTAAGCACATAGTTCGGAAATTTGAATGGAAAAATTGTACTCGCTACTCTGGTTTACAATCAGTTTGATTTTAAAAATACAGAAAATCGATTGGTTTTGACAATACGAAGACCGTAACACCGTTGTGAGGTTCTTACTAAGAGTATAATAAATGATATAGTATTCAAAGGTAAACTTAACCGAAAGGTGGGGTAAAAATATTATTATGTGGTGCCTAGAACACTCGAATACTTCTCATTCGTGCCAACAGTATTGAATATCACCAATGCAACTAAATCACGACCAGGGTGCTTGGCATGTGCACGTGTCATCCTACTGGCTTTTAGTTTTTTGAATTGACTTGATGGGGAACACATCTCATATTCAACAACATTACAATAAAGAGAACTAAAGGAACAGCAGAAACCAGCCGGGAAAGAAGACGCATTATCAGAGCACCAGCCGGGTGCTATGGTCATGTCGGGTGGCTCTTTGCTAACAGGAAATGTATCAAGTCTGGAGCAAACTTTTCACCAAAACATACATGTGACCAAAGAAAACACACACACATGGTCTGTGAGCCACTTTGTAGGAAAGAATTAAAATGGCTTAGTTGGACAAAAAAGGCAAGAAAATTCGTTACAAAACTGCGTATGTTGTTCGTTAACTGGTATTAGAACAAAACTAATACAAAAGATTTTGAAAGAGTGCTCTTGTGTTACTGAAATTAAAATCGAGGTAGATAACATGACATACAATTAGAGTGTTCAAATCGAAAATTAGGAGGAGGGGCGCTTAAAGGGAACATGGGAAATCAATCTTTTTGAACTTTTTGCAAAGTAACGCATAGTACACGTTGCTTGAAGGACCTAAATTCCCAACAATTGTCCTACAATTGCGTCTATGAGCTCACGACCTCTTTAATTTTGTGTTAAATACATTAGAAAAAGGGTCACACGATGTCCATAAATAGTGAAAAAAGCACGTGATTTATCCATTCCCTAAAAAATCCTACAAAAATTTTCTGATGAAAAATGAAGATCGTTTTAAAATGTCACAAGTTACGTTATTGATACTTCGGGTCATTGCAACCATTTTAAAGGTAAATGTCAAAACAAGTAATATATGAATGTCCCAAGCGTATTTTTACTTCAATACATCTAACGATGAAAAGATAAGTTGTAGCCGCCGCAGGTAACACTCATAATAAAACAAATCGTAGGTCACTGCTAGTCAAGGAATCAAGTACATGACCAAACAAACTATTTCAATGCCTTCAGCTTATTTTCGAGGAATTGATTATCAGAAATTTTGCATACATGATAACGAATTTCCCTTTCTGTAAAGCCTTATAATATGTCACGTTTTCCCCTGTATGAAAAAAGCCACTTTGCCATTAATATTCTATTTGATTTTTCAGCATTCCCCGAAGAACTGATTTGGTTAAACAATAATGAGCTGAATAAATGGGATAAAAACCACTATAGTCATTTTGTGGTCAGATTATCAGAAAAACCCGTAAATGTTAGGAAAAGTGAATGTTGTTAAATACTAATTAGGTCAGTTGATCAATGTGGGTTAGTATCATCCTCCTCGGTTGTTTTTTTCATTTTATTATATTTATTTATTTCTCCACAACATGATATAATACAAAGTAATTACTATAGATAAAAAATATCTAGTTCTAGACTAACATAATGAAAAGTTTATATAATAGATGATGTGAAAGGTGGTGCTTAAAGGACTATGAACATCTAGAGGCAACATGGGCTTAATTGGGTTTGAAATATGATCTAAACAATCAAAACTGCAAAATATTCTATTAAAATTTGTTAAGATTGACCAATTTACAGCATTTCTCATTTTTAACTGTTCTTGTTCAATAGGGTGTGACATCAATGGGAAAGAATCCTTCATTACCTTTATAAAACTTTTTCTTCTTCCTCTGTCAATGTTGTCTGAAATATAGAATTGGACTTCGGGAAAAATTTGATGGAACTTTGTCACACCCTGAATCATCATGTATATAGAAAAACGTTCTAAAATTCACAAGTACATGAAGTCGATGAATTTGAAGAAAAGAATTTAAA
This sequence comes from Chiridota heheva, assembly GCA_020152595.1. Classification (NCBI taxonomy): domain Eukaryota; kingdom Metazoa; phylum Echinodermata; class Holothuroidea; order Apodida; family Chiridotidae; genus Chiridota; species Chiridota heheva. The sequence continues at coordinate 227,020 of JAIGNY010000988.1, read as the reverse complement.
GAATTACATAAAAATTTGAGATGTGTTCCTCTTAGTATATCACAAATTCCAGACAAATTAACAAATCATGAAGCTTTGATTAGTCATAACTTGAAAACTAAATAAGCTTTTCTTGACATATTTTAAAAAGTATTCTACTCTGAATTCCATGCTCTTTCACATATCTAAAATCTGTTAAATGTCCATAGTCCTTTAAAAAAAAAAAAAAAATGAAACATCGTAAATGAAAAGATAGGAAGAAAAACTACCTCTACTAAATTAATGAATCTGTAAACAACTGATCGGATTTCAGGAGATAATAAGTTTAGAATTCCCCATGCCTCCCCCCTCTCTCCCCTTCCATCCTAATGAAACGAATTTGAATATGCCATACGCAACGTTTAACATCAATCAGTGATTGCACAATATGTTCATATGTTCTGACACTTCATGATGTGGGTTGAAAAATAAAATTCAACTAGTAAGGAATAATTCCTATTTTAAGCCTAACAATTTCCATTCATTTACTACATGGATACAATATTCACTTTGTTTTTTAGAACAAGATGTAAATCACTTTCTAATGGTACTCAATCATTGTCCACACAAACCTTCTTTCACATATATTTCTGTACTGTCTTGTTGAACTGAAGTTGACTTGATACCGTTTATGTAATTCCATAGATTATGTTCAATAATCACCTAAATTAGATCTAATGTAGAATATTCATGATGTACAGAAAGCAAGAAAAGTTTTCTAGAAGTCACTGTGTAGTACATGCCCTGAATAAGAAAGACTAAATTCTACCACTTTAATTTGAATGAATATTTTTGGTTTTGTAGATGATAATCCATCAAGTCCCCGATGGAATTTCATTTACTATCGCAAATGACTAATTCAAATTAAGGGATCTATTTCTTGTACATTTAATGATGTTTCGATGACAAAGTAGTTTAACGCTTATCATCACAAATAAGACTGCTGGCGCTAGTTAACGTCTCTGAGCTACGAAATAAGCCACACTCACCATAGCAACACGGTAACTAGGTGGGGAAAACAAACCTCAAATCCACAATCGTGTAAGACCAATGCATTGACAATACATAGATGTTCAGTGTGGCCTGCCGCAAGTTTTGATCCATTTTTGGCACTTCTCCGGATCTTTGGAGTTTTTAGCAAAAGGGATAGCCAAAATTCAGTTTGCTAACTGTTCTGGGTAACAGCAATCAGATTTACAAAGCCTGCAGTGGGCCCGTAAGCGCAATTTTTGTTCACCATTTTGCCGTCACTCAGTCTGTATGTGCAGAAATTTGTTTTGGGCAGTAAATTGCATTGACTACATATGAGTGCGCGCCTAGCTAGCTGTACTGTACCAGTATCGAGTAGAATTTTGTCCCACTTACTTACGCAGATTTTGTTGCTAGGTAAATTCATGCGGTGATTGGTTGAAAAAGCTGTCAATCGTCTAACTCAGACAGGTTAATTAGTGTTAAATCCAGTTTCCTGCTTGTATTATGAAATAGCAGCGAGAGTGAAAACTGGCACGCCATCCTCCATTAAAGCATACATGTAAAGCTAAACATTATTTGCACGCTTTTGTTTCCTAAGGTCTTGATTAAATCACGTAAAAAGATATTTCTAAAATTACTTTATGGGTTGTGCACAGTTGAAGTTGTTTACTTCATGATTGGTATATTTTCTCCTAATTACGATTATATAATCATTTTACTTTATTTAAGAAATAATTTGTTGATCTCATCCTAAGGGACTTTAGAACGTGATGGAAATCTTAAAGAATCTTCAATTTCATATGATATAAGAAATTGCTTGGTTTGAAAATGGAAATGTTTTTCAGTTGAAATTTCACAATGTTTATTTCCTAGCGTTCAGAATTTACATATATCTTGAAATGAAAAGAAATTAAGGAACTAACCCGAACTCCTATTCATGACATTTTGTGAATTATAAAGCTTCTTACATGGTCTTATGAAATACATGAAACGGAAAATAGGTTACTGGAATGTGAATGTCAGAAAATCCCCAATCGAAAACAAGTTCAATGTAAAAGCCCTACATACAGACATAATGTAGTGATTTATTAAGAATTATGCTAACGTTTATGAGTTTAAAACTGTGGCGGGTTAAAGGGATGCGTTCTCAGTTTGTTTGAAATGAGCAGTTATTGTGTTTCTTCCTTTTCATTTTGACACACAAATGGGGCGAACGGATTTTGACACACAAATGGGGAGAACGGATTTTGACACACAAATGGGGCGAACTGGTTTTGACACACAAATGGCGCAAACGGTTTTGACACACAAAAGGAGCGAACTGGTTTTGACACACAAATGGGGCGAACGGGTTGGAAATGGTCCGTAAGTGTTACCTATACAGGTCGACTTTTGTTCGACTATCAAAAAGAACGACTTTCTTCTTGAACTCGTAATTTTATAGTGATGCGGATGATTGTTCCAGCTTCATCAATTACATGGTTTTAACAAATCTTATAACCAAAATAATCAATTTTGTCTTTGTGTGTTCACAAAGATGCATGTTGTTGATCTCACAGCTTTCATTTAAATCCCAATCTCTTTCAAAAATAAACGCGTCAGCCTTTGCGAATCAGCATATTGGTGCTATTAAAATACGAAAAACTAAACAACATTTTCTAATCTTTCATATGCTATCAAAGAATAGTGATTTGTTCCCACAATTACTATCCTCTTTTTGCAATTTGTATAGAAACAGTCATCTGTATAAACAAGGAAACTACATTCATTATAACTCTTTTAGGACGTACAATTATAAACTTGTAAAGCATTGATGAACAGATATAGATTTAATGGTTACATTTTCATAGTACAAATAATTTAAAAATGCTCGGTCTCACTTTTGTCTGATGAAATCATCCAGTTAGAGAAATCAGCATAATCAAATACGAAGTATTACGAAGTTCCTTTAGTACTTTTCAATTACCTAAAAGATGAAGAAATTAGTAAAGGACATACATATTGGTGGGGTGTCCAAGAAAACGTCACCCATTAATATCGAGTATTCTCCTTTCTCAGTAAAATACTTCTTTACTTACGTTTTACCAAGGAGCAAATAGTTAATATGAAGGATAACACATTCAAAACCGAAAAACCAATTAAAGGCTAGGTTTTGATATCAGGATATCGGAACCGTGACGGAGTCAATTCATCATTAAATGCACAACTAAGTGATAATTGATCCTTTTAATTGTCTTAAGTCTTCCCATAGGTACGTAGCTTAAACCAAGTCTTGGGTTATGATCACACAAATGCGGAGTGTTCTGGTGCTCTGATGTAAGAGAGCATCGTAGCATATTGTAGCACATTCTCATTTAAACAACCAGTGATGAATATCGCCATTTTACTTTAGCTTTTGGGTTTTATTTTACAAAAAAATCGGTATAATATTCCACACGCAAATTTGTATTCGGAAGTTTACCACTGATCAAACTCTCATAAAACATAAAACTTATTGACGTAGAAGTATTAATTAGTTAAAATATAATGAAGATTAGTTACGATAATTTAAAGGAGACATAAAGTCTGATACAATTATTATTTCATAGGATAGAGGTTACAAATCTTAACCAACTACCAAAACAGCAAATCAAAATCTTATTTGTATCTCAAGTTATTCATGTTTGAATTTGCCATTTTGGCTGCCATTTTGTTCAATTCTGTATTGAAATATTGTGCATGATGACATAATTTCCCCAATAGGGACATAAGGAATTTAATGTATTTCTTTATAAATGTGATTAAAGTTTTTATTCCAAAATGATGTGACACAAAGTTTTAACAGCCTCCGATGTTTTGTTAATTTCATGTGAAGACAAAAAAATTCTTGACCCTTACATAAGATTTTTTTTCTCATCACCTAGAAATCTTGAGGTAGATTGTAAAGAAATACAAAGCATTCCAACCTCCTGCTGCACTGATGTCATCATATTCTGCATGTTTTGAAATCAAAATGGCGGGGGAGAAAGCTCTTAGACAATTTCAAATACTCGATTACATAACTTTCGGCTCGGCTGGGGGGTAAAAATGAGCAAAAATTTGGTAAAATAGTTTAAAATAGTGGTAACATATGGACTAAATTTCCCGAAAATTAAGCAAATTTCCTGAAATATTGAAGACATTTTTCTGAAAAATAAATAAAGTTTTCCGAAAATTAAAGAATCCGTCCTCAAAATGAAGGAAATGTCCTAAAATTGTAGGAAATTTACCGAAAATTGAAGAAAAAATTAGCAGCAACGTTTTATGGAAATTTGATTTACACCAGTGCAATTTTTCTTATTATAAGTGCGAAATTTTGGGTGTCTGTCACAAAAATTGAGAATTTATGGTCAAAAAATATTGAAGATTTTGTTTCCAATACTGGAGAATTTTACCGAAAAGTATTGGTCCATACTTAAAGATTTTTTTTCCCTTGCTGGGTCGCCAAAATGAGGTGTAAAAATAAAATGCGTTTTCTAAAAAGACAAGTAAAAAGAGTAGTGAATCTTGTAAGGTTATTATCATGGGATCAGGGTTTTCAGTAAAAGTCATACAAAATCATAATTAATGAAAATTTACAGAAGAGCCTGGTCATACAGATTCAGCCTAAGGCCATCTGGACAGAAATCGAGTGTCACTAAAGGGTGGAGCTTGAAATGCAAGCTTTAAGATTGTTCAATTTCAGTTCATGCAAATAATTTCAATTCAGTCGATGCAAATAAAAAATTCCAACATAATTTCAGTGGTCCAGCATGTCGATCACATTTGAAAGGGGACTTCAAAAGAAGCAAAATGGTAAAAAAGCATTCAAAATCTTACTCCTTCAAGAAGATATTTAAGTTCTGTTAAGCTTTCCGAAAAGTAGGACAATTTTTCCGACAAACGGCATGATTTTTCCGACAGCAAATCATTTTTTTGGGTGATGCACCTTCACACCCCCGTGGTGACGCCCCTGGGTACAACGTATACAGAACATACTAATAACAATAATGCGCAAAATATAAGTTAATATAATTTTCAACTTACAAAGCTCCATCAAGTACCTTATCTTACAGCATGGAAAATAAATTTTGAAATATTCTACACAAGGTTCTCGTGCTGCATATGAAAAGTGAAATTTACATAAGTAATCAAGTCTCGGTAAGTCCTTTTTCTCAAGTGAGAGAATTTGTTACAAACTGAAAGAAAGTGAAATTCTTCTTCTACTTGATTTAAATTACATTATTTACACAACCTTTGACTCCTTTCAATATTTTCATATCTACAGACTTCAACTTGAAGTCGGGAGATATAAAAATAGAATGCTTTCTCTACCAAATTTTTAAGACAATAAGACAGGTAAGACAACCTTGTAAAAGGAACTACGAACGGATCCAAACTTACTGAGCGTTATAATAATTTTCATAATAATCTTGGAACTATGTAGCTTGAAGAAAGATATCTAGAAAGTCCCTATTTCAATACGCTCATAGACATTCTTTCCCACCTTTTAAATGTTCTGCCCATTTTTATAGAGATAATTGATTACATTTGAATGCTTGAAAAAGAGGTCTTATGTGTATTTTATAGGTCTACCTTCTATTAACCTCATCTTTTGTCATGCTAGTTTTGTTTATCATGTAAGTTCTAGATTTTAGCAAGACAATTTTTACAAAATGTTTCGAATGCAAAATATGAAACCCTAGATCACATTCAAGGTTGCTAATGCACCGGAATGAAAAGCACTTGGAGATCTGACTGGCGAATTAGAAAATGTCAAGCAAAAAGTCAAAAGAAGAGGCACACTTTACGATCGGTCCATTACCGTGCAGGAAAACAGAATAAATACACATTGTAAAATCATCAAATGGTAAGTGCTTTCTTAAGTGAATATGTTTAGAATTGATGTTTGAAATTTCACGTTTGATTAAAATGCAAAATAACATACCTTGATAGAGTTCTAGAATTAAATACGATTCATAATGGTAGGCAATCGAACAATAAAATGTCAAGACGAAGAAAGACATTAAATCAATAACAGCTGAATTGTAAAAGCAAATCAAGGGTGAAAGTCGTGACAAATTTTATACAATAAAACAAGCTAATATCCTAACTGAAATGACGTTTTGAGGTTACATTCGGAGAGTGCATTCAGGACCGTTTAAATTTCTGGATTGGATATATAACTTAGAATTTAGACAGCTTCTAATAAATAAAATAAAACAGTGGAATAAAAAAGGGAACAAAGTTGAACAAGAACACTTATACCTACCTATGATTCCAGACCTAGAAGTGTCAAGTAATTCGTGACTCTCGGTCTTGAAGTAAAAGCGAAAAGCCCGATTACACCAGTGCTTATCCAGCCTGATCTTAAACAAATTTAGATTGCATGTTTCCACAACCTCCTTTGGTAAATTATTCCATAATTTGCAAATCCGATTGGAGAAAAAATTATGTTGAACGCTGGTGAATGAATGTTATTGAAGAATTTTCCTGTTTTTAGAACCTCTTGTTCTAGTATCATTACGAATAGGTAATACATTTGTAATTCTTGTATCATATATATGTGAGACCATCTTATATACTTAAATCATATTACCTCTTGCTCTTCTATAGGTTAATGTTGGTAGTTTCAGATTATTAAGCCTGTCAGGATATGGCGGATTACGCAAAAGTGGAATAAGTTTGGGGGCTCTCCTTTTAACATTTTCGATCAACTCAATGTGTTTTTTCTTTATGATTGTACTTATGATACGTATATATTCTTCAATAGTTACAAAATGCGATTTTCAATATCTTTGTAGGGGGCTTTATGTATCTTTGAGGAATCTTTAAACAATAAATTTCAAAACAATAGACAATGCAAATTTGTTTTGTTTTTTGTAGCATTTACTGGATAGAAAATGTAAATAAACACGCTCAAACCTTCACACTTCAAACATATTTTCAAAATTAAACAGTCAATGAGGAAGGTAAAATTAATAAGGCCATTGACAACCCGAAATAGGAATAAAAGTTCTTTATTCCTACTTTTTACGTAACTTCGAAGAAATAAAAAAAAATGACAGCCTGATAAATAGGAAGCATTTTGCTTCTTGCCCATAAATGTCAATCTGAATATAATTTGATGGAATTATGTGGCACAAAACATGGGCGCATTACCCTTCTCTCTGGTTTATTGTTAAAATACGTGTCTAAATGTCTAAATGAAAAGTTATCAGGGATGTTTGATCTGAGTAAATTGTCACCATAGAAGCACACGTGCTCTTGCTTATGATCATTACTTATGGAATCTTGTTACAATTTTCTTTTTAGCCATGCATCCATTTTCTTGACATCTACTGTCATCTACATCAGAATGAAAGGGTTACAGTACATCATAGATGGCTAGTCAGTGAATACAAAAACATATATCTAAAACTTGCACTCCTTTTCAGTTGTAGCGAAGAATAACTTTGACATAAGGATGAAGAAAAAATGTAACAGCTGTTGAAAATTATGTACTAAGTATTTACCAATAAAATGTTACGAAATCTATTATTACATTTCTCCATTTCACATGAGGAAGAGAATCGTTTTCATTTACATTAACTTTCTACCTTCAAATTTATACAATTAGGTAGGAAGATTATGTGAAGCATCTTACAACATCATTCTTGTCAAATTGTTCGTGTAATAAGAGATCATTTGATGTAACTTCGGCGACAAAAAAGTGATTTTATCTACAAAATCTAGCAATACAATATAGCAATAAGATGTATTTCTACAACGCTATCAAACTTTTGAAAGTGATAGATCACAGATTCTTCCAAATGCACGTTCAAAACCTCTTAATTTTTAAGAACAATTCTTCTACCAAATAATCGGCGTAAAAGGTACCTTTAACTTTATAAAACAGACGTCTTAAATAATAAGAACAAAAAGTCTTGTTTAATTTCCTAACTACATTAGATTTGTATGACATATGACTGTTTGATAGAATCGTTTTTATAACATATTGTCAGACGAATGTTTGTGGCTATCAAGACATGTTCAGTTTTAGCTTATGCAGAATTCTTCGACACCGATTTAAAACCATATAATGATGCAGGTTATTATGTAGGTATAGGTTTTCATGAGTGTCGAAGTATCATCATAACTGACCGACATCGTTATAACAGTATAACAACTCACACTTATGGCTTGTTTTGTCGTATGATGATTGTTTGCCAGCGAAATATGCACTATTGAAATGTTGCACTATTTTTCATATCCTCTTCTTTCATACAGATGAGTACAGAAGAATATTCTAACATCAAATCATCGTAAAACATAATAAAAAACTGTCAAAATATCAAAAATAAAATACATGATTATTTTCAACATTTTTGAAAATAAAATAAACTTTGATATCAAATTTTAAAAGTTCATCATAAGAGTATGAACAATTTCCATGCATAGAAAAAGAGGGAAATTTTAGAGGTTCAGAGTCTGGCAGATGTTAAGATTAGCAATATGTTTTTAATATAGTTGTCATTGATGAAACCTCCGGTTTTTCAACTCTTTATCAACCCCTAATATTCTGCACTTTATTATATCGACAAGAACAACTGAATATACTTAACTTTTCAAAAATGCGCTATACCTTCGTCTGTATCAACATTATGGTTCATTTTCTCAATCAGGCGACATGTTTACGATATGCGAACATTACCACATATATCCAACACCGCATTATTTCACAATATGTCACACAAATATTTAATTCATGTGATAAAGATATTAAAATGTGGTTCATAGGGACAGGTATACAGATAGTCAAGATACGCACACTTGCCGGTCCTGCGCAAAAAGCATTCTTCTTTGTTTATTAACAATTTGCTTTTACAACACTTTTCTCTTGAATTTTCACACTTCGCTTTTACAACACTTTGAAACACTATTCACCTCAGATTAAAAAGAAGCTTCTGATGCACATTCCATCCGTGTTAATCCCACGTTTAAGAATGCCTGACTTCTTTCGCAAAGATAAGAGGACCAAAAGATGGCTGATTGTACACCGACGTCATAAGTTGTTTATCATCCTTCATTGGTTCCTTCATTTCTTCATTTAATATAACCGGCATTTAATGTTTGGCGTCTAAAACCCCTTAAACAATATTCCCGGTTAGGTTTTATGTGTATGAATGTTGCTGGTTATGAAAAATAGATAACCACATTCTTTAACATTGTATCATCGTCAATATCGACTTGAAACTCAACATCTTAAACGTTGCATCATGTTATTATACCACATAAACAGCAATACTACCTTGATTTATGAGGATATTGGCTCTCTATTTAAGAATACAACTAATAATAGTGAAATGCTTTGTAAATTTCTGTCAAAATGTGTAAGCAAATTTAAAAAGATAAGTATTGATTGTTTAATGAAGCGGATAAAGTGGAAGGCATTGCTTATACATCACTCTTCAAAAGTTTGATCGAATTTTGTGACAACAACAGACAGACAGAAGGTCGTATGTAAACAAATCATCCACGTGATGCTCTGTAAATTGGCAACGATTTCCATCAATTTTGACATTAAAAGTCTAGTACCCTTGAAAATAGATCGATTACATTTTCAAAGCCTATTAGTTTTTCAGCCGAGTCTTATAAAAGTTAGCTGTCACATTTCCCTTCTGAAAACAACATAAGTTGTTTTAGATATTTCGTGTTTTACGAATATGTAACGAATAGTGGTATAATGTTAATATCTGGAAACGTTCAGTTTTTCAACTTTAACCATTTTCTTAAGGTGTTTTTGACGGATTAGATTTTGCAGATTAGACCATGGCAGCGTCTTTTTTGTCTAAAATAATACAATAGGCGTGTGAATGGATCTTTGTATTGACATGCATGAAGAGTAAAACATACTGCTGCCATTGTATGTTCTGATAAGCAATAACTGCTAGGAAAGGTATTTTTCCAATTGCCATTAAGCAAGCAATTTTAAGGCCCTTATTAAAGAAGTATAATCTAGACCCAAATGCGATAAGCAATTACAGACCTGTTTCTAATCTTAGTTTTTAATCCAAACTCTTGGAAAATGTTATTTCCATTTGTATTCACGGTCATTTGTCCAAGCTTGATGCTTATCCACGTTATCAATCCGCACGTAGGTCTGGTCACAGTGTTGAAACTGCATTGATAGCTATTTCCGATCGGTTATTAATGTCACTTAATTCCCGTCACGTGGTTATGTTGTTGCTACCGGACCTAAGTTCGACCTTCGATATTATAGATCACAATATTATTCTTGATAGATTCCATAAAATGTTCGGATTTTCTGTCATCGCTTTACAAATCTTAAAACCCTATTTGGAAAATAGCAATTTTAGGGTGTAAATTGAAACCTACTAATCGTTAAACCAAAGACCTAATTTTGGCGTCCCACATGGTAGTGTCTTAATGTCTTAGGCCCCTACTATTTATTTTATATACCAAGCCACTAAGTGATTTATTATTATCTTGTATGTCTGATATCGCTTTTCATATGCATGCTGACGATACACAAATTTAAACAGAACTTAATTGAGATGATCCAACTGATATCCAAACTAAAGTCAATTTAATTCAGAATACCTCTTCAGAAATTAGTAATGAGATGAAACTTTACACACTAAAACTTAATCCTACTAACACTTTCGTTAATTTCCCTAAACAGTCCGATAGCAAGCCTATTAATGGGAACATAAATGTTCCTATTAATGGTACATTTTGCTACATAGAAGCCGCCATTTTGTGATATTTTCCATGATCCTTTGCTATCCTAACGTTAAAGCGGTATGCAATGTTACATTTTTCAAATTTGAAATACGTTTGGGAAAATATCTTTGCTAGAGGAAACTTTAAACTTATGAAAATACCTGCATTACTATCATGGCAACAACTTTTTCACTCCCATTTGATATGTTCACCACGCCGTTTTCGAAATATTAGATAAAATAGACAATAGAGCTAGGATTTTAGGCGCAAAACGGCCATTTTGAAAATTCAAATATTTTTCAACACAATGATTTATAATATTTCAAGTACATAAATAAGAAACTTTGACATTTTATCGCAACATCTAAACAATATGGCTGCATGACCTCAATATTCTCGTGTGTTATAAATGTTCCTATAAATAGGCATGCCTCCGGACTTCTGTACTGCAGAACTTTCACGGAACGATTATAAATCCATGTGAGCAGGCTCGTAACTTACGAGTATGATTCAAATTTTCCCTTGAACATCGATTTTCTAATGTAGTCAAATCTGTTACACCCTATCTTACAATTGAAATGGGCGAACGTTTAATCCATGCTTTTGTGACATCCCGCCTTGATTTCTGTAATTCTATCTGTATTGGCCTACCTAGAAAACTGCTAAGACGTTTCCAAAAAATCAAAACTGGGCTGCAAAACTTATATTCCAGCAACCCATGTCTACGCACGTCACCCCTTTCCTTAGAACTTTGCACTGGCTACCAATTGAAGCACGAATACATCTCAAGGTCCTTACTTTAGTTCACAATTCCATTTATGGCTTACCACCAAATTACCTCTCTGAAATGATTTCCATCTTCATCGTCGTGGTCGTCGCCGTCGCTGTCGTCGTCGTCTACGTCGTCGTTATCATCATCATCGTCACCATCACTATCGTCGTCGTCATCGTCACCATCACCATCATCATCGTCGTCGTCGTCATAATCACCATCGTCGTCGTTGTCGTCATCACCATCATCATCATCGTCGTCGTCATCATCGTCGTCGTCGTCATCACAGTCATCGTCGTCGCCGCCGCCGCTAACACCGCCGCCACCACCATCCTCCTCCTCCTCCTCCTCCTCCTCCTCCTCCTCATCATCATCATCATCATCATCATCATCATCATCATCATCATCATCATCATCATCATCATCATCATCATCATCATCATCATCATCATCAGCAGCAGCAGCAGCAGCAGCAGCAGCAGCAGCAGCAGCAGCAGCAGCAGCAGCAGCAGCATCATCATCATCATCATCATCTTCATCTTCATCTTCATCTTCATCTTCATCTTCATCATCATCATCATCATTGTCGTTACAGTCATCGTCGTCGCCGCCGCCGCTGACACCGCCGCCACCACCATCCTCTTCCTCCTCCTTATCATCATCATCATCATCGTCATCATCATCATCATCATCATCATCATCATCATCATCATCATCATCATCATCATCCTCTTCCTCCTCCTCCTCCTCCTCCTCCTCCTCCTCCTCCTCATCATCATCATCATTCCAGATGTATTCACTTAATGTTGTTGCATACCGTTCATCCTCGATAAACGAGGATAAACGGTATGCAACAACATCAAGTGAATACATAAAAGACGATAATGTGCAGTACTCATTGAAATGGAAGATTACTGATAAAGCTAAGCCATACTCATCATCAAGCAAATTGTGCAACTTATGCTTGAAAGAGAAATTCTTTATAATATACAAGCCACACTTAGCATCACTAAACAAAAGAAACGAGCTGGCCAGTGCATGCAGACACAGAAAAAAACAATTATTATGTAACTATAGATAAGAAGTATTTTCCCCGTTGTTAGCACATACCACACTTTAAACAGTTGTGCATTGTAATTCATAATCCCTATCACTCAGCATTTTGTTTCTGATGAGTGAGGGTCTTGCCCTTACGAAACAGATCTGTCAAATAAAATGTACAAGGTTTAACTTGCGAGTCAGTTTATATATATATATATATATATATATATATATATATATATATATATATCTCAGTTTATATATATATATATATATATATATATATATATATATATATATATATATATATATATATATATATATATATATATATATATATATATATATATATATATATATATATATATATATATATATATATATATATATATATATATATATATATATATATATATATATATATATATATATATATATATATATATATATATATATATATATATATATATATATATATATATATATATATATATATATATATATTCAAAGCGATATTAGTACTGCTGATATTTACAGCTGAAAAAGCAGGAAACACAAGTGCCTGAATAAATGTCAGATTATTGATTATGTTATCTTGAAATGTATACAAACCATAGTAGTCGAAATACTATGGCATACACTGTATGTAACTTTATCTTACTAGGTTTATACTCATAGACAGTCCTATAAACAGTCATAATCCATAATGTTTCTTTCCAATACTTTAACTTTTGGCTTTTTTGCTCGATTCAATCAAGCTAAAATCCGCCTGACGTTCAATTGTACTAAAAAACAGTCTTATAGTATTTTACAATTTTGCATGTGATTGTTACGCTTGTAAAGGGAAACGCTTAATTTTTTGATCAGATTTGAACGATTTTGTTGGTGCCAACATTCCTCAAGGTTACTCTCTTTGCCACAAAGATAATAAATAAAGCCACTATGCGCTGAACATGCAAAGGCATTTAAATACTTACATTAGATTTTTGCCGTTAGATATTTTCTTTCAATTTTAAGCATTCTTTTTTTTTTGCTAAGTCCTTCAAAATGAAACATCTGCCTTCCATCATGAGCGATTTATGCAATTTTCTTTCTCAAACTGAATAAACGCTTGGCGTAAAGGGATCGTTTAAAAACAATTTATGATGAAATGTAAGTATACGAGAGTAGAGAACCGCTTGTAACAAGCGTAACCAGAGACTGGCAAAATTTTAATTCCTTATCAAAGTACTCTTCACTCTAGAATGAGAGTGTTTAAATATTATGAAGGTTGTGGATTAGACGCAGATGTAACAACATAAATTCCTAGCTTTTTGTATTCAAGTGACGGAGTTAGATCAGAGATAGCGTGACAGGAGAGATGGGGGTTGAATTTTACCAATCGTATATTATGTGTTGTATAATTCTAGACAATTTAAGATAGATCTCGACCCCAAGATACTTGTATATTAGACACGAACCTTAAGTCAGAGACTGACAAAACGTTCAAAATTTTCTTTCTCAATCTGCAAAAAAAAAAAAAAAAATGGGATTCTTACAAAAAAAAATCAAATGTAAGTATACAGTACTATAAAGAACCAGTTGTAACAAGCATAGCTTGTAACTTTAGCCAGCGCTTGGCAATTTTTTAGACACGAAACCTAAGTCACACTGACTAAACATTCAACAATTTATATTTGATTCCTGAACAGAGTGCTCTTCACTCCAATATAAGAGTGTTTTATGTTAGAAAGAATCATCACTAGGTTCAACTTCACTTATATTTGATGATTAATTTAAAGGGGGAATCTCATTTCAACAAAATTGATTGACCCTTCACCAGTAGTAAGTTGGATACAAACTAGTAACGTTAGCTTCGCGTTAGTAATGAGATGGGGGGGGGGCACTTCCATATGTGAGGTATATATACATGTGCCGCCCGAGCAGTTGCCTTTTTCCAGATTTTTCGTAGTGCAGGCATCAAAAATCCAATCTCTCATAATGCAGGTCTCAAAAAATTTGCATATTTCTATACTGCAGTTATAAAAATAACTTATTTTTGTACTGCAGGTATCAAAAATTACCTATTTTTGTACTGCACGTATCAAAATTATAAACTGTCATACTGCAGTTACTAAACAAAATCTCTCATACTGCAGTTTAATTTTTAAAAATCTGGGCGGCACATACCTACCACTTTAGTATGAAAATTCCCCCTTCCTTTCCAATCGGGTTAGTAATTGATTGGCTTAGTAGTACTTATGCAAATAATTCGTGCAATCAGGAATGTAGGCGTGTATTGTAACTTTATCTCCACGATATATGGCCTATAAACAGTATAACCAATTAGATACACACATCGCAAAATCAAATCTAGCATAAACGTTTAAATTTCTTGAACACATTATTCAAAATAGCTCGTATTCATATATAAATATAATACAGCATAATGACTTTACATGTCATCTGGTTTTCTTTGATATGTTGCGTACGTGTAGATCCACAAAACAACTCAAATTACTAGAACAAGCCAATTGTTTAACATACTTCGGTTTGGCATAATCGGCTGTGACTGCCATTACTCAAAGTTATTTCAACTACACTTCAATCAAAGAATGCCTGATACGCTGATCCAAGAAAATACGAGAGAACACTGATGTACAATTTCTAATTTGGCGATAGCTTTAGAAATATGCTCAAAATGAGCAATTCAGTACTTCTATACGAAATGAGAACTTCGTCCTGATTTAATTCTCGCACATATAAACCAAATCATATATTTTCTATAAATCTCTAAAAAGCTCTCGCAAAATCATGAGTTCTGTTATACTTTTCATTTCTCATGTTTTAGTAACAAAGTAATTGAGCCACCCTTGAGGGGTATAGTTTTACATACGCTATTTTGTTGACATAAGTGTGGCGTTTTGTTTTCTACTTGTTGAGTCTCAGATTACTTTTAATCTTTGTAGAATGTAGTTAAAGTGTACAACACAAAGATTCTGCCAAGTGCAGTTTATTTCAGTCTTGTCAAAATAAGGTACTTTACATTGATCAGAGCAATACAAAAGAGAAATGGTTATGTGAATAATTTTACGAATGTTTGGCAATTTTACCTAAATGAAATACAGGAAATAACACAAAGTTTATTAAGGAGAAATTATCTTAGAACTTTAAGTACCTTTAAGCCAATTCTTACATGTTCATTTTCTTGCCAACTAAGGTAAAACATTTATCTATACTAAACAGTTGACCATCACTATAGGTACAGTGTGAACAATCTATGTATAGGGGCCACCGGGGTTAATATCATGTTATGAATTCTCTTTACATACTTTACTTGAACATACTTGAACATTGAAAAATATTGAAATTATCAGAATGTAAAAATTATTTCATTTACTATATTCTGTATTAATGCAATGTCATTATGAAGTGTCGTCACCTTATAGTACTGGTTACATGAACAAAAAAAGGTTTGTATTTGGACACCCTGGTAACCAGAACCTCTTTAATGTTTGAGTGAATACTAGCGACCTCAAGCTTCACTTCAGACCTCTTGTCTGTAAAACCAATAACAGCTCATGTCGCTATGCTCCATGTCACAAGTTATTAAATCAGCGTCACAGGAAATGTCGATGCAATTGTTTGATGATCATTCCAGCAAGACCCTACTGTTAAATGAATTCCAAACCAATTTAGGATTAACCGAAGTATGACATCAATTACAGTCAACATCAAAGCGATGCTCTTTCTCTTTCATTTCGCTCCTTTGAATTTATTCCGTTTGTAATTAATTGGCAAAGCAAATTCAGTTGTCAACGAATTAATAACAATAAACATGTCATGGGTTTCAAATGATTTCTTTAAATTTTATTTAAGAACGTGTAAGTAGATTGTTTTAAATTATCGTGATGTCATCAGTGAAAAGTTTAGTTAATTCTTAGTGCAAGAGGGCCATGGTGGTCAGCTGGTAAGATAAAAAAATAAAAGGAACTACGAACGGATCCAAACTTACTTAAGTAAACAACAATTTTCACAATTATCTTGGAACTATGTAGCTTGAAAAACGATATCTTGATTTCACGCAAAAGAAAACAATTTGCCATTACAGATATCTCATTTTATTGAAATTTGCAGTTTCAATAGTTATAGAATGTGTACAATATCAACAGTGGAACGCATTAAACAGTTAGATGTATCAAAGCAAATGCAATTTATTTTTAGTACTTGACATGCCTGATCTCCACGTTAGACGCCTTGCACCTGAAAATCATGACTTAGGGGCACGATAAGTCCAAACTTTTATGTTCTTGAGGACTCCATAGTTGTACTGTAGTGGACATGTTTTCAACATCAAAATAAGATTTGAATAAAATCCCCGTAAACATAGATATACTATTTACCGGTTAATGTTGACGCAGAATGCTGTTTAATAACTTAATACCCTAATAAATGTTTTGTTAACTGGAGTGATTGTTGATGTCAAATGCATGTGCATAGAATATCGAAATAGTTCCTCATGCTATTCTATAAATTGACGTAAGCAAGTATTGCTAAGTGAATTCTCAGATTAAGGCATAAAGTTAATTTGGTGAAAGAAAAATAAATTGAATTTTAGAAAATGATATAAAACATTATACAGTATATCAAATTTATATAACATTTATTGTGTAAATTGTCTAATGATGGGCCTTGAAAAATCATTGCAGCAGTAGGCACCAAAAATTAGTTTGTTGCTAGAGAAAGAAAATAAGGAGAAACAAACTTATTTCCGAAATACTACATATACGGAATTGTAATATGACTCCCTATTTCAACATAATTTACATCCTTCCTTTGAATTGCTCTGTCATTTTTGTACTGAGGTAATTGATTAATTCATTTAAAACTGGTCTGGTGCATATTTTGTAAGTCTATAGCGTTTATTAACCTCATCTGCTGCCATGCCAGACGGTTTGCTTTACCTAGTAAGTTCCAGATTTCGGGAAGTAGCAAACACAATAACCTAATCACAATAGGCATTTTTACAAAATGATTTGATATGTAAATAATTTGAAATCTTAGAGCACGTTCAAGGTTACTAAGGCATCGGAATGAAAAGTAGACCTACTTGGAGAGCTGACTCGTTAATTAGAAAACGTCAAGCAAAAAGTCAAAAGAAGAGGTACACTTTACGATCGGTCCATTACCGTGCAGAAAAAAAAACATAATAAATACACATTGTAAAATCATCAAATGGTAAGCGCTTTCTTACGTGAATATACTTAAAATTGATTTATACAATTTCACGTTTGATTAGGAATACTAAATATCATACCTTAACAGAGTTCTAGAATTAAGTACGTTTTATAAGAAACAATAAAACAATAAAATGTCGAAAAATGTCGAAAAAGTAAAAAGAGGAACGACATCAAATCAATAACAACTACATTGTAAAAGCAGGAAGTGCCATTTGGCACTTCCCTGGTAAAACAGTAAAAGCAAATGAAGTGCACGTGCTGAAAGTCGTGACAACTATTATACAATAAAACAAGCTAATATCTTATCAGAAATGACGTTTTGAGGTTAAATGCGGGGAGTGCATTCAGTACCGTTCAACTGTCTGGATTGGATATGTAGCTTAGAATTTGGAAAGCTTCCAATATACAAAATAAAACAGTGTAATATAATGTAAAAACAGTCAATCCGCAGAGTCCCGTTAATCAGGTCACGTAACTGGGTTCTCTTTGCAAGGAAATCGTGCACAAATTCGATTTTTCGCGGAACACTGCAGGGTGACGTTCTTTGCATAATATAATCACGTGGGTTGCATTTTAATCAAAGATGGCAGGATAAGTGTTTGACGGAAGAATATTTTCAATTTTTTTTGAATTATACTGATTTAAGCTTTTGTTTTTGAGAAAGCTGGTGTCAAGTTAGTCCTAAAATTTATAGGGAACAAAAATTGGTTCATATTTGCCGTGTTCCTAACTCAACCGACACAAATGATCACATTTTAAAACTAGATTCGTGTAGTTGACATTACATGTATTCGACACATATATAATTCGCGATGTTGCGCCCGTGAGAACATGACAAAAAAAATTGACGAAGTATTCACCAACGAAGTATTCACCAAATTTCCTTATTTCTTTATTATTATTCAGTGTAATATACGATATTTGCCATATTGTGTTACGCAAAAAATTAGGTCTAAGACTAGAATTGAACGTAAATGTTTGGCCATCCTTTCTTGGGAAGTTGAGAGAAGGCTTAGTATGATCTGGTCTGCTGAATATTAAAGTCTAAGCCATGTGCGTTTTATTTTTAATGTTATACTTGTACACTTAAACTTGTACACCATCATTTATATTATAATCTTGTTATCAAGTAGGAGGCAAACCGAGCGAGACTTTTATCTCACGAGATCAAGCATGCTTATTTTGCTTTTTTGTTCCATTTCTTTGATAAAATAGGCCTACTTTTGCTTGTAGTACTTCTTCTAAACAGGTTTTTAGTTTCAGATAGGATATTTAGGGCAACAATATTGTTTTTAATTGAAATTATCATTATTTGATTAATTTTCATCAAATTGTAATAAATTTAGTTACTGTACAATGAAAGGGTGAGTTAAATGCACACTTTATGTATTCATAAATTATATGATCAATGTAATAGTAATAGTTTAGAAAAATATACAAATATTTCATTGATTTATCATGAAAATTATATTTTTAAAGATATTTGTTGATGGTAATTTTCCTGTTTTACGGCTTCACGTTTGAAAACTTGAGACAATTTGGTTATTCTTTTGCATCAGTTTAAATTGAATTGCTTTGCAGAATGGATTTCCAACAGCGGAAAAATAGTATTAGCATAATCATCATGTTAAAAATAAGGTGAATAACTTATTTGTTTATTTTTTGTAGTCAAAATAAAAAATATTATTTTGATCACCTGATTTTGAACTGGAATTTGAGTACATGATGACAAGAAAGAATATGTAAGATGATGCACTGTCAATCACTTGTCGTTTCTCTTCCTGTACGTTTGATTGTAAATTGTACCACAAACTGTAGGGTACCCTAAGATATTTTTTCATTACAAAGAATTTTAACCATTCTGTTGGTGGGTACAGGGTCAAGCATGTCTGTCCAAAAAAAACACGATAATTAGAGCTTCATTGAAGACAGAGCATCTTGAAAATGCTCGATAATGCCACTCAAGTGAGTCAAATTGGTATCAGAATATGAAAAAGAAAGGTTGTTTTCAATTTGTTTGTTTTTTATAACTGGAGGTGTCTAAAATTAGATGCTGATGTTTTGGTAGAAAAATCTCAGGTTTCTTCAAATTGATGACACTCTTGATGAAATCTTATACATTAAAGCAGATTAGAGAAATGGCAATTGTTTTCTTTTCTCTCTGTTGCTTAACCGGGGCCATTTTATCTACTACTCTCCTGCATCTTAACTTGCCGCTACCCTTATAATCCCCATCGCTACCATTTTCTCTTCTACTTCTAGTATCCCACCTCTCAGCCTGCGGCGCCAGGCAAAAACGGTGGAGTCATTTGCCTCCCTGACAAGATCATTTTACTCCCCCACTTTATCCCACAGCATGTTTGTACGAGCGACATATTTTGTCCGATCAATAGTCCTTCCCCATCCCATCAGACAAAGCTGCCTCCCTCCCCTTGCATTCGAGTCAATTTCCTGTCGCTGCCTCTGCTCTGAATATAATTGGGGGCAAGCAGAGAGTTTACCAGTTCCTTAGTGTAAAAGGATATCAATAATTGAAGACTTTTTCGAAAAATGAAACACAAAAAAACCAAATATGTGACATTAATGGAAGGTTGACTCCGTACTTTGCAGAAGCGGTTTCAGTGTAATTATACAAACAGACACGGACGCAAATAACTAATAATTTTGTCATACTATATTTACTTCACTCGCATGCATCCCGAAAAGAAGGAAAAAAGAATGCAGAACAGCTCTTTCAAAGTGTAAGGTCGAGTAAGAACTGATCATTGTGTATTATTGATAAAGGACTGGGCCTTCAGCATTTTACGTAGAACAGTGGGACAATAATTTGCCAGTCTGCCCTGGGATATTTTAACTCTAAAAATGCTAAATATTATCCGTAGGAATAAACACAATATAACCAACTTAGAAATAGAAGAATTTGGAATGACCATTTCGTATCCAACTTAGTGTTGTACCTATTTCTGGAAATTGTCTTGAATTTACCGTGTTCCTGACTCGGCCGATAAATGCTAATGCAGGAAGGACTCAATTTGTGCGTCATGCATATTGTTACTGAATTTGTGCGTCATGCATGTTGTTACTGAATTTGTGCGTCATGCATGTTGTTACTGCATTTGTGTGCCATGCATATTGTTACTGCATTTGTGTGTGTGTCATGCATTTTGTTACTGCATTTGTGTGTCATGCATATTGTTACTGCATTTGTGTGTGTCATGCATTTTGTTACAGCATTTGTGTGCCATGCATATTGTTAGTGCATTTGTGCGTCATGCATATTGTTACTGAATTTGTGCGCCATGCATATTGTTTGACCTTTACTGAGATTCTCGTGATGTTGTAAGTTATTTTTCATGTATAACGGCAATAAAACAGAAAAAGTAAGACATAACTTTCAGTACGGTGTAAGTTGAGCAATTTCATATTATAGCGTCCTCACATCGTAATATGACGTAATGAATGACAACATCAACAGCCAATGAGAACGCAGAACACCGCCGGGAATTGTTGTTTTCGTTTTTGACAAGCGACTATACGAAATTGCCTTGAATTTGCCATGTTTCTGACTCAGCCGACAAATTATATTGTAGGAAAGTAATGAATTTATGTGGCAAACATATTTTGCGATCCTTTCTGAGATGTTCGTGCAGTTGCGAGTATATTATCATGTATAAAGGCTTCAAATTGTAAGCCCGTCTTTTCCCGTATTTGTTCAGTTGTTTTGTCCGTAGATTCGCCCTTTTTCTTTCTGTTTTTAACAAAGTTATTACTATTTTCCAAGAAATCAATCTTTTATTAGCAATTTGTAAGTTAGATCATATCTGTAGATGTTGTAGTCGTTAAGATAACGCAGTTTTAAAATGGTATGTTTTCAGCTCATTAAATATGCACAGCGCGAAAAGCTATGCATATGTTCCGAACAGAGAACGTTCTTTTAACGCTCTGCGGACCGACTGAAAAAGAACATTGTAGAAAAACGTATATATTCTTCAGTAGTTACAAAATGCGATTTCCAACATCTTTGTAGGGACTCTTTGAGGAATTTTTATACAATTATTTTCAAAACAATAGACACACAATTTGTTATGATTTTGTGTAGCATATACGGGATAAGAAATGTAAATAAACGCGTTCAAACCTTCACATTTCAAACACATTTTTCAAAACCAAACTACCAATGATAGCTGTAAAAAAGAAAGGCCATTTATACCCAAACGTTATGAATAAAAGTGTTTCAACCCTATTGTTTTTACGTAACTTCAAAGAAATTACATATAACAACTTAATAAATAGGAAGAATTTTTCTTCTTGCCCGTAACTGTATAAAATATGATGGAAGTATGTGATATAGAACCTCGGCACGTTACCCTTCTCCCTGTGTTACAACTGACCTTTTACCATTCCAAAGGGTAACGAAGATTGCGCAATGATACTATGATTCAGAAACTGAGTGGCGTAGATCGAAAAATAATACGATGAACTCATGCAGTGATTCATGCTGACCTGCTGATGCAATCTTCTCGATTTGGAACATTATGACAATGTATTCTCAAAATTGAAACATTAATCAGAGGACTACGCCCTGCTACGCCTATTTCTTAAAATAGTACATGTGAATTATCTATATAGGCAGCTGTTTTCATTAACATTTCCGAAGTTTCATAAATTTACAATTAGCTGTGTTTTGTTCTTTTACAACGAGAATTACCGTACCTGCCTTGATTTATTCAGTGTGTGGATATCTATTTCTCAACTTGAATATTTGTTGACTGCTGCTTGACAAAAAATCTTCCTAGAAAATCTTTTGCCCTTAACTGTCTGACTATATATTATAAAAAGTGGATTTTACATCTGTCAGGCCTATAGAATATGTTAATGAGCTCACAAACGAACTTAAAAACTTTGAGAGAAATCATCACATCATTTTTTGCGGAACTGGATACTGGATTATTATGTATTATATATATATATATATATATATATATATATATATATATATATATATATATATATATATATATATATATATATATATATATATATATATATATATATATATATATATATATATATATATATATATATATATATATATATATATATATATATATATATATATATATATATATATATATATATATATATGTATGTATATATATATATGTTATTTTAAATAACATTTATTATGATTATCATGTTACTGATGGGACAATGGTAAATGACAATGTATATATGTATAGAATGTAAATAACAAAAAGACTTTGTAAAGACAATGATTGTAATTATTAGCAACAGAAAGTGTTTGTGAACAATGTATATGTTTAAAGTGAACAATGTATACGTATAAAGTAAACAATGAAATAAACGGAGCAAAAAAAAAAAAATCATGTTACTGTTACTTTTCTATTTTGGTCTGAATTTGTTGTCAAAATACGTGGCTTAATTTATTGATAAAAGGTTCTTTATGTTTGGTATGAGTAAATTGTCACCAGAGAAGCACACGTGCTCTTGCTTGTGATCATTACTTATGGATTCTTTTTACAATTTTCTTTTTATCCATGCATCCATATTCTTTGCATCTACTAAGCCTAGAGGAAAAAGTTACAGTACATTATAGATGGTCAGTCAGTAAATACAAACCATGTTTTTACTTCAATTGCACCTTTTCTCAGTTGCATCGAAGATTGGAATTAGAATGAACATCATTAATTAATATTCAGCTTTTAAAACAAATTTGATTGTAAAGATAATTTTTTTTAAAAGTGAGTATTTTTTACAACTGAAAGGTTACGAAGTATTTTATTACATTCCTCCATTTAATTTATCAGAATGTGTTTTTTTGTTTACTACATTTCATGTTAACTTTCAACCTTAAAATTTATATAATTAGGTAGGAACACTACTTTCAAGTACCAAAAGGCATTATTCTTGTCAAACTCCCGCGTGTAATAAGAGATTGGAGAGAAAAATGTTTTCCTTTTATTTCCAAATAATGATTGATTACATCATCGAAATACGATACTATTTTCCAATAAAGAATGACATATGATGTAACTTTGGCGACAAAAATCTGAAATTGTCAACAAAATGCACAATTTGAATAGAGCAATCAAATATATTCTTGTAACAGTATAAAACTTTTCAAAAGGGATAAATCAAAGTTTGTTCCAAATGCAGTATGAAGAAAACTTCTTCAATTAAATAATCTGCGTAACAAATAACCATGATTTTGCAAAAAACCGCTTGAAAAAAATAAGAAAAAAATAAGTCCGAAATAGCTTAAGATTTGTATGACATATGACTGTATCCGAAATAGTTCTTAATAAAAACGTCTTTTTTAAACGAATGTAAAAGACATGTGGTTATAAAAACATTTTAAGTTTTACCTTTTGAAGAAATCTTTGACACTGTTTTAAAACAATGTAAGACGCAGGTTATTTTTATAGATATAAGGTGTTCATGAGTGTCAATTTGTCTTTATTACTGACCGACATAGTCATGAATAATCACCCCTACGGCTTACTTATTTACATATAATGATTATTCCAGCGACATGTGTGCTATTGAAATGCTTCATCGGTTTGATACCCTGTTCTTTCACCCAGATAATGAGCATAGGACAGTAACATTCAAATAAGAAAATATTGTAAAACAAAATACAAAATATTTCAGCATAAAAATTATGATAAAAAGAATTAAAAAACAACAGTGATAATTTGCTATTTTCTAGTAAATGAAATTTGATATAAGATTCTGGACGTTTATCATGAGAGTGTAAACAATTTTTATGCGTAGGAAAACACGTAAGTTTCAGAGGTTCAGCGTCTGACAGATGTTTACTGGAACTCCATTATCAACTTTATGATTCATTCTCTCAATCAGGCGACATGTTTACGATATGCAAATATTAACTCATGTATCCAACACTACATCATTTAACAAGATGTAACACAAATATACAATTCCTGTGATAAAGATATAACAAAGATGATTCATAGGGTCAGGTACACTGATAGTCAGATGCACTTTTTCAAGGTTTACGCAAAACACATTCGTTTTGTCTATCAGCAATTTGCCAGTAACAAAGTTATCATGAAAAGGCAACACACTAACTATTTTTGCGTTCGGGTACCATATTCCTTGGGAATTCAAATTCCATTGCAATTCCTCAACTTTATAACACGTATGGGGATTTGAATCTTATTCACTTATGTTGAAAGGGTTATCCATGTTTAAATTACAACAAGTTTCATGTCTATGTATATATATATATATATATTTACATACATATATATATATATATGTATATATATATATATATATATATATATATATATATATATATATATATATATATATATATATATATATATATATATATATATATATATATATATATATATATATATATATATATATATATATATATATATATATATATATATATATATATATATATATATATATATATATATATATATATATATATATATATATATATATATACGCAATCATCTTCACTATCACAGTCAGGTTACGATTATACTTAAGTATGCTAACTTTTTAGGTATGTTATATAGTGTTTAACGAAAGAAGTCTATACAATTTTGAATACACCAGGTTAGATAATTAAAGTCACTGATATTGATCTCATCAATTGTTATTCTTCTGTTACTTTTCTATTTTGATTCCGTAAAAGTATGCGTGGAGAGTAATAAATATCTCGTTAAACAGTTAAAGATGTTCTCTGCAGTAGCATATAAATTGATATTGTTTGACAGACTGAATCTGAAAGCACAATTTGACGATAGATCACACTGAATCATTTGATGTTGTATATCGTGAACTTCCATGAGGTTACTCTTCACTCTGTCTACAGACATTGAGTATTTCTGAATGCGCATTCAATATTGTCAAAGCAAAACAAATATCCACAGCTGAAAAAACTGCAAACCCAATTTCTAAATAAATGTACAAAAGATTATTGATTGTGTTTTCTTTGAAATGTATTATTTGTGAAGTAGTCGAGGTGATTTTCAATTGGGCGGAATAATTGTGTTTGTGTTTTCCCAGAAAGAAATCAATTATTTTAAGTACATGATTCTAAGCTTTAGTGTTCTATTAAAAAGGAGGTATTTGTAGCGAAAAACATTTGCTCCAAAAACTTTTTTGACACCAACAGCTTGTTATACTCCTAAGTAAAAGGTAGCTATCAATAACACGAAAGCACAAGAAAAGTATGTGTTGAGAAATTATCCTTAATAGAGAATAACATAACATTCTTTCAATCATTAAAAATATTACAATCCTTTTACAACACATCCTTTCAAAAATTAAAGTCACAACATATTTTGACTTCATTCTGAGGTTTCTTTTAGTCTGCCTTTTCAAAAAACCTATAAATGTTATCATCATATCATCTGGTCAGCATCTTCTACTCCAATTGATTTCACGTCATTAAAACGATTTATCTGTCAGCTTAGTCTTTCATGACATTACTATTAATTAAACTTTACATTCGTTATTTATGCAGATATTCATGATATATATTTAGATGAAATAAGTAAAAAATATCCGAGAACTATTAATATCGTGATACGGAGTTATTTTCATAATCTTCAACCATCTCTTAGCATACAGGATATCCACTTTTCAAACTTTCCGTTAATTATCTCCTACATTCCATTGAAATGATAAAAATAGACAGCGTTTTAGGGATGGTGCACTTTTAATACATTATACCATCTGAACTTGTCGGTGAACATGAAAGCGACTTTCTACATTTTATGAAAATCTTATGCCGATCTCTTACAGCTTATTTTGTATAGGGAATTTGATTGCTACATTGCAAGTATTTAATGCACTTTAAAGTTTCTCACGATATAATCTCCGTCCTTATCAGATATTAGAGTTAATAATAAAAGTCGATTAAAGTTGGATTTGTATTGCTATATTGGAAAGTACATTAATCAGACAAAGTATTGTACATTTCTCCCAGTCCGTCTTTACTTTTAACAAGAAGAAACTACAAGATACAGTGTATAGTACTTTAAAACAGTCTTGTTAGTAAAATTCAAAAACATTAAGAAATAATATACGACACATTTTAATAACAATAAAATAAATGAAGCCAGAGATGCATTTGGAGAAGGTTCCTGAAAATTCCGTTTACCAACGGTATACATTAGGCTCTCTCTCTCTCTCTGCCCCCTCTCTCTCTCTCTCTCTCTTTCTCTGTATCTCTCTCTCTCTCTATATATATATATATATATATATATATATATATATATATATATATATATATATATATATATATATATATATATATATATATATATATATATATATATATATGTATATGTATATATATATACATATACATATATATATATATATATATATATATATATATATATATATATATATATATATATATATATATATATATATATATATATATATATATATATATATATATATATATATATATATATATATATATATATATATATATATATATATATATATATATATATATATATATATATATATATATATATATATATATATATATATATATATATATATATATATATATATATATATATATATATATATATATATATCCCTCTATATCTCTCTCTTTGACGGAGAACCATTGTTTGTATCCTCTGCACAATTTACTGAAGGAGATCCTCGAATTCTATCAAATAGTTTTCGGAATTTACCTTTCTCTAACTATAAGTAACATCTTATTGGAAAAGCATTCTCTCAATGACTAGTTTTAATAAAGAAACTTAACTATCAATATGATATTTTGAGCAGTAAAAGTTTTATCTATAACTTTCATAACAAAATCTATGTTCACAATATTTAAAGAATCAAGTAGCATACAACTAATTTAACTAGTGGTTAGACTAGTAGCATTGAAGGTAAACGTCATGGATAAAGTAATGCCGTAAATAAACTTCCAACCACCAGTCAAGGAATACAAGTTTTGCCTCCAGCTAATGATATAGTTTTTTTACACTTTCTGCTTACAAAATTGCCGCTGTAATTGATTACTGAAGTTATATGATAACCGTTCACTTTAATTTCACATTAATTATTGCGCTGTGGCATATGATACAAATTACTTCCCGAGGCAACAATACTCTAGTGGGGGCACTGTTAATGGTAATGGCGCTCATGAGGCTGCTCTTCATAAGGGCACGATAATAAAAGCGTTTTCCTAGTGCGTATGCCATGATAGCACATAATCTTTGAAAAAATCTAGTTAGCGCGTGTTAATACACTGCTGAAATATAATTTCAGAGCGACAGCGTGACTCTGTGAACGAATGTCCGTCTTTCAGCTGGTAGGTCTGGTATCGATCCAGCGCCGATCATACCAGACCCCTCAAAAATGAAGACCGGCTACTTATTCGTCTGACACTCGGCATTAAGAGGAAAGAGCATGGATATCTAAATATGATGTGGTTGGTGACGGAACGAAGCACCGCTTAGCGTAGTTACTGGAGGCTTGATAACGTTCTTGGTTTGCGTGGGGGGCTGGCTTCTTTGTAAATAGTTTTAAGGTAGCACATATGCCTTGGAAAGCGCCAACAAGTTCATCTATTCATCAACACGGTATTCCAAAGACCGAAAATACACCCCAAATTTACCAAATAAGTATATTGTCAAACCACTGTAAAACCATTTGCAGTCTTAGGAATACGAATTCGACAGTGACAAGTAGGTAAAACGCATAACAAAGTTCGCATTCACATCTGGCTGGTATTGTACAAAGTATTCAAAGCGATTCGTTGGAAATCGCAGACAGCTCCACCCGAATATCTGTCTTTCAAAACCATACGCCATTCAAAACAATACGTATATATGAAGATGCATGCTAATGGATTCAAAACTGAACTGACTTGTAGAAAATACGAAGATGGATTTATAAGATTGCTTAGGATTAATCAAGAAAGAAGTTTGAATAGTCGATAAATGTTTGTACGAGATTTGGAATTTATGGAAACCATTAAGTCTTTTTTAGCTCAGAATTGAGATGCCTCTGGCACTTCGGGAAATGTTTACAAGGCAGAAAAAGGAGAAAAAAGGAACATTTTAATTTGTTTTCACCGTTATATTGGGTTGCTACAGTGGTGGTAATGAATATTCATCAACATTGATCACATCTTAAAATAATGACATTTTAGGTCAACTTGATTCATCGTGGATAGATAAAGTGACACCGATTATTATTATTTTTTATTTCATTTATTATTAATATTATTATTATTATTATTATCATCACTATTATTATTATTATTATTATTATTATTATTATTATTATTATTATTATTATTATTATTATTATTATTATTATTATTATCATTATTATTATTATTATTATTATTATTATTATTATTATTATTATTCTTATTATTATCATTATTTTTATTTTTATTATTATTATTATTATTATTATTATTATTATTATTATTATTATTATTATTATTATTATTATTATTATTATTATTATTATTATTATTATTATTATTATCATTATTATTATTATTATTATTATTATTATTATTATTATTATTATTATTATTATTATTATTATTATTATTAGTAGTAGTATTAGTATTATCATTATTATTATTATTATTATTATTATTATTATTATTATTATTATTATTATTATTATTATTATTATTATTATTATTATTATTATTATTATTATTATTATTATTATTATTATTATTACTAATATTATTATTATTATTATCATTATTATTACTATTATTATTATTTTACTATTATTCTTCTTCTTATTGTTATTATTCTTATTATTATTACTATTATTATTATTAAAGTTATTATTATTGTTATAAATCATTATTATTATTGTTGTTGTTTTGTTGTTGTAGTTGTTTTTATTGTTGTAGTTGTTGTTGCTGTTGTTATTATCATTATTATCATTATCATTATCATTATTTGTATTATTATTATCATCATTATTATTAAAAAAATTTTTTATTATTATCATAATAATAATAATAACAATTATTATTATTATTGTTGTTGTTGTTGTTGTTGTAGTTGTTGTTGTTGTAGTTGTTGTTGTAGTTGTTGTTATTATTATTATTATTATTATTATCATTATCATTATTATTTTATTATTATTATTATTATTATCATCATCATCATTATCATTATCATTATTATTATTATTATTATTATCATTATTATTATTATTATTATTATTATTACTGTTATCAAAATTGTTATTATTGTTGTTGTTGTTGTTGTCGTTGTCGTCATCGTTGTCGTCGTCGTTATCATCGTTGTCGTCGTCGTTATCATCGTTGTCGTCGTAGTCATCATCATCATCATCATCATCTTCATCATCATCATCATCATCATTATTATTGATATTTCTTTTTTTTAATTATTATTTTTATTATTATTATTATTATTATTATTATTATTATTATTATTATTATTATTATTATTATTATTATTATTATTACTATTATCATTATTATTATTATTATTAGATAGATATATGCAAGATTACTTAAATAATCAATCCTCGATTCCCATTGCACAAGTCTGTGTCAGTATGTGTCACAATGTCAATATGTTCACTCACAGTAGCCACTGCTGTCAAAAATTATTTGCATTTCGAAGTAGTATTAACAAGTGTTTTTTCCTCAACATTTACAGTTTGATAATAAAGGACAAAAGATCAAGAAAATGAGATGTCAATGGTTTATGAAGTTCACAATTGTTTACAGAAAAAGGCGTGAACCCATCCTTGCAACACAATCACGATCACGCGAAGAGAAAATTTAAAGAAATTTTACAATTATGCCTGGATCAAACCATTAAACTCTCATTTTCCTGAATTTTCAAAAGAAGACCAAGGTTAAACATTCGAAGGAGTACATTTTCTTTCCGAAGGGTTCTTCTATACTATCCCCAAACTTCATCAAATGAAGGATAAAGTCCAACAGACGTTACAGTTACAAGGCCAAAATATTTCTAAATTTCCCAACGAAGACATTATCTCCCTCGCCAGACAATTAAATATTCCCACTCCAAGCAGACCCATCAATTCTGGTATAGGGACCCTGATTGAACATTTCTCGGGGTTCGTGGATTCAATCCTTTAGGAACTGATGCCAAGTATTCCTACTTATATCCAAGATACTACCGACTTCTTAAACAAGCTTTAAGGAGGGGGTAAGGTTTGTGGTGAGTTTCTCGATCTTGATCTTTATATCAGGTCACTAGCATTCAGATTTACGTCATCTCTTCAATTATTGACTTTACCTTAAAATGTAGCAATTAAAATGTAGCAATATATATATATATATATATATGTATATATATATATATATATATATATATATATATATATATATATATATATATATATATATATATATATATATATATATATATATATATATATATATATATATATATATATATATATATATATATATATATATATATATATATATATATATATATATATATATATATATATATATATATATATATATATATATATATATATATATATATATATATATATATATATATATATATATATATATATATATATATATATATATATATATATATATATATATATATATATATATATATATATATATATATATATATGTTTTGTTGACGTTGTTGTTTGTTTGACGTTGAGGTTGGCTGAAAATTATTTACGAGCTTTTAGTAAAGGAAATTTCTACTTTATTTCTTGTTGGTGCGGGGATGCCTATTCACCTGGCCTATTCCCAAATCAAATTTTGCTCCTATATATCATTTGGCGTGCCAACGATGAAGCTGCTGATTAACACACTGTCAAAATCCACAAAGCTCAAATTCCATAGTCCATCGAAGTCCGTTTCCGCTACAGAACGTACAGTGATAGGTATGTGCTACATAAAACCCTTTTCCACCCAGAATCAATTAGAGTGATCTACTCCAAGGCTATTTCAATTCCTTTGTAATAACTATCAATTCCGTTCATTTATAATTCATCACATTTGACAAAATAGAGGAAAAGATTGTCTGGGTCTGGAACTACTTGCACTCATTTGGATACCGTTTCAATTGACATAAATTGTTCACTCGTCTATCCCATCTATTTTGTAAACCCAAAAGTCTAGTATTTCCAATTGTTTAGAGCAATTGACAGTACTTATACTGAAATCATTTACCTACAACCAGCTTATCATCGTTGTAATAAAACAACGTGATTTTTATCATAAGAATTATCTCATCAAACGAAAAAGAAGGATGTGTTATTTTTCCTACTTTCGGAATTGCAAACTCAGTTTAAGCAACAATTTGAAGAATGTTTTACGCTTTATTATCTAGCCACAAACAGACGCAGGTGTTCTTTCCGCAAATGTCCGTGCAATGATGTCCTTGTAATTACAGAGGCAAAACAGTCTGTAATCTACCGATTACAGTTTATTCGATATTAAGCTGTAGCAATTAAATATGTTTAACTGCTTTAGAAACGGTTATAATTTGCTTTAACATATAGAAACTACATTAAGACACTTCAAAGACACAGCCTTACATATCTTTTTGAAGAAAAAATAATAAATTTCGGACTATTCTGTGTTTTCAAATTAAATTGAATCTTAATTCAAAATCATGGCTTATTATCTTCTTGCCAGGTAAAAATTGTTGGTATTATTTGTGTCTTATGAAATGATCAATTCTTCAAACATTTCTGCTGTTATTTAAGATTCCATAATCAGATCACCACTCTTCTCTGTGTAAGATGTATATGTGATAAATGCAATAATATAATTCCGTGTACCTATTTCACGTCCAATGAGGCAGTTGACCCACGATAGAAAAACAACTAGTACTGCCATTAAGTAAGCATCCGGACCATTTTCACACTCTAATAATTTTTACGGAATTTTTATTTGAAAATGAATTCCACGAATAAATTTCGAAACTATTTGACTTGTATAGATATTAAGCTTTCATTTGAAGTTTTGGACCATTTTTTCTGATCTGTATTACTGCTGTATGATATTGTTGTACGTTAGCTTAATCACTATGCATGGAAAAAGATTTTGTCTGATTCATTGTCTAATTTTTCAAACTTCAATCTGAGAATTCTGCACTATGAAAAAGTAAGTAACTTTTTTTATAAAAAATTTAGAATAGCAAAGCAAGAAAAGGCCATTGGCCAACGTTAAGTGATAAGGTGTTTCACACCACTGTACAACCTGTGCCTGAACTCATATTTTCACATTATGTCTCTTGTTTCTTTTAACAACTTAGTCTTCAGGGAATTTGTATGTCAGATTTTCTACTGTCAACTTTAAGAAAATAGTGAAAAAAGTACATTAAGCATAAAAGCGAAATATAGTTCCCATTCTTATAGTGTATAAGTGTACGTATGCCTGTATTATGATATATTTATCTAAAGATATTGAAACTAGAACAAGTTTTCCCTGTAAAAGTTTTTTTTAAGATATTGGAAAATTGACAAATGCATTTAACCAGTTTACAAACAGCATAAATGCGTCTCACGTTAAATAAGCTACGTGAGTAAAGGACCCATTCAGCTATCGGAAACAATAAGTTTTATTTTTAAATTGTTTTTCTGGACAAGCACTAACAATTGTATGCGGATTGCATCTACTGAACGTCTTTTTGGCATAAAGGTACATTCAAACATATGACGGTGTAGAAATGTCGCAATAATCTCGTAAAGGTATTTCAGCTTTAAATTTGTATTGTTTCGGTAAAGACTGTTTTGCTTGCTCTCTTTCTATGCAATGCATATTGACAGGAAAATCAAGAAAGTTAAATTGAATATGAAGCTACGTAGTTTCCAGAAAGGTTAAAACAATTTAGTTATTATTGACTTGCTTCATATTTCAATAGGTCTTTGATAAATCACCCTACTACTTACAAAATTACAGCTGATTTTATTAATTCATTTCAAGTTCATTTGTAAATTTGATCCAATCTAAATTAATTCTGAAAAGACATTTAAAATAGTATAGTTACATATTAGTTACAAAACAATATAGACGAAGCCAATCCATTGCTTATCGATAAGATACAATGCATGAAATTGATTCTACAAAGCCATTAACGTAGTAATGAACTCCTATCAACTTTATAGTAACTATTTTGATATCACATGGACATTGCGACATATGTGCATGTCAACCGTTGTGTATACTTTTTCTGGTTTTGAACAAAACACGATCGATCAATGGTTGCTGGTTCTGCAATATATCTCATTTGACAAAAAATAT
This sequence comes from Chiridota heheva, assembly GCA_020152595.1. Lineage (NCBI taxonomy): Eukaryota > Metazoa > Echinodermata > Holothuroidea > Apodida > Chiridotidae > Chiridota > Chiridota heheva. The sequence continues at coordinate 192,960 of JAIGNY010000988.1, read as the reverse complement.
TAATTGTCATTAATCAAACATTCCAAATGCCGCTTGTTTGAGGCCATTTTCCCCTTTTATATAGCAGAAGGAATCTTAATTTAGCGCGAAAGTACAGTGAAAGTTGCTGGCGCGAAAAGGAATGGAATATGTATTTGAAAAGTGACAGAGAAAGCAATGACATTATTTTGCTCTTTGAGAGCTTCGATTTTAAACAATTACAGACAGGAAAAAGACTATTTATGCAAATTGCCAAAGGCACTTGAGCCTGCCAATAAACGGTACATTTGATTACAAAAACTGGCATTTTTATTAGAAAAGATTTAATATCGGAAAGAAAATTCAAACAATATTAGAAATGGCCTCTGTGATGTGAACATCCTGAGTGTTTAGTGGGCGATATTAAAAAGTTGTACAAGTTGTGGCCTTTGAAACTTTGAAACAATTTATTTTCATAGAAAACAGACAGCGATGACGTCTAATATAAAATCGATTCACCGCTTTAAGTGTGAATGGTAAGATTGAACTGTTTTGAGCCTCATCTTCCATCAGGGTTTTCAATATAAATCCTATAAACATTTAAGAACATAACCGTAAATGAATTAGTTATGATTATTGGATCAATAACCAATTCATTTCTGTCTACGATAGTAGATATACTTGAAGTTTTCCTATTAAATGGGAATCATTCATGAAAATTGTTTGATTTTTCGCTTATACTTAAAACACGCACGCACACACTCCACATACACACCACGCACATACACCTTAACAATAAGCACGAACTACATTTATCGATAGTATTGAAGGCAGTCAGTTATCTTAGGTAATCACAAACACAACATCAAACCAAAAATGAAAATTGTATAAGTGTAAAAAAACAAATATTTTTTTTCATTTTTGCAACGTTTATGTTGCCAACACGTAGAAGGAAACATTTTGTCATGCTCTAGATACTTTATTCTTTTGGATATTGCTTATTTTTGGTTCCGATAATATCAGTATCAGGAACATATGCAGTCGTCTGCCAAAATATATGCTTTTATGTCTGTGACGCTTTGCTTGTAAACACGATATCTCCTAAACAATACATCTATGCCATGTCATATTTGAAACGTAGATGCATTGTGACCCATAGATGGTCCTCGTTATTTTGATTACGGATATCGTGCATAATGATAAGTGGGCGGGGCAAAACTTACAAATCTTTAAATGCTCATATTTCGATAAATATATATCTATTTTGCATCTTCTTTGACATAAATAAGGTGATATGGTTGGTGTAGATACCCATCTTATGAAAATGTTCAAAATCACTGATATAAATTGTGGGCGGGGCATAATGTGTTTTTACTGAAAACAGCTTGTAAACACGGTATCTCGTAAACCATACATCAACCTTATGTTAAATTTGGCACACTGATTAATCGTGACTAAAAGATGGTCTCTATTGTTTTTGGTGCCGATGTCATACATATTAATAAGTGGGTGGGGCTTAATGCAAAACTCTTGAACTTTTTGAATTTTACAAGTGTATGCCAGTTTGGCTTCTTATGTGGCATGCTTATGTCGTTAGATAGTGTGCACATGCTTATGTTGTTAAAATGTCATATTTAATTAATATTGAAATGAAAAATATATATCTTGACTCCACCCACAACCTGTAAGTTTCTTTTAGATTAATCTCTTTTCCTAAGTTTTTTGATTATTGTCTATAATAGCATTATTGTTCTCCCAGGACAAATCTAGATGAATTAATAGACGGTTATAGTGGCAAGACTGCCACCTTTGAATTGCATTTAAAATGCCTTCCTTCTCAATGCTGAACAACTGCAACAGTTGCAAAGGATGTTGCACGGTGGGTCATCATTAGTGACTTTGTATAGTTATAGCTTAGAAGAAACAAATAGTTTGGTCTGGTGGTCATATTATAACATTGCCAAGTTAGGTGTCCCTGGTTGAATTCCCGGCTGGTCCTCATCCGTCAGTTCCTCACGGGTGGACTATCTCTATATAACCCTAACTGTTGAAGACTGGATGTAAAATACCCAATATATCTATCTACAATTTAAAACTTAATGTAAAAACTTGTCAGTTTAAAACACAGATATTTATAGTGTATTAGCACCTACCAATCAAAGATTAGTTCCCACAACTATAGTGAGAAAATTGACATCAAAGAGTCAATCGCACAACTGGGGCTCAAAGCTGCTATTGCTTTAAAACCTGCTTTATATGACTATACTATTTTACATTTCTATGTTTGAAGAGGAAGGGGCCGTGAAACATGCTGAATGATATCAAGCAGATTTCAATATCCTCAGATGTTAATTATAATGTAAGAATGACATTAAATGTGAATCATCGGAATCACACAACCTATTGGTTTCTGGTTATATATCTTGCGCGGTGCACATACTGTACTCTGTAACTGTAATGCAAATCTCACACATTTGTTGTAATTTTTAACCAGTTCATGTTGCTGTTTCCCATTAAAGCACTTTGTGGCGTTCACCAAATGAATCAAGAATCGTGCTATCCGGAAATATTATTCCTCATCAAATTTCAAATAATCGTGCTATTCTCCGTGGCTTTCTGCAATTAAATCTGACGATAAATCCGATTGAACTAGTTAAAAGTTTCATCCTTTAGATCAACTTTTCTGAAGTGATTTATAAATGGAATGTGAAAATGAGATGGATATAGACCTCAATAATCTTACAACCACTCTATATTGAAACTAGTTTTGTGATGTGAAAATCTATCAGGGAATGTAGCGGTGTTGGCTCAACAACGAAATGTATATTCTTTTAAACATATACAAGCTTCTGTAAATCAATATATGTTCCTTGTTTTCCACTTAATGTGGTCGGTCAACTATCTTTTGCAATTTTTTAAAAGTAAAATTATAAAATTAACAAAACAAGTTGCCAAAGTGGGTGTTGCATAATTAGTACTTACTTGCTGGCATTTTATGAATTATAAAACGAGACTGTGTTATCATTTGTTAAGTTATAAACAGGTTATTCTAATAACCAGTTTGATCCATTTCCATGCCACTGAGTTCCACCAGCTAAATTAACATTAAAATATAGTTCATAGTTGATGACATTAACATGCGTAATTTGCGGTTAATTATGCATGTAACTGGTAGGTTGGGATCATGATAAGGTTTGCTGCTGTATATCAACTTCATTGCACATATACAAAATGTGTTCAGGCCAAGGTATCGTCAGTTAGATTGAAGAAGATAAAGTGGGAAGACAATGAAACGAGTTGCCAATTGGGGCATAAACTGCTGAATTGTTTTAATGTGAAAATAATTAAAAATTGAAAGATTACCATACAAAGTTTGCCATCTAAAAACAAATTGATTTAAACGATCAAACAATTAAAAAGTTTCAAAGTGGTGACACCGAATAAGCTTGAACACTTTTCTCTAGTTTTAAGGAGATCTAAACCCCAAACTGTCTCTTTGTAGACTTTTTCAAATAATTTTACCCTCTTTTGCCTTCTAATGTGTTAAATGCTATAGTTTATTAAACGTAGAAAAGCTACACTACTGGATATAAATGTTTGTGTTTTGGGTCATAAAGCTTTGATGAATATCTTGAAATCTTTAGAAAATTGACCATCGCTTTTTGGATTAGTGCCCCTTTAATTTATCCACTGTATTTCTACCCACATTTCAATAACTAACTTGCACCCATACCTGAGGTGTGTGCAAGAAAAATATGAGATTGGTTTAAAACCAGAAACAAATTATAGACTAAACATTAAAACGTAAACTGCAGAAATTATAGAAAGGAAGGCTTCTTTTCTGTCCATAACGAACACAAAGTTAGGCATATGATGGTGACATGTTGGTATCCGAATGTAGATCAATTTTGGTCCAATGTACTGTAACCAACAGTTGGATATGCACGTTTACCTAATGGTTAGCAATTAATCGCACCCAACCTCATGTTCATTCATGTTCAGAAATTTTTGTATAGCACCAATATTCAAAGTAAAACAATGTTCAATGGTGCTTGGATGTAATAAGAAAATGTTCTAGCAAATAAATGAGCCTTCAAAAATCCAAAACACTGGAGCTGCAGCGGAGAATGATCTACGGTTATTTGTTGTAAGTTTCCATTTTAAAGTGTAAAGCAAATTCATGATGGACAAACGAAATTAACGGGACAAAGAATATGGCTTGATTAAGGTGCACAAGTATTTAAAACGAATCCGTTGAGTACTTTATATGTAAAAGCAAGAGTTTAAATTCCATTGCAACAATTTACAAGAATCGGTATCAATGTAAATTTATCCTTTCAATAGCACTCACTTTGAGTAACCCATGCATGATAGAGGGTGACATATTGTTTATCTACAACAGCATCACCTGTGAGGAAACTAAATGCACATTAAGTTCCCCTAACACATTATTCCGAATAAACCTATATTACAGATATCATGTAACACACATTTCAATTTCAAATCTTGTTATAATATAGTAAGCATGTTTACTTTCAAAAAGCGTGCCAATAATTCGTGTTTGCAGCTTCTTTGTTGTAATCGTCAAAAATGACTTTCCTTACTCGAAAAGAACATACGCCTGAAGTATTTTCCTGTCTCTCCGCTTGGAAAAGTCATTGTCAATTTAATTTGAAAACAAACGTAACAGTGAAGTATACGAAGGACCCGAATATATAAAATACGTCTGTATTTAAGTTCATTCGCACGAGCGTACTGTGCACTCCTAAATAAAACTCCATGCATGAAAGACTATCGTGTTACAGTTCAATGAGATTTCAATATACATATGTTCTTTTTCTTTTCCATTTGCCTAATCTTTGTGACGGAAATATTTACGTAAGGAGTTTTCGTAATTGCTGCAAACAGCACGGTTTTTTTCAAGAAAGAGTAAGTATATATTCTTTTTACGTTTAATGTATTTTATAGGCAAAGTAGTTACACAGAAACATGAAAAATAGGTCTGATGATATTAAGTTTGTATTTTTAGTGGTTTGTATCTCTTAATTATTTATTAGCAACTGTGATTAAAAAGAAATAACACTGTATAGCTATTGGACATCATCTATCAGTGTTTCGTAATTAACTGCTTTGAATGAGGATTTTGGGGCAAACAATTGTTTATGTAAAATTTACGAAAGAAAATTCTTGTTGGTGGCGTTTTGCTTACACGCTCTTTGGAATGCATGAAAACTGTAACATCGAAACAGGACATGTATTTGTGTTTCTTTATTTCCAAATTTAGGTATTCAATTTACAAACTTAGGGGATGATAATATAAACTTTCCAAGAAACCCTTTCTATTACCCTTTCGCAACCTACACACGTGTTTGTTTTCATTCTGCTGTAAATATTGATCAAACTTCATGTCTATATTTTGTTTTTCTATTCTTCTTGTAAATTATAAATATATCCTATAAACGTGATTACTCAAATTATATGTCGTTGCTTTATCGCTTGCAT
>JAIGNY010000988.1:152500-180000 GCA_020152595.1 Chiridota heheva | reverse complement strand
TTATTATTGGTTCTTAATCGCATATAGTGAGTGTTTACAGTTTAAGTACTGGACTACGTTTCTTTGAAAGAAGAGGGTAAAGTCTTGTCATAACAATTGGGTTGTTTGAAAGTTTTCTCTCAACTTGTTGAGACTGATTCTTTTAGAGGTCGTACATCATTCTTACCTACGAATATGTCAATGAAACGAATATGTCAATGAAAACCAAATACGTATTAGGTATCTACAACTTATATTAATATGGATATTTTCAATGCATAATTTCCGAAGATAGAATGGCAAATATTACATTTATATATTTTTCTCCATTTGCTGAATTTAATCTTTTCTGCATCCAAGATGGACGTATAGTTTTTTGTTTTGAAAATTAATATGGATTATTTATGCTTACATGAGTGTTGAAAATCGAAATAATCAGTAGGGCAACTAAGGTCATGGGGCTTTTATGGAATCTAGCGCCCAGGGTTACAAAACATCACAAATTTTGCTAACAATCTCAAATCATGTTTTTCTCGGGTGGGGTTTACCTACCCTCTCCATCATATTATTATTATTGCGCCACTGAAGATAATTTAAGGTGTTTATAATTCTACATAAAAAATTGTTACATTTTTGCTATTATATTAATCAAACTTGAAATCTTATGACGGTTTAAAATGTGACGGGTTAAAATATAAGATACTTAAAATTACATTGGTACCGTAATGAAATACCTATTTTTTTCCTGTCGACAATTAACGTCTCTGAGTTACGAAATTAGCCACACCCACCATAGCAACGCGGAAACTAGGTGGGGCAAACAAACTTCAAATTCACAATCGTGCAGTACCACTGCATTGACATTTAGATGTTCGCGAGGCCTGCCACAAGCTTTGTTCCATTTATGACACTTTTTTAGCAAAAGAGATTAGCCAATTTCAGTTTGCTAACTGTACTATGTAACAGCAATAAGATTTACAAAGCTCGCATTTTTGTTCACTATTTTCCCGTCACTCAGTCTGTGTGTGCAGAAAAAAAATTGTGCAGTAAATTGCATTGACTACATAAGCGCGCTAACTAGCTATACCAGTACCGCGTAGGATGTTTGCCTTACTCAGTTACGCAGATTTTGTTGCTAGGCAATTTATGTGGTGATTGATTGAAAAAGCTGTCAATCATCTAGCTCCGATAGTTTAATTTTGAGAGATGTAATCGGTAATATTAAATTAAGCGCCGCCTACTCATTAATATGCATGACATAACCACCACAAAGAATAGGGTATATCTACAGATCATGGGCTATCGTGTACCACATATGACATGAATGGAGGTTACCGCTCTTGAGATGCCGTGCTTACAAGCTCTTTTCAGCAAAATTGTATTAAGCCCCGCCCATTATGTATATTGATGAAATTCAATGTTTTTAATAAACGAACATGTGCACACTAACTAGCATCATAATTATGCCACCTATGACACAAAACAAACATTCGGTTGTTAAATATGAGTATTTCAAGAAGTTTACATTAAGCCCCGTCTACCCATTGACATGCATGACATCCATACTAAAAACAATATGGCACATTTACAGACCACGAGGTGTACCATATATGACATAAATGCAGTGTGTCGTTTTTGAAATCGTGCTTACAAGCTTTTTGTCACAGACACAGACACAAACACACGCACACATACACACACACACATACCTACATACATGCACACGTCACCATGACTGCATTAAGTTCCTTATGCTATTAGAAACGGAACCACTAAAACCCGGGTCAATTCCAATGTACGCTCTTGATTTGGCTCCACGTGTTGGCAACGTTGGTATCACAAAACAAAATAGCAAAGCTGAAAATTCTACCAGCGATAAGGTGATTATACATTACGAGCCGTCGCGCCATTTGCGTTCTAGATGTTGTGTCTTTTAGCACTTCAAGCTGTTTGATTGCCTTCCCCACCCTCAATAACCGAACGTACTGTACGTGGGCATGGATTAGAATATAACTTCCGGATCTAAGTGCCCCGGATTATGTGGCTGTGACGTCACGAGCACATTTCATTTAAAATTTATCGTAAATGTTGGAAGTAAGAACTTGATAATAGTGGATCAAAATAACTTTTAAAGTTCATTTATTGGCTTAAGAACCTACTTGGTTGACTGCTACTTTGTTAAAGTCAATATTTAATTTTAAAACCATTTTGTCTGTAAATTGTTCCAGTCTCTCTTTATAAGACTCAGAGTCGCGGAAATCTATAAATAAAAGATAATAATTCGCTAAATTGCATATTGTTCCTCCAATATAAATGTTAAATACCTCTATGTTCACAAAATACGTCAAGGGTTTTAACTGTACTGGTATTTCACTTTTTCACCTTAATCCTATCGATCATCAGAAAAGTGCAACACACAACATGCAACAATTACGGTTAGATGATGAAGAGTCAAGGACCTAGCAGTTAAAGAAGCAAAACTAATTCTTTTGAAACCTCCCACGAGCTTTGCCTTAGAAGGTGCTGTTTGCTAAGTCCAAATTATTTGTAGGCTAATGAAATTCTGAGGGTGCTTAGATCAGTTAATTTATCAATTAATCAGTAAAACAGATCAAGCGGAAATATGTTATAATTGCTTGGCTAGTTCCTGGATGATACAGCGCGTGTATCTCAGAAAGAAAGACGTAGGAATAAATATTTGAGTAAATGTGAGCGATTGCCTTCAGTGTTATGCAAATATTTTAAAGAGAGAATCTCGTCTTGAGAAACTTGCTTGACAATCCGCTGGTAATTTTGTGATACATACTAGGAACGTCACTTCCGCGGTGGTCACTGATTGGTTTATCAGTATGTGCGTGATTATTATAATCAATCAATTGTATTGCAGAGGATTTCTTTTATCACAATGATTTAATAGCATTTCTTAGAGACACTTCTGTACTAAAAATAAAAAAAACGAAAAGGTTGGAGGAGTAAAGGTCAAAGAGTTATACATTTAAAATGTTTGTCTTCATTTCCATGGCATTAGTAATATCTTATCATATCTGTGATTCATGGTCATTATTCTATATCGAGAAACGATCATTTCGTTTGAAATGAATTTTCATTGGTAAATGCAAACAGCACATTAAACGTCCTTTTGAATTGTCCTTTATATGAAATGCTGTTAATAAGGCATCCTTTCAAGGGCAATTAAAACACTTTTTTAGATTCGTTCTTTTGAAAGTAAAGGAGGAACTTCCGAAGTATGTAATCAGCAAATCTTAAATTCTAAGAAATGCACAACAAGGCAGTAAGACGGAGGAATTTGTGCTTAGTTGACAAGTGCTTTATTGGCAGTGGCAAGGATTGGATTAAAAAGTTGTTTCGCAAACCCGTAGTTACTGATTAGTTGTAGCCTTCATGATAAGAATGCCGGTATGGTGTATGATAAGCTACCAAGTTCGACTCCCGTCGCGATTGCTGCATTGTGATCTTGAACAATACACTTACTCCACTTGCTACAGTCCACTTAGCTGTAACATTAATACCAGTGCTGCTGGGAGTTCACCTGCGAGTAAATGGCGTCCTGTCCAGGGGAGTCATGTGCTCTCATTCGCTTACTCAATGAAACCGGATTAATTCCCGCCCTCGTGGGCCTCTATGATCAGAGTAAGGATTTGGCATGAAGCAATTAACGTCTCTGTGTTACGAAATAAGCCACGCCCACTATGATAACGTGGTAACTAGGTGGGGCAAACAAACCTCAAATCCGCAATCGTGCATTACCAATGCATTGACATCATATTCGCGAGGTTTGCCGCAATCTTTGATCCATTTATGGCACTTCTTCAAATCTTTATAGTTTTTAGCAAAAGGTGATCAACAAAATTCAGTTTGCTAAGTGTTCTGGGTAACAGCAATCAGATTTACAAAGCTCGCAGCTGGCCCGTTAGCGCAATTTTTGATCACCATTTTGCCGTCACTCAATCTGTGTGTGCAGAAATTTGTTTTGTACAGTAAATTGCACTGACTTCATGAACGCGCGCCGCTAGTTAATTGTACTGTACCAGTACCGCGTAGTTACGCTTATTTTGTTTATAAGCAAATTTAGACAGTTTAATTGTTTAAAATAGCGCTGGACCGAGATGTGAGGGTCTTCTATTCTACAGTCCATAGAACTGTATATTATCTGCAATCAACAACGGTAACAAACTTAGCACGACTTACAAAAAACAATGCCCTAACTTTTCGGTCAGTGCTTCTTCTAAGTGATAAACTCATTACACTACCACAACAAAGTGCCTTCCAAAAGCAATTATTTAGTTATACAGGTGGTAATATATCGTAAAGTCATCTGGTATTCCATTAACGTCAGCAATCCCACACAACAAAGACACCGTGAATGACCTTAAAAATATTGTAAAATTATAATATTAATTGATGTGTAAATAATACATTGCCTTATGCTTAGACTAAAATTTCATTCCAGTGTAGAATGATTTAATATCATAAACTGTTGGTGGTACTACTTTTAGTCAACACATTGCTCCATCAAAATGGAGTGATCCGGTGTTGAGGCGCAACATAGGAAAGAAAATAAAGGCACTATTTTATACATTTCTTAACTCATGAAACCCTTTAGTTAATGATCACATATGAAATAGTGGATGAGCCATCATAATTTGACATTTATCTGTGTTTCTCCGCTCGCACTTCCTTGCTTTACAATTAATTGTCAGCAAGTTACATATGAAATTGTTACCTAGAAACTGTAATTCCCGACATTTCCATAACATGAAAACTGGCATTCGTGATATTACCTAAGTAACAAAATGTCAATGATCTATATTTACTCACCCAGAACGCTTTTATTGATTATGTTAAAGTAATTATTTCGTCCTCCATTCACCCATGACTGTTGTGTTTTAAATATATGAAAACACGATTCAGCAGCTCTGCAAGAGAACAAAACACAGCACTGACCTGAAAGCTGCACTTTATGCTTCATTTAACTTTATGGTTCGTAATACGGTAATACACTATAATCATGTCCAATGACACTACTTAGTTTTACGAAGTAAATAGTCACAATTGTTTATACAGTGGTGCAACAACATGGTTGAAGATATTATGTTGGTAATATCTGTTTGCACACGTGTGTGGTAATAGGCACCCCAAAACGCTATACATTTTGAAATAACCTCTTTACAAGACTATCAGTGCAAAAGCTTACATCATTAAACCTGGAGGTATCGAGTCATACGTCGTTGATTAAAGTACAGTAATTTCACATTGATTAATAGGGATCTACCGGATGCAATCTTCCTTGTTGGATATTTGGTATGTCATCTTGCTGATTTTGTGTACACATTGTTAAATAGTCACATCTATCATTAGATCCGTATCTTTGTATAAACATGTAAATTATGATAATTTCGTGGGTATTAAAGTCAATGTATAGGAGTTCTGTAAGCATATGAGGTCAGTATCTTAGTGAACGCCGGTAAACGTATCAACCCACCTACGTTAAAACTCAGAAGACATGCAAAATTATTCAAATTTTGCATTTTTAGAGAAAGCATTACAAGGCATTAACTATTGAATTCAAATTGACATGCTATGACTTCTGTACGTATGAATAATAATAATAATAATAAAGAACATTTGCTATTGCGCTTTTACCAGAGGATACAAAGCGCATTACAACAATAACATATACAAATTAACAAAGAAATACAGTCAACAGAATATGATGTGTATGAGCAAGCAATTGTTCAGGCAGAGTTTGAAAATAAGAATGTCTTTAGATTCTTTCTAAAAGACAGAGAAGAAGTACAGTTCCTTAAGTCCATTGGAAGAGCATTCCAGAATTTTGGAGCTGATGCCGAAAAAGTCCTGTCGCCAGCAAGTTTCCTGGTCCTGGGACGATTTAGTGTAATAGCAGCAGCTGAGCGAGTGGGACGCGTTGGAACGTGGACATCTATACAGTCTGAGATATAGCTAGGGAAACTTTGTTGAGTGATTTGAAGACAAGTAAGAGTACTTTAAAAATGATTCTTTTATTAACAGGAAGCCAATGAAGTTCTTCGAGAAGAGGCGCGGAGGGCGTACGTGGAGGGAGAGCATAGACGAGTCTAGCAGCCTTATTTTGTAAGCGCTGAAGCTTATCAAGATCTTTCTTGTTTAGTCCGCAGTACAAAGAGTTACAATAATCAAGGCGTGAGGAAATCAAGGCTCTCACAGCACTGTGACAAGTGTCAACATCAATGAATCGTCGAATACGCCATAAATTACGAATGTGAAAATTGACAGTTGAACTAAGTTTGGATATTTGATTGGTCATTTTAATGGACGAGTCAAAGTAGAAACCGAGGTTGCGGACACTATTTGACTGTTTTATTGTTGCATTTCCAACAGTCAGTGTGATGTTTTGAACTAGATGCAGTGAAAGATGTTGTGGTGATGCAGAGATGAAAAATTCAGTTTTGTCTTCATTAAGTTTAAGTTTATTAGCAGTCATCCATGATTGAACATCAAAACACAATTTGTGAGTCTGCTTAGTGTATGCTGTATATCAACGATATCAGTAGGGTCAAAGTTGAGAAATATTTGAATGTCATCGGCATACATGTGGTATTTGACACCGTGCTTCCTAAGAATATCACCAAGTGGTGTGGTATAGAGTGTGAACATTAAAGGGCCAATAACCGAACCCTGTGGTAATCCAAAAGAAATGTGATTAATATCTGATAGTGCATCAGCTATGCGAACACGGTTGGTCCTTTCGCGTAGATAAGACTTAACCCACTCAAGAGCAGTTCCTGTGATTCCAAACCTTTTTTCTAGGCGATCACAAAGAATAACATGATCAACTGTGTCGAAAGCTGCTGATAAGTCAAGCAGCAGCAACATAACTCCTTTTTGATCATCAATAGCTTTCAGGATTTCATCTTGCACTTTGAGAAGGGCCGTTTCTGTTGAGTGATTAGATTTGTATGCAGACTGCAGAGGTTCAGCTAATCCATGTTCGTTGATATGATCATTTAATTGAGCAGCCATGACCTTTTCAATTATCTTGGATTTGAATTGTAGGTTTGAGACAGGCCGGTAGTTCTTTAAATTATTCTTGTCAAGAGTGGATTTTTTCAAAATTGGGGTGACCACAGCTTCTTTAAGTGAATCCGGAAATTCACCTGTGGAGAGCGAGAGATTAACAATGTTAGTCAGCTTAGGTAACAGAATATCAAGATGTTGTTTCAGAAGCCAAGTAGGGAGTTGATCCAGGGAGCACGATTTTGAAGGAGAGCGACGTATAATTGCAGCCAGATCAACAGTAGAAATTGGTTTGAAAGATTCAAACATGTGTAAAGTTTGTAGACTTTCAGCACGATGATTATTTGTCACAGATGATTGTTGATCAATGACTTCCATAATCTTGTTTACTTTGTCGCTGAAGAATCCAGAAAAATCATTTGCTAGGTTCTCTGGGGAGTCATGAACTGGTAGTGGGCGATCTTTGTTATTCAGGAGAGTTGTGATAGTTTTGAAAGCGTCCTTAGTAGTGCAATCAGAGAGCATATCAGTGTAGAACGTAGTCTTTGCTTTTACAACACAGTCTTTGACATTTTGTTTGGCGGATTTGAGGTCATCAAACAAGATATCAGTGTTGTGTTTCCGGTATTTCCTTTCACAGCGGTTACGTTCGCGACGAGCAGATACAATCTCTGAGTTATACCATTTAGGTTGACGTTTTGATTGGAACGACTTAGTTTGTAATGGGGCATGTGTATCAAGAATATCATGGATGACTGAAGGCATGTAAGGTCCATGTAAGGTCCATGTAAGGTCCATTTCCAGGCAGACAGTAACGCAAGCAGAACTCCGTCTGTTGCATGCTGAATCCTGCTATAGAGGTTATAGAGAAAATTGTACGTGGCACCAAACAGAACATTCGTTTGCGAGAACTGGGAACTGGGTGGGGGCACATTTATGATATGAATTTAAGAGTCATTGGTGTAGATGTCGGAAGCGAAGCTGATCCAGCTACTATTTAAACTCTTCTGTAAGTTTCCGTTGCTGGGAAGATTGAGTTATATAGCATCAATGTATATGTTTCAATGATGATCATTGCTTTTTATAAAAACTACTCCGTTAAATAACAAATCGTCCTATTCCTATGTACAGAAGGAAATAATCTCATACATGATAATAACAAAAAAGCATCGAGACACTTACGCAAAAAATAAGACGACACCTCAATTACGTCAAATGTTTGCTAACTTGCCAAACTTCAAGTACAAACAACGGTTGATATATTACATTTTGAAAGGCGTGCTTTCATTACACACAGAGTATTTAAAAACAATGCGTTCACACCCTTTTGTGGGTTTTTTATATCTTGATCAATTAAGTTTTTCTAGCATGATTTTTATAATCAATTAAAATCTTTCTTTTAGAAAACAATATCACATACGTGATTATTACTTGCCATTTACTAAGTGATTTTGCTTGTTAAACGTAAATGCGATGGTGTTTTACTTTGCTGTTTTTCTACTATTTGTTTGCTTATGCAGTAGTCTCAATGATTAGTTTAGTGATCAGGCATAGCAGACTTAAAAGGAATACAATGGTAAAGTAATGGTAAAGAGACTATTTTAATATCATATTCCGTTAAGACACTATTCAAGTTTTAAAATGTGTCTCATTTCTGTAGACGTAATTATTGTGGAAAGGCAGTCCTCTCTTTCTTAACGTTTGTATTTCAAAGAAAATTAATTGAACCTATTTTGCTCAAAAATTCTTCTGACAAAAATGTTGGACAGTAAAAAATGCAATACAATACCTCAGACTTCTGAGGAATTGGATCATGTGATTCGACAACTACTCAGACTAATTTCAGTCGTTTTATTCTGCTGAAATGAACCTTATTTCTCTCTTTAACGGAAAATGATATTGAACTAGTTTCTTCATCATCTTTTTCTCCTTTTCTTTTAAATTCGTATTTAAAATGAGATTAACTTGCTGCACCACCGAGCTAATCCTTTTAAATCCAAAATCAATCTATAGAAATCAGCATGTAGAGCAGTTCACGGCCTTATTTATCATTTGTTGACTACTGGGAAGGCACATGTCAACAAGATAAACCAAACTTAAACCATTATTCAGTAATAGCGACTAAGGCTGCTTTATACTTTAAAGCTTGTTCAATTTTGGGTATACAATACAAGTGTATATGACTTAAAATCGAGTTTCTTTCCGCTCGCTTAACATTTTATCAATTCAAATTTCTTTTGATCCTATTTACCGCACGAATGTTTCGCAAACTGATTTCAAAGAAGACCGGCTATCTATATAATGGAGAAATAATCATACGAAGATTATCATACGATTTCGTGTAAGTAAGGATAATCGTTGCATAGATCTAGAATAATGAGTAAAGCTGAAAATTAGAGACTAAGAAAATGATGGACGATGGCATCTTCTCTTAGGTATAGTACATCAGTACTCATTTGACATTGCCCGAAGCTTAAAGTGTATACTGAATTTCACTTAATATATATAAATAGACCAATTATGGCGCCACAAAGAGAATCTCAAATCCAATTAAATCTAATTGATAACTGAAGTGGATTTGTGATACACTTTTGCGAAATACTCTTACAGGCTAAAGCAGTACAATAGTATGTTTTTGAAAAAGACATTATTAAAACATAAATTGCGTGGATTAAAACGAAACCTAGATTACGTAGATTGATGTAGAAAACATTGAATACTTATCTGCTAAAAATCATTTGAAGGCACTTCAAACACGATTCCTTAGCTTACTATCTTCCGGAATGCCATTTCGAAATTAATTTCTATTTAAACTACTCAATTGATAAATTGTTGATTTACAGGCTTGTCTTTTGTGTTTGAAAATGTAGTGGCTCAGAGGTTTGAAAACTTTTTCTACTTGCTCCAGTTAATTCTGCTGTAAAACGAGTACCAGCAGTGCTAAAAGTTAACATGTGGTGGATTTGCGTCACATAAAGTGGAGTCATATGCTATCATCCGTTTGCGCCATGCATGGAAACCGGATAGGCTGATAGGCTCCCTTATAATGGCTCGAATGGATTTAACTTTACTTTTGTGATGAACCCTGGAAAACTTCTTGAACGTTTGATTAAACATGTCGAAATATTTAGTTTAGTTCCTGCCGTCATTAGTTCTTGATAAAAACTATGTTTATAGTCAAAAAATTTATAGTCAAACTTAAGCAGTACTTAGTTACTTTTTTGAGACAAGTGAGCTGCGACAAAATGAATTTTCTTTCGTAAATCGAGACAAATTGTTATAATCCTTAAATATTCATTTAGTCAATATTTACATTGTTATTGTGTAGAAAAACAAGATCACGTCAATATTATGACCACTTTAATCAAATTTGTTGTAACTTTAAAATAACTACCCAAAGGAAATTTTGTAAAAGAACCTTTAATTGATTCATATTTTGTAAGCATATTTGAAAGAAAGAATGACTAAAATATTGAGTTTTGACATGCAGTTCTCGTCAGCATTAAAATGAGTAAGAAATCGTATGTAGAATAATTAAAAGAGCGTGACGTCTCGATATAGGATTGAATGACGTGTTAATCGCCAATCAGTAATGTAAGTGTTAAAGTAGTTAATGAAAGAAAGAAATTATAAATACAATAAAACAATACCAATTTCTATGAACATGATTTATATTACCTGGGCAATTCATATAATACTACACTAATTTTATCAAATCCATGTTATCTGGATGTTACCTGAAAGCAGCTTGAAAACGAAATATGGTAAATAATTTATTAGTTTAATACGCCAAACGAGAGTATTAATCACAATAAATAAAGTAACAAACGTTGGACCAACTTATTTAACAGTTTAAGGCAGATGATTTTAAAGTGTATCATTTTGATGAATCTGAGAGTTAAGGTTCAAGGGTTACACACGGGTAGATAACGGGAGATATACTTGAGTCAAAGTGAGGGTATCTTCAGAGGGATCACCGCCAGGGATATCCACTTGACTTATTCGTTGTTATCATATCACGTTATAATTACTCTGCGGGAAAACTAGATTATGACCATACACTGACCAGTCTGACCAGTGATGAACTCGCCTAACCACAGCGCACCCGCGCGGTATTTCAGCTAGTGTAAAAGTAAATTTTACCCCCTCCCCTTCCCTTCAGTAAAATTTGCCCCCCAGGCCTTATTTCTTAGGAAATTTGGGCCCCAGACAATTCAGCCGTAGCCATCCAGTTAATTTGCTCCCCCTCATAGTAAAAACGGTCCACTAGGAAATTTGGGCCCTGCCCAAAACGATCCATTAGAAAATTTGGGCCCCGGCCTTTCTTTCCTCGGAAATTTGAAGACAACAACTTGTCCCCATTTTGCAAAAAAAAAGCCCTTCTTCTCCCTTTACAGTAAATCTTACTGCCGTTTTGGGTAAAGTACGTTTTTTTCTATTTAGTGTATCCCGATGGGTACTGCCAAGATCAAAAAAATATTCCATTTCTTTTTCCCCGAAGAGCTTACTGGAAGCTATTTTCTGTTCGTGTGCAAATTCTACGAATACAACGGCGCTGCATTCCGTAAATAAATATTACTAACTTCGGTTGTAGCTTATCACTTCAGTATGCAAAATTAATTGAAGGAACCGTACAGACACACCAGTAAATTACCTAGTAAAATCAGTCCGGAGGGGACCAAATTCACTAGACATTACTTTGGAAATAAGAGCCGGGGGCCCAAATTTACGGGGGGAAAATTTACTATTACACCGGTAACTGTACCAAATCTGGAGCTTCATTGTCAAAGAATTCACTTATGTTGTTTATAATACCAAAGAAATACGGATTAGATAAACTAGACCTGTGTTTTCGGGAATTTTTTAATGAAAACAGAAGGTAACTACGAGTTTTCTTAACCCGTTTTCTAATCGCCATCATGATATAAACAAATCTATTTCGGGTACCTAGTATAATTTTACTGTTACGAAAAAAGAAATTGTCCAGAAAAGCCACAGTACCGTTCAGAACAGAATAGCAAGATAAAGAACAGATTTTAATATTGTATTTCGAGTACCTAGAAACATTTTGTACTACTGCAAAATAATTTCAACAGAAAGCCACATTATCGTTCAGATACTGAAATAACTAATAAACAATAGATTGTAATATTATTTTGTTTATTTGTCTGTCGACTGGTTAAAGCATCCAAAGGAATACTTCTTACAAACTGACATTTTTTACTGATATTCCGGCGCAATGGAGCAGTAAGGCTTGTATTTTGCCAAAGGTCATTTAAGCCTATATTGTTTATAATATCATCATTTTTCTTATATCTGTATATCGCTACCCCTTTGCAAATCTTCCGAGTGAAATATAATCGGCCTGAGTGTGAAACATCTTAGAAATTCTATCCTGAAATGCTTAAATGCCCTAAGGTCAAAACACTTGGCTGAAACAAGATGTTCCTGGTGGATGGTTTACTAAAAGTGCCTGAAAAACATCACGATTCACATAATTGTAAGTGAGGGATACCTGTCGTGTCACAAAGACTGAATAATGTGGCTATACGAGGTTGCAATTAAATGAATATGTGTTTCAAGTTAAAGAAAACTTTACAAAAAATGAATTATGTTTATACATTTTTGAACGTTTACTATTTAACCCTTAAAATTAACCACGATTTACATATGACAGAAACTTAATTTGTCTTTATCATTATGATATTTTATTAGTAGTAGGTAAATGAACTTCTGCGACTATTTCAATATCTTTTTATTTAGAATTGACTCTGTCTGATATGTCTTTAAAAATCAATGAAGATTGAATTATTCTTCGACATTTCAAAGGGGTAACCCTAGATAAAAATTATTTTCAAATTCCCCAACAGGTTGATTAAATTCGTAAGTATTACCTGTTATATTATAATTCATGATTTAATATGAATTGATCATGCGAGGTACATCTACAAAGCTGAAATATCTTTTTGTTTTCATAAAAACAATAGCTGCTAATTGGGCATTTCTCCTTACTCATTAGCAAAAATTCGCTTCCTCATCGTAAAAATGTGTCTCAAATACTTTAATCATTATAAAATGTTAAGTATAAACAGTCCGGAAGCGTGCCTATTAATAAGAACATGTATAACACACGAAAATATTGAAGTCATGCAGCCATATTGCTCAGATATTGCAATAAAATGGCAAAGTTTCTAATTTATGTACTTGAAATGTCATAAATCATTGGTTTGAAAAACATTTGAAGTTTCAAAATGGCTGTTTCGCGCCTAAAAGCCTAGCTCTATTGTCTATTATTTCTCAAATTTCAAAAACGGCGTGGTGAACATATCAAATGGAAGTGGAAAAGTTTTAACCATGACAGTAATGAAGGTATTTTCATAGGTTTTAAGTTTCCCCTAGCAAAGATATTCTTCCCGGCCGTATTTCAAACTTGAAAAATGTAACATAACATACGGCTTTAACGTTAGGATAGTAAAGAATCATGGGAAATATCACAAAATGGCGGCTCCCATGTAGCAAAATGTTTCCATTAATAGAAACATTTATGTTCCCATTATTAGGCATGTTGCTGGCCTGATAAAACTTACACATCTGATGGTCGTAAGTACATTTAATTTTACAGATGGGAGTTAATAAGAAGAGAACATCTGTAGAAATTTCGCCCATAAATTCCTACCTTATTACTACACCGTTTATTATTTCTTATTTCACACACAAGAGAATAATAATAATACAAATTATATTGAAATACGTATTTAAAAAAAGTCAAGACAAACGGAATTAATTTTTCTGAACAACATCTAGTATGTTTTTCTTTCAGCAATTAAGAGATTTGGTGATCCAAACTCACGATAAGTGTTAAAACACACATTCACGACGATGAATGACATTCAATATTTTACCCATATAGCATATTTCTCCATTGAATGAATGGCTTTCATCCGGTTTTGATTTATTTACACGAAATGCACGATTAAATTGTTTTTACCGAATTTAGATATCCACTGAGATGAAAAGCGGTCATAACAATTTTAAATTAAAAAACATAATCGAAATATTAGCTTAGCAGTTGATTAACTATTTACAAAATCATTTTAATCAAATTAAACATGAAAGAAGAACATCAAAATATTTCTTAAGCAAAAACTTTGAATGAAAGGATCATGCAAACCGTGTATTTAGTCTTGTATTGTGAATTAACCCATATCGTGCATAAATTAGATGCGCTTCCTTTAGTGTAAGATAGACAAATCAATTCAAATTAATTAAAAGTAATCGGATTGTTCCTGTTATAGACACTACTATTCAAGCAAAACACATTTTCCTGTACACATGAGGCTTGATCAGATACATATGCCTCTGCGGCGGGTATAAGAGCATATTGCTCAACTTAATAATATGAGAATATATGAAAGGTTACTTTGCTTACTCTTATCAGTAGCGTAATCGTTCGCAATTTGTCTATTTTCTAAGAAAAAAGATTCAAAAATTAAATATACCCAAACAAGATTATTGATTTGTTATTTACAATGAACCGTCTTTCAAAGACGCACATATCTTGAAAGTTGGAAAACCGTAACATAACATAAATTAAGCTAAGACAAATATCCGGTTATTTGGTCTTCAATAATAATTTGAACATCTTTCTTCGTATTTTTGAGCTTTAATTTTGATTTATGAGAGCTATGCATTCTATACAATATTCTATTACAAGATGTGTTGGCGAAAAGACGATAATTGCCTTTCAATTACCGGCAACCGCCAAAATACTCGACAGGCAATTATGTAAGAACAAAATCTTGTAATAAATATGAATAAGTTTCTGACATTTACAGTGATTTTGATTAGTTAGAAATTGCATGAAGTTGTTAAATTGTAAAAACAAGTTTTACTTTGACTTTTTAGCGGAGAAAATATTTAACTTGTAAATATTTAACAGAATATGATATTAGATAACCAAGAGTAATAATTCATGATGCGATATAAATGATGAAATAAATGATAATCGAAATGATTACTCATTAAAATTATGTAAGAAATATTTGATTTCATGTAATAATAAAATACCGTAATTCCAAATTTGGTTACAGATAACATCAGCAACTTTGACAAAGTGATTATATTTACCAACGAGGATTTATATCATTCTGATTAAAGGAAATGATTAATGATAAGTAAGGGGGCAACATGATTCATCGAATTGGATATCAATTTGAGCGTCAGCAAAACTATATTCTCAGAGATTTCTAAAAAAGCCAAGAAAATATGTTTGTGAACAATTTTATCACCTCATGGGCGTTTTTCAAGTCTAACTTTGACATTTCTAATCAAAGCGAATGCAGATTAGTTTTGAATTTTATCACCGTTGGAAATCAAGCAAGTGTTTCACGTTCTTAAGGAATATTAAAATCAGATTTTATAGTTGGATGCTTGCTTCAAAAGAGTTTTATAAACCTCATTGCACTGAGGAATAAAGTTTGATTGTACGAAGTACATTTGATCATTTAATAACCTGATAATCTGATATAATCATTTTAAAAGTGTTGTCTTGTTCCATACTGTGTACCATATACTATGCATGTCCATAGCGCAAAGAAAAAACAAACAATGTATGCTTCACAACACATTTTTTCTACACAAGTAATTTTCAATAGCTACACACTGTATACATGTAGTATCTTATAAGTATCTTAAATATCTTAGGAAAATATCACAAGTATTTTAGGAAAGCCAACAGGTCTATGTTACAATTAGCAATTATTAGGGTTTCATTTATTAATTTTGACATAATAAAATTTGCTTTGATTTTTTTAAAGAAAGGTACCGGGTAACCGTTTATTATATTGCTATTGGCCACACTGTAGCAAGCCCACAAGTATTTGTCAATAGACCATTTGAAACCGATTTTAGCCAAACGTGATTACTTCAGTACTTCGACCAATCTGCTGCCAGGGGAATTTTCCTCTTGCTACCAACCAATCAACTGCAGTTACAGGAACAACAGTTGTAAGTTACAATGCACGCGCCTATTACCTTCGTGTATAAGGTACGTATGATTAGCGTTTTAAAACAGTTTTTCATAAGCTTCGTCGCACACCGTGCTTGAATTGTGCAGACGGCCAAGAACACCCCAGCAATTGATTGGTCGATAAGATTCCCCCGGCATACCATTAGACAATTAGGAACACGTGAATTTTGGTCATATGACATTATTTTAGATCTGTTTTTTCTCGAAATGGCCGATTCAGATTCTTACGTCAAGTCTTACTAGTGTCGTTAGGCAAGTGTGATATTAGGACATAATATTTTGAAAAGGGGTTTATTATTATTACACTAACGTTACAGTCCAATACTCTTAGTCATACGTTATAAGCCACAACCTCGTAGGCATAGGATACTTTATCGGCTAAAAATATCAAGCTTAAGTTTAACGTAGACCCAATAATTTTGTCGCTATTGTACGTAACGTACCATGGCCTAAAGTGTGCAGAAGTTGCACACACACACACACACACACACACACAGACAAAACATAAACGTTCGAGAGCACTCGGCGAGTGAACAAACTTTAATTGAGATTAATTTCATGAAAAAATGGATCGCGAGATTTGATTAAATGTGAACGAAATGCCCTCAAATTATCACAAAGCAGACGTCCCCACTTTTCGAGAGCTCGTTAAAGTTGCATGGATATTTTTTATTTAGTCATATTACTTTATGTGCAACCCAACGCGAGGGCGTGTGTTTTCGCTACCAGTTGGAGACATTTGTATAATACCACACTTTCCAATAGGAGATGACCTACCAATCCAGGACGTTCCCGGTTGGTTTTACCAGTTTACTGCAGATTTGACTTCTCCAGCGTGAAACAATGTGCCACCTGAAATACTACGCATTTCTATTGCTTCCCATTTAGTGGGTTCTGTGCAGGCTGTGTTTCAAAACATGTGTATTTAGGTATATTCTCAGAGTAAGAAATTCTGTCATTTAGGTACAGGTTATATAATTCAGATTGCATATTGTCCATTAATGGGAAAATGAACTCTAACACATCACCTATGTCCCCAATTGGTAGCTTATATGTCGTCCCGGTTGGTGGACATACACATGTGTGTCCCCAGTTTGTATGTGCTAGATTACATTCCTGTTTTAGGATATGACAAGAAAACGATAAGTGTTAATAACAATGGGTTATAAAATTGTGATCACTGTGATCAATCTCATTAGGCTAAAAATAAAGTTCAAGGAAGATGCCCACATTTTTTAGTTTAAAGCAATGTCCCCGATTGAGACATTACGTACGTAGAGGTGTGTGTGTGTGTTTGTGTGTGTGTCGTCATTTCATTCAAGGAGTATATGTGATGAAAAAGATGAGATTTAAAGTAAAGACTCTTGCTCTTTAATAAGAAAAAAAGGGTTTTTCAGTCGAAAAGTTTTAGAATCAATGTATTTTCTAGCAAATACATTCACTTTTCGCCCCATGCAAAATCCTTTGAAAATCCTAGAGTTTAAAAAAAAAATTCTAAAATAAAACATTTGATTCAGGGTATTTTGAATAATTGGATCAACGCGATGCATAAACTGGTGAAATATAAGAAATTTGACCTTTGAGCAATGCTTTCCCCGAACGGGATAATACCGTAGTTTAGGGAATAATACGACCCTCTTTATATATTTTTAAATGTTTCTGGCCTCTCGTTCATGCATTTTTCCATAGAATTACAGAAAAGCTGAAAGTTATCAGCAAAGAAAATACCAAATTGTCGAAATTCGACATCCGCTACTGTAATCTGGGAAAATCTCTGTTTATATTTTGAAGCAACGTATATTCTGTTTCTTATTCCAAAGAATTTTTAAACTAGATGTGGTAAAATGTTAGAAACTGTCCTTTTTCATTTCTTTAAAGTGAGGGAAGAGGTGGCACTAATTTGACATTCAAAGTTATCTTCATCTTCAAATTTAAGGACTGAGATAAACCATAACATTTAATAAATAATTTATTTTTCTGCTTTTCATTTCTGACTCTTTATGAAACATAAAGTGCACCAAGGAAGAAAGTCGCATATACTTTTACAATTCATTTGGAAACAACCTAACTATCACAACACTATCACAGCTTTTACAAATTGTATTAATATAATTTATTTTGTCATCGGGGTGGACCTGCATAAATTCAACGGTAAATTGTACCACAAACAATAACAATAAGCGATTACATTGATGCATTGTTATGTTTAATGCTTACCATCTGTGTGTTTTTGTCGATATTTAATGCTTTAACGTGAAATTGAAACTATAGTTACTAGAAATAGACTTTCTTAATTTTCGGATGTAAAATAGGCTTGCTTTCAATACTTTTTCAATGTAGGTTACTTTTATGAAAAGTTATCTTTGAAGCAAAGCTCAATAGTCTTGGCATAGAAAAACTAAGAGAAAAGTAAGAATACGGATCGCTCTTGATCAAAAGCTGCCTTTATAGCAATTTGAATATGGATACATTTTAAATAAACCTTTCTAAAAACAGACAGATCGCATCCTTAGCTACGAGACCAAATCATCTGATTACTGATTATACTTACTTGTGTTCAGAGAACCAGGCAGCAAGTAAATCTCCTACAATTGGGACCGATGGCTTTAAGTCCCCTCCGAAGGACGGTGAGCGCCACCCAACCATTGGCCACTTTAAACAAAGGTCGAGTGAGGAGAAGGTGTGAGGCAGAAGACAAACCTCTGCACCTGAGGTCAGAGTATCGTTCTGCATATCTGTGGGAAAATCGCTGGTTAAATTGTTATTGAACACAAACTTGGGACTACAGCATCTCAGTCGTATGCTCAGCTGACTGAGCTACCTGCCTCTCATGTCTATTACCATCATTATGAAATGTTAAGTATAAAACACACATATACAAAGGTCGTAAGTGTTCTCAATTCTTTAGATGGGAATCAATATGAAGAGAACATCTTCCTGTAGAAATTGCAACCGATATTTATCAATTTTCACTCATAACTTCGTACTTTATTACTACACCGTTTCTTATTTCACACCTAAGGGAAAAGTAACAATTTGAAAGCATTTGAAAATACGTATTTTAAGTTAAGCATAGCATCTCAGATGATATTTAGAAATTTTATTGATGGGATTGAATGTAGCTTACGTCATCTATTAAAACAGTAGTTATAATCAATTCTATCATGACCTTGAACATTTTAAAGTATATTTTGAAAAGGCTTTTTAATGCAAACCGCAATAATCCGGCATGAAAATGCTTAAAAGATATGCACTCTGTACGGCTTCAAACTTTGAGTCTTGCATATTAATTGTTTTACTCAATTATCTACCAATGTCTGGGAAAAAGAAAAGAGAGCAGATCTTTATTAATTAAAAAGTAGCATCAAAAAGTAGATGGAAAAAAGAAGAGGTTTCATTGCGAAAATTTCTTTCCCGCTTAAAACAAATGAAGCAATAAACAAAAACAACTGATACATCACATGACGCAGGCTTCAAAAGACAAACGGCTGCCGTCTCCATACAAGACCTTCATTCATTTGAAGTATGAAATTTATCTTTCCTCTTGCATCATAGTATGGCAAAATGGACACGGACATGGTCAACTAATGGTTTATGCCACATGCGTCTCTTACCCTTATGTCACAGTAATATTATTTCTTCCAGTCCGAAAAGCTTCGGTCTTAGATGAATCAGCGTTCGAATTTACTAGCAAAGAAATATTTTGTCAGTTATTCTTGTTTCACACACTTTAAAATACATCTTTTCTACTGGTTAACCTAAAGTGTGTTTTACTACATCTTCTGCATGATAACCCTTAAACATTCTTCAAAGAACGGGTAATACTTTTATACCTAGAGTGTAGAGTATATTTATAGTATGTTCAATAAACATTCTAATTGCTAATTATTCACATATCAACTGACTTCAATATCTTCTCCATCCTTCACTTATCAAATATTTCAAAAACAAAAAATTCTTTGATGTATATATAAATCTTCATCAGTTTAAAGACCCTTAGTTCTAACCAGTGGAGGCGCTACGGGAGATCGCTTTGCCCCCATTTGACCTCCAAATCGCGTAAAGTAAGATATTTTGTTCAATTTATTGGCTTTTGCCACACCCCACCCTAATGAGAAAAAATACCCCTCTCTTGTCATCTGCATGAAAACTATCCTGGCGCTGCCACTGGTTCTAACATTGAATTATTATCTTTTATATTTCATAATTCAAAAACAATCTAATCGAAAAATTGCGTGTTTGATATTCCCAAATCCGAAACATCCTGTATTAATATCAAAATTTTATGTGCTTAGATGCTTAAATTACTTTACTAGTCTTATTCTGCTCTTTTCTTAATTACTATCTATTACATCTTAGCAGTTATGTTACTCTTCTGAACAACATCTATAATATTTTCCTTCATCAATTAAGATATTTGGTGATCCAAACTTACGATGAGTGTTAAAACACACATTCACGACGATGAATGACGTTCAATATTTCACCCATACAGCATATTTCGCCATTGAATGAATTGCTTTCATCCGGTTTTGATCTATTTACATGAAATGCACAATTATATGGTTTTTACCAAGCTTAGATCTCCATTAGAAGGAATAGCGGTCATTACAATGATGATCAGTCTTCAACAGCTATGTTGCTGTATGTAATACATGTAATATTAAATATGATCATGTTTCATGGAAAATATGATGGATGATATCAATGCGTCATTTTGTTGAATTCCTATTCTTTTAAAGGAAAGAGGTGATTCTGACCTTTTTTATATTTATCAATTGTTCCATTAAAATGTAAAAATGTATTCGAAATGTTACTTTGGCAGTAGATTAACTATTTACTAAAACAATTTACTTATATGAAAGAAGAATATGAAATTATTTCTTAAGCAAGAACATTGAATGAAAGGATCATGCAAACTGTGTATTTAGTCTTGTATTGTGAATTAATCCATTTCGTGCATTAATTAGATGCGCTTCCTTTAGTGTAAGATAGAGAAATCAATTCAAATTAATTAAAAGTAATTAGATTGCTTCTGTTATAGACACTACTATTCAAGCAAAACACATTTTCCTGTACACATGAGGCTTGATCAGGTGCATATTCCTCTGTGGTGGGTATAAGAGCACATTGTTCAACTTAATAACATGAAAATATATAAAGGGTTACTTTGCTTACTCTCATCAGTAGCGTAATCCTTCGTAATTTGTCTATTTTCTAAAAAAACAGATTTACAAATTAAATACAAACAAACAAGATTATTTCCCAGTTACAATGAAACATGTCTCAAAGCCTCACAAATCTTGACAAAAAAAATTTGAAAAGTAAT
Source organism: Chiridota heheva (assembly GCA_020152595.1). Classification (NCBI taxonomy): domain Eukaryota; kingdom Metazoa; phylum Echinodermata; class Holothuroidea; order Apodida; family Chiridotidae; genus Chiridota; species Chiridota heheva. The sequence goes on along the minus strand of JAIGNY010000988.1, from coordinate 158,629 downwards.
TCACGTTTTCTGCAGCACAAACCTGTAGTGAAACATCTTTGATGAAATATTTGGATGATAAAAACCAATTAAGCATAACTCTAACCTTAAAAGAACATATCGCAAATTAACAGTCTCTGGTAATTTGGTCTTCAGTAATATTTCTAAAATTTTCTTTCGTAATTTTGAGTTTTTAAGTCCAATTTTGTCCAAGTATACATTCTAAAGCATATTCTATTACAAGATGTCTTAGCGAAACCACGATAATTGCCTTTCAATTATCGCCAACCGCCAAAATACTCGACATGCAATTATGTAAGCACAGAATTTTGTAATAGATATTAATAAGCTTCTGACATTTAATTAACACTTATTAATAGTTAGAAACTTCATGAAGTTGTTTAATAAAAATAAGCTTAAATTTTACTTTCGAGCAACCAAAAAACTTATAATTTTAATTTTAAGTAATGACCAAGGGTCTTACAAAATATGATCTTAGATAATCAAGATAACAATTCTTGATGCAATATAAATGACGAAACAAATATAAATCAAAATGATTACTTCTTAAAATTATGTAAAAAATACATGAATTCTTAAAATGATAAAAGTCAAAGTTTGGTTACCGATAAAACATCAATAACCTTTGCAAAGTGATACTATTTACAAACAGGAATTAATGGTATTCTAAATAGGGGAAATGATTCATGCTTAGTAAGGGAGATATATGATTCATTGAGAAGAATAACAATATGAAAGTCAAAACACTATATTCTCAGAGATTTCTAAAACGCCAAGAAAATATGTTTATGAATAGTTTTTGCATCCCCTCATGGACTTTTTCAAGTCTAAATTTGACATTTCTAACCAAAGCGAATGCAGTTTAGATTCGAATATCATCACTGTTGGACATCAATAAAGTATTTCACTTTCTTAAGGAATATCAATGTTAGATTTTATAGTGAGGAACTTGCTTCTAAACAGTTTTACAAACATCATATGGAAGAGTATGGTTTAATTATATGAAGAAGATTTGAACATTTGATAAAGTGATAATCCAATATAATTATTTTAAAATGAAAAAGACATGCAATAGGCATTGGGTTGGCGTATTTATGTATAAGTTGACAAAGCGTTCACTTCCTACTTCATTTAATAGTTATGTTTCCTTAAATTATGTTCTTCGCAATTACAATACATGCGTTCCAGTAATATTCGTAAACCACTTAATGAACGTTCAATTATTCCGACAGGCGAAAATCTTTTTGATAGTTTATGTCACGAAATAAAACAACACAATGGAGTCTCTATTTTTCAAGATTATAAAAATCAAAGCTGCTTGTAAATTATAGATAATAATAATGTATCGAGGTATTGTTGTAATGATTTTTTAAGGTGACGGGGAGGGGTGATGTGTTTTTTTCAGTGTGAGTGTGTGCTTGTGTTTTTTTTAATGATCTTGATCAAATTCAAAAAATGTGTACATGCACAATTTTTTTAAGTTCAACATTTCATCCATTTAGAAATCTAAATAATCCTTTATCAGTTTTGGATAATATTGTATGAAATTGTTAAGGTCATTGACTTGATGCGTACATACGTTTAAATGAGTAGTGGTCAAGCTAGTTCATCTTCTATGAATGGGGACTTCATCAATCGTAATTACTTTACTACTTTAGAGCCTGTTCTTTCCCGCTATTCTACTTTATGCAATGGTTGTAGTCTGAAAGGTTTCAATAGAGTACATAATTTCAATTATTTTGGATAATATTTTGTTATATTAAAAAGGTAAAATTTAAAAATTGTACGGCAAAAAGCAGTATTGTTCACTTACATATACAAATTTAAATATAATGAATGTTTATGACAAATAATACTTTTGTTATTTCAAAATCAGATGAATGTGCACAAAACATTGAAGGAAAACCAACAGTTCTAAGCTAAGGGTTATGTATGTTACAATTAACAAATAACGATCCACTTATCAATTTCAACATAGATAAAGTTTGCTCTAGATTCTTTTGAAATTGAACACCGTTTATTGTATTGCTATTATCATTCACACTGTAACAAACCCGCAAGTTATCTGTCAATCGACCATTTCAATCAAATTGTAGCCGAATGTGATTGCTTCAATACTTCGCCCTAGCAAGCTTACGAGCTATCTGTCAATAAATCGCTTTTTGCTACCCAACAAATAAGCTGTAATTAATGCAGGAAAAGTTGTAAGCAGCAATGCGCGTTTGTATTACCTTGATGTATAACGCACGTTTGATTACCAGTTTAGAAAGCATTTTCCATACACTTGCTCCTACACCGTGCGTGTATAGTGCAGACGGCCAAGAAACTCCAGTAATTAATTGGTCGATAAGGTTCTCCCAGTATACCATTGGTCCGTTGTGAACACGTGAGTTCGGCCATGTGACATTATCTAAATCAGTTTTCCTGACATTAAATTTAAAAGGGGCTAGAGGGTGTGCCTTATGCTGGAGATTCGTTATCATTCAATTATTGGTTATTCCCTTTAAACGTAGTTCCACCAAGTTGGATGAGTTGGACTAAATTAAGAGTCCATTTATGTAGAAAAAAAGTTTATGGAAAAGCAAAGACACATCCTTTTAGGGTCTAAGTCGCTAATGATGATATGATTACACAGGTTACGCATTGTGGAAGTGCAACTAAAGTTGCATGGAAAATTTGTGATTAGTCATATTACTTTATTTCAACCCAACACGGTGTGTGTGTGGGGTGAGGATGGGGGAGGGGGTGGAGGGGGGTAATCGTTAATGTAGTCACCTTGTGTAAATTTACTTTTGTGTTAATACAGACTGGGTTTTAGTAAATCCCATTGTATGTAATTGAATAGTTATTAGACAAATTAGCAGGTTATTCGTCATTCCAGACAGACAGGTTAGATACAAACTTCCATTAGAAAAGTGTTAATATTCCGTCCAAACAAACTCTTAGCAAATGGGGCATGTATTGTTCGACCTACAGTGACATAGTCACAGTTTGCCAGGCGACACATTAGTCTTGACTCAATTGATTCTCATATTACTTCAATCAGCCGGTGGTGAGATCCACCTTAGCTCATCAATGAATTAAGGAGATGATACGACTCCAACAATTCACCCATTCAAAGGGTACATGTGATGAAAAGGAACAGAAGAAAGGAATACTCTTTAATCAAAATAGAGAAGAAAGGAAGACTCTTTAATCAAAATAGGACAAAAATTGTAGCTTTAACCTTGAAATAGCTGGTAATAAGCTGATTTCTTTCAGGATAGGTCTAGAATTATGTGTAACATAAACATACTAAAAGTCCCTGGAAATCCTTTTTGAGCTTTCCCGGAAATCCAAGATGGCGTCAAAAATGGCCCTTATTTAAACTTTTTGTCATAATATTGCATCCAGAAAGGTTATAAGAAAGACATACGTGTCTAAACATATGTTTTAATGAACAAGTAATCTATTGGAAGCATCACTAAGATGGTAAAACATCTCAAAATTACCAAAACGAAGATGACGTCCAAAATGGCCACCATTTTTTTATGATATCATTTCAACCTGACAAGTTTACAATACAAAAATTTGTCCAACAATAAGTTATGATGAACAAAGAATCCAATAAAAATGTTAAGAGGTTACAAAACGATAAGGTACCAAAATGACCACGATAGTGTCCAAATTTCTGCCAACAGGGTCACAAAATATAGCATATGATCATCACAAATTTTCCTCAAACACCTTTGTACACATCAAATACGTTGTAACCATTATCCCATTATTTGTTAATTCATAGAATATGTGACCCTAAATGAGGTGATTTTTTGAAAAGTGAAACTTTTGCAACGAAAATAAGGAGATTTTGTGACATGTCAGATTTTTTTCTCCCTATAGACTTCTATTTTTTTTTCAAAAAAGATTGCAAGATATGAATTGGCTGTTCTCAAAAAATTCACAATAAGAATTTTCCACCCTTTCCACTTGCAATTAAAGGAAAAACAATATTTTTTTTTGCAATTACTTGTCATGTTGGCACAACCTTCAGCTTTACACCCGCAAGATACCATGTTGAGCAAGGTGTCTGGGGCAACATATATGTATGTTTCTACTGGTGCAAGAGTTCCATTCTGTGATCACCATCCCCAATCTGTTGGATGGAGGCAGAGGATTTCCTATCCAATGTTGAATTGTGAGGTACATGCGGTAGGAACGTTGCTTTACTACAGCAACTATTTGGGGGTAAGCTTGCCAGCTGGAACTCCTACTAATCGCCCGTTTATATGCTATGTGGCGGTACTTATCCAGAGAATTAAAGTTGCTTGCTGCATACAACTTGAGAATGAATCTTTTTCTTGCTTCATTCACCTCTGCAAGTGTGCATTCAGCTTTTGTGAAGGTGTCCAACTGATTAGCTGATCATGGTCCTGTTTTTTGTGCCCAAGAATAATTCAAGACATTTAGCCTGGTGTTTGCCCTGACGATAGATGGCAGAAACAGTACCGCATCCTGTTATAGCATGTATGACCATCAATTGTGCTTGGCTGTGTCTCCGATCGCCTGCTGAATTTTATGACTGTTTTACAAGGTTGTCAGGTTGCCGCTGGCATAATATGTACACATTTGTAGAAGTAGTTGCCTGAGCCACTAGCATGGCCAATAAGTCACTATCTGTTCCTTTAACAACGAATGGCAATTCTACTGACTCTGGTACGGCAAGCACTGTGGACACAATGAATTAATCTGCATTTTCATCTGCCTGCATAATGCGTATGCCAAACAATTGCATCTTTTCACACATATATTGAATCAGTCTTTTCTTGTTCATACTGTTTAACAAGAATGCCGATTGAGGAGTGGTAGTTGGTGTGTTGTTATGAAATATGACCTCACTGGATGTACACTTCTGAGCTCTCTGACTCTGCTGAGCTACCTTCGTCGCAGTTGATTGATCCATCTGCAACAATTCCAGTTGATATGGAAACTAGACAATCTGGTTCGTATCCAGCAAAAAGTGGATGTGCCTACAGCCTCTGTATAAAAGTCACACGATGTCTTTTGTCCCTTAACTGGGTGCTAGAACAAAAGTCTCTGTGTTGCTCAGATGTGGCATTGTGCACCCCAGTAAATCGCTTAAGTACCTGACAGACAGGAACGCAGCGAGGTAATACATGGACCACTTTGCAAATGTACTATTTATGATATACGGTCATGCGTTATTCCTCCAGGTATTTTCAGCATTCGCATTAAGAACTGCTTGATGGTCTGGTATGAGCAGTTTCCACTCCAGAATTGATCAAGACAACGGATAGCGAAGTATCCCTTCTCTGTAAAGAGTTTGTACTCATCAACTGGCTTTGTTTGATCTAAAGCTTCCATTTGTTGTTGATACAGTTGATACAGCCTTTGCGTATTGCAGGAGACCTGCAGCAATGAAATATGACATCATTTCTCTCAAACAGTAGAGGTGAAGTTTCCATTTATCTTTCAGCACAAATGAAGTGATGCATGTGTGCCACTTGACTGATATATTGCACCCAGAGTTTTCCAGTCCTGCTCCGACTTGCTGTTTAGTCAAGTAATGTTGATATGGGCTGGTTAAAAACTTTAATAGACTTCTCCTCAGTTACTTCAGTGACATTGTGTGTTGGCTAAGAAGGAGCCTTTGTATATGTTATCTAAGTATTCTTTACCAATGCTGTCCAAGGAACCAGGTGTACCCATTAGACGAGGGCTGCTGATGTAAGAATGTAAGCACGGAGTGCACGAGCAAAGGCGTGGCCAGTTAACATGTATAAAACGGATCCTTTTGCGTACACCGTCTCCCAAAACTCCAAAATTCCATTTCCTGACATCTGTCCATTGCTTCCGAGATAAGACTTCAGGAGATGGAATCCACCATGGTGCACAACGACTTTGTGTAGATCTCTGCAGAAGCTACAATTTCCGTAGCTTTGATGTATAAAGGCTGGTCAGATGTAACTGGGAATACCCGCAAGTCATGTTTTTGATACTGTTTTAGAGCAAAGCATAAAGCAGTGTGGGTAGTGCTTAGATTAGTTTCTATCCAGATTGATGAAGGGAGGGGTTGTTTCACACTGATCATCGTCATAGCCACTTTCATGAAGCCATTCCATGAAGGGCATT